>JAKCOX010000022.1:9972500-10456897 GCA_022605575.1 Laterallus jamaicensis coturniculus
CGGCCGCCCCGCACACTCCTCCGCCGCACCGAGCCCGTCCCGAGCCCCGGCTCCCACGGCTCCCGCCGCGCCCTGCTGCGGCCGCCCGCGCTACCGAGCCCCGGTCCCCCCCGACGGCAGCACCCGCCGGTACCGAGCTCCTGTTCCCGGGCGGCCCCCAGCGCCGCTTCCCCGCCATCTCCTCCGGGGCACCGAGTCCCGGCCGCCACCCCCCACTCCAAACACCCTCCACCCCCCCCCCCGCGGCTCCGGCCCCCCGAACCCCTTCCCCCCCCCCCCCCCCCCGCGGTGCCGAACCCCGCTCCCCCTCACGGTTCCGACCTCGGTTCCCCCGGCGGCGCCGAGCTCCCGTCCCCCCGCATGACTCCAGCCCGGTTCGCGGGCATCCCGCGGCACCGAGTCCCGGTTCCCACGAGGACCCCTCATCCCAGAGACACCCCCCCCCTCTCCACCCCAGGCAGTGCCGCGCTCCGGTGCCCGGGATGCCCGGCCGGCCCCGGGACACACGCCGCGCCCGGCCCCACTCTCAGCAAACTTCCTGCCGGCTGCTGGGGCGGCCGGTCCGGGGCCCGTCGCAGCGGCCCTCACCTCGCGTCAGGGCGGGCAGCAGGAGCACCAGGAGGCCGGGCGCCAGGAGCCTCTCCATCCCGCTCAGCTCCCGCCGCTCACAGCCGCATAGATCCGCGGGGCCTCGGCCGAGCCGAGCCGGTACCGGTACGCGCTTTTCCCTCCGGGAGCCCCCAGACACACCGCGCCCCAACGCCGAGCGCAGCGACTCCGAGCGCCGGCGCCTCCCGCGGCTGCTCAGCCCCGGCGGGCCGGGCCGGGCCGGGCGGGAGGGCGGGGGGGGCGGGACGGCGCAGGGCGGGACGCCGCGGCACGGCGCGGCGCGGCACTGCACGGCTTGGGACGGGACGGGATGGGACGCTCCTCCCTACCCAGCCCGGGGGGCCGCTGCTGGGAACCCCCTTCCTGCCACGGAGGGTCCCTGCGTGGGACAGGAGTGGGGTTGCGGGGGTCCGGGTAGCCCCAGTGCAGCCCTCCGCCTCTGCAACCACCGGACACTGCTGGTGAAGCCCACCCCGGACAACCCTGGACACCCACAGTGCAGCCCCCCACCATGCAGTGCCCACAACCCCACAGGGCAGCTCCCCATCCCCAGTGCCACTCCAGCACAGGCACCACCAGACACCTCCATGCAGCCCCCACGTAGTCCTAATGCAGCCCTTGGGCATCCCAGTGCAGCCAGCCCCACACACCTCCAGTTCAACCCCACACACCTCCAGTTCAGCCCCACACACCTCCAGTTCAACCCCACACACCTCCAGTTCAGCCCCACACACCTCCAGTTCAGCCCCACACACCTCCAGTTCAACCCCACACACCTCCAGTTCAGCCCCACACACCTCCAGTTCAACCCCACACACCTCCAGTTCAGCCCCACACACCTCCAGTTCAACCCCACACACCTCCAGTTCAACCCCACACACCTCCAGTTCAGTCCCACACACCTCCAGTTCAGCCCCACACACCTCCAGTTCAACCCCACACACCTCCAGTTCAACCCCACACACCTCCAGTTCAACCCCACACACCTCCAGTTCAGCCCCACACACCTCCAGTTCAACTCCACACACCTCCAGTTCAGCCCCACACACCTCCAGTTCAGCCCCACACACCTCCAGTTCAGCCCCACACACCTCCAGTTCAGCCCCACACACCTCCAGTTCAACCCCACACACCTCCAGTTCAGCCCCACACCTCAACCTTAGCGCAGCCCCCCACACACACCCTGCACAACCCCAGTGCAGTGCCCCCCATACATAGTTCCAGTACAGCCCCCTTCAACAACCTCACACAGCCCCCACACAGCCCACCCAGTGTAGCCCCCCAGCCCCTGCACAGCCCCGGGGGCACAAGCACTGCAGGCTGCAGCACAGGCTCAGAGACCGCAGGAGGACACAGGGCCCAGCCTGACCCACAGCGTGTCTGGGCAGGGGCCCTGAGCCCACAGACCATGGGGACACATGGTGATGGGATGATTTTACATGCCCAATTGTACTGGGGGGACCAGGAGCTTTGGCTGAGCATCCCCTGGGAGCATAGGATCCCCTGGGCTGGGGCATCAAGGTGGGATTCACCCTCTGCCCCAAAGCACGGTGCAGGTGCACACAGGTATGCCAAGCCATTTCCTACCCACCTTCACCAGCCGTGCAGGCTGGGGAGCTGGAGCTGGGCTCGGATGTTATTTGTTTTGCACTGTGAACTGATGAACTCGCAGGCAGAGCGCTGGCCAGCCCCACGCGTCCCATCAACAAATAAACAAATAAATTAGGAGAAGCGGGGGAAGCCAAACCCAGGAGGCAGCCCTGCAAACCTCAGACATGCGCAGGCTTCCCGTGTGCGCAGCGCTGCCTACGGGTCTCTGTGCCCTCACCCCCCATGCCCCCAAAGCCCCGCTCCAGCCCCCAGCTCTCACGGTGCTGAGGTGAAGCCCTGCACACCAAACTGCCCAGAGCCTATGGGATGGGAGCGTGGGGATGTCCCATCTGAAACCCAGCCAGGCCCTGAGCCCAGCGATGGGCTTAAGCGCTTAAACTCCTGTTTGCTGGTGTCACCCCAGGGCTGTGCCTGCAGGGGTTTGCTCAGTGGCCATACCCACAGAACACAGGAAACAGTGTGAGGGTGCTAAGGAGGGAGGGTGCTTCCTCATGGGGCTGGGGGGACTGGCTCTGCTCAGCGAGAGTCCCTGCAGGGCCAGCGCCCTGTGTCTGCCATCACAGCGCTGTGCCACGGCGCCTGCAAAGGGGGTGGCAAAAGCTTGGAGCTCTGAGAATTCAGGGTACTGACTGCCCCAGGGATGAGAGCACCCAAACTTCGTTGGGCTCCTGGGTGTCTCCCCGAACCCCTCCGAGCTGTGGCCGTTGCACAGCTCTCGACTGTGGGGATGTGCAGGGCTGACTGCCACAGGCCTGTGGCTGAAAGCCTGGGAAAGAGGAAGAGGACAAGGGTCAGCAATGGGTTAATAGGAAGGAGGTGTCACCATCGTCATCTAGTCATCTGTGTCTCTCATCCCAGGGCACCTCTCCACCAGCCCCCCCAGGCTCATCTCGTCCCATGCCAGGCCCGGTATTATCCCACTGCTTCCTGTTGTAAATTATTTCCAGAGCAAGTGTGAAACAATTAAACAAACCGAAGGGCAGAGTCTGCTCCTCAGATCAAAGGAGCGAGCCCTGCAGCGGTACCTCACTCCAGCACTCTCCTCTCCTTCTCTGCTCCTCCTGCATTCATCACTTTGGGCTCTAAAACAGTGCCCCGATCCGGGCTGGGGAGTCAGGGCTCTGAGCAGAGCACGGTGCTGGTCGGGGCTCCAGAGCCACCGAGATCCTGACCCCCTCTGAAACCTTAAAGCATCCCAGGGAGATGCCACCTGCCTCACTTCACTGCAGCAGTGCAGGGGCAAGGCTGGGCCATCTTCACATTTCATGAGCACACGCCAGATGCCAAAGGACGCGAGGCTGCAACGCCTCTTCATCCTCATTTTCAACCCTTGGCAGGGAAGCGGGTGCTCCCCCTGTTTTATCCTCCCTGCAGACAGGAGCAGGATGGTAGCAGGATGCAGCCCCTGCCTCCATCCCAGCTGAGTGATGTCTCTACAACCATGACCTTGTCATCATCTTCAGCCTCAACCAGAGGCAAGGCAGCTGCGAGGGCAGCCTGAGGTTTCTACCTCTTGGGCTTCCTTGGGGATGGAAACTCCTGTTCTCTTCTCTCCATCTTCTCCCTTTTCCCTTCCCCCTGGAGCCCAGCAAGCAAGGAGCATCTCAGCTTTACCTGTCTGGAAATACCGGCCGTGGCTTTGCCCGGGCTTGTTCTCCACGTGCAGAAAGCACCATGAGTTCAGCTTAGCTGTGCTCTGGGACTTGCTCCCCAAAACTGCAGAGTGCCCTCCCAGCCTCACCAAACCATTGTGGGTACACAGGGCTGTTGGGGTCCCTGCCATGCCCACACTGTCTGGGGACAGAGGGGTGGTGATGCTGTGCTGGGTGGTGGGATGCTGGGTGGTGGGATGCTGGGTGGTGGGATGCTGGGTGGTGGGATGCTGGGTGGTGGGATGCTGTGGCAGGATGAGGTGGTGGACACAGCCAGCCCTGCCTGCTGCCTGGCACTGACAGATCACCAAGTGTCCCTGACACTGGCTGCTCTCTGGGCGCTGGACACCCATGAGTCTGGGGCTGAAGGAGCATGTGGGAAGTCATGCACAAGCCCCAGCCTTGGCTTTCCTCTGTGGTGGGGAGGGTCTGCCCGGGGGTCAGAGGCAACATTGCAGATAAACCTGTTCATGCAGCCATGCAGCCATGCCACCTCATCCCCAGAACCTCAAAAGCTCAAATACTTCTCAAATATTTATCCCCATTGCCCAGGGGCTGCTGTGGCCCCACGGCAGTGGGATGGCTCTGCCCTGGGGAAGGCTTTGCCATGGGGGAGGTAAAAATCTCCTCTGCGGTTTCCCCACAAGCAGGATGGGGTCACAAGCATCTTGGGATGAGGATGACTCCTCCAGCTGCTGTGAAATACCCTGCTTCAACCCAGTACCATCCTTCCCCCAGTACAGGGCATCTGGTGCAAGAGCCTCAGAAGGAACCTCCTCGAGTTTCATCTCCCAAATGCCTCCTACCAGTTAAATAAAGAGGGAGGAAGGGGAAAAAATCAGCATTCAGCATAAATCTTTTTGCAGGAAGAGGTGAATATGACATAAATCCAAAGAAACTTTTTATTTTGAGTGGTCTTTGGGGGTTAAAAGTAATGGGATTTTAGGTACTTTTAAAAATAGCCTTCATAAAAGGCTTTAATAGAAACCTTGGCAACCATCCATGTGATTAGTGATTTAAAAACACAAAACCTCCCCACATGTTTAAAAGTTTTAATAAGTTAAAATGAAATGAGTGAAACTCTGGGAATATGTTGGGGTGGGGGGGTTGGTTTTTTTTTTTTTGTTACTGCAAGCTAAGAAAATTATGTCCGTTGAGCAAAACTTAATACAAATATAAACAGGTAATGCACATCTGTAAATTATTTTCATGTCTCCAGGGGCTGGAAAAAAAAAAAAAACCTAAGTGAGACCAGCATTCTTATTTATATTTTGCCTTGACAGCTCAGGAAAAAATTTGCCAAAAACCAGAGTTAGAGCACTGGGCTGGCGTGGGAAAGTTGGTTTAGTGAGAAATTTGCCCTAGGCT
Source organism: Laterallus jamaicensis coturniculus (assembly GCA_022605575.1). NCBI lineage: Eukaryota > Metazoa > Chordata > Aves > Gruiformes > Rallidae > Laterallus > Laterallus jamaicensis. Next base: position 9,977,741 of record JAKCOX010000022.1, read on the forward strand.
ATTTAAATAAAAACAGGCGCTGCTTTTTTTTTTTTTTTAATGGCAAATGCCTGTTAAATACAACCAACTCAGCTTCCAATTGCCTGAGTAACTGGTGTGCCTATTCCTCCTTGACACTTTCATCTCTTTATCATCACAGTTGATATTTTCCTCTTATAGATTCAAGGCAATAAAAGCCAGGACCGATAAGGCAGGCATCAAACTGGATCTCTCCTGCTTTGCTTGGCTTGGAGTTCCTCTACCAGTTGGTTTTTGGAGGGGAGCGCAGGGTTCCCCTCCTCGTGCTGGTATAGGCACCCAAAATAAATAAGAAAAAGCAATTTTTAGTAATTAAGAGGGAATCAAAGTGTGTGGAGCATCCTGGTAAAGTCTGAGCAGATAAAAATACAGCCAGTCACGGAGTCTGCAATGTAAAACTATCCCAGCCAAAGCTGCCCCATAATGGGATTAAGCTGTGATTCCCTGGGGTACTGGAGAAATGAGGCTGGATTTGCAAGAGTGGTCTAAAACCTGACTTTTTCTCTTTTTTTTTTTTTTTCTCTTTTCTTGGTTGGTTTTGGGTTTTTTTGCCTCTTAAATAGCTGAGTGGAGACTTGTGAGTGGATGGCTGCAGGATAAATCACAGCGCTCTCACCATCCCTCCAGCATGGGCAGTGCTGGCATTGCCTCTGGCACCACGTGCCCATGGAGGATGAATTTCCTCCTGGCAATGCTCTGGGGATCAGTCCCACCGAGTTGTCCAGCGTCAGGATGGGACAGAGGGCAGCCAGCCCTCACTGGGAGGAGATGGGTGCCATGTGTGTCCCTGCCCTGGCACGGTTGCTGCACCCAGGATTGGCACCCACAGGGTTTTCCTCCTCATGGGCTGCTGAAACTGGTTTTAATTGCAGGGTTGCTTCTGGCCATCATTTCTCAGAGTGCAAAGTCAGCTTAGTAACTTGCACCCACGGGATTAGTGACAGGCAGGGAGACGTCCCGGAGGAGCAGATTTCCCCTGGCTGTTTATGCCTGGGTGAAAGGTGCTGCTGTGCTATCACGCTGTAAAATCTGTGCCACCTTTAACATAAAATGCCTTTACAGGCTGCAAAGGGAGGGCAGGTGTTGGGCAGGTGTCTCTGCCCAGCCCTGGCCTCCCTGTCCCCTGCGCTGCTCTTATCCTCCTCCATAAAACAACTGAAACATTCTCTGCTGTGTACACAGAGCCCCATGGGGTTTATGGAGCTGTGGGTGATGATGTGTCCCGAGCCCATCCCATCCCTGTGCTGCTCCCTCACAGATGCTGGGGTGTGGGTGCGCCCAACCCATGTGGGCTGGCTCAAGATGCAGGTCCCCCTGCATCCCTCAGTGCATGTCACTGCCCCTTCCACGCTTGGTCTTGCCCTTCCCTGCACCTGGGTGCTCAGACCCTGCGTGTCCCCATCCCCTCTGTCACTGGGGTGATTCCTTGGGGTGTCGCAGGCACCCATCTCAGGGCAGGGGGCTGCTCTGCACCCACCAGCTCTCTTCCATAGGGAAGCACCAGGGTGACTCTGGCTGTCTGGAAGCACAGCTCCCAGCCCAACCTTGCCCCAAGCCCTGGAGATACTTTTGTACCCTGGGTTTCACGTGCTCCTTCTTTCAAAACCATCTGTTTCTCAGCTTTTTTTTTTTTTTTTTGTCCATTCCTCCTTTTTCTGCTGAGCCAAACAGGACTTTTCATCATCCCAGGAAAGAAATTGCTCTCCGGAGGGTGCGGAGGGGCAAGGATCAGGCCTTTCCTGATATTTACATTAAATAATTGAAAATCATCACTTGCAGCAGCAAAAACCCAGGCATGATTCTCTGCACCAAGCCTGGGCATGAACCTGATACTGGATTTCTGGACCACCAGATGATGTCAAGCACATCTGAGTTCTGCTGGCATCCCCACAGTTTCACCCGGCTCCGCGCCGCTGGGATTTGCCTCTCCCAGGGCAAGCACTCAAGGAAGACGTCATGTCACACAGACACTCGCTTTGTGAAGGTTTCCGGGCAGGTTTTTGGGGTGATGTCACTCCTGGATATCTGGGCATGCCTCTTCTTGCTGTGCTAGCTTTGGAGGATGAGTCGGGGAGGCAGGTTGGGGGGTCTGGGATGCCACTGACACCTTAGTGCCTCTTCTGTTCTTACAGCAATGGGTTTCAAGATTTGGGAGCTCCTGCCCCAGGCTGAAGCCCCCTGAAATTCTGAAGTGATTACAAAAAGAGGGTGAAGAAGTGCTTTCTGCACCCCCAGCTTGCTCCATTCGTGGGTGCTCCCCCCCCCCCTTTTCCTCCCACATGGAAATGGGAAGATTTGGAGGTGTTTCATTTTGCAGAACGGCTGCAAAGCGGCTCTCTCCCCAATACCAAACCTCACACAAAGGGGACCACGCATCTTCTGTGGTGGTGTGAGGCATTTTGGGCTACCGGCATCCCAGATGGCAGCCCCCCCAACTGCTGGGATGGTGTGGGGGTGTCCTGTGTATGCCCCACCACCACCACGGCTGGGTGCATGTGTGAGGGCTGCTGTCGGGGAATGCTTCCCACCCAGCTCCGACCTCGGTGCCTCCCAGCAAAAAAAAAACCACCTCCTGGAGAGGGGCCAAGCATAATAGCCAGTTCCTTCTACTCCCTTCCTTCCCAGGCAGCCACATTATCACAGGGCTCGGCTGCGAATCAAAGCCAGGCACACGAAGACGGGAACCAGGAGGAATCAGCCAAAGAGATGACGTTTCCGCTGGGAGAGGAGAGGCTGCGGGGCACCAGCTGCCTGCCCAGAGCCCCCTGCTTTATCACAGGGTGCCCCATTGCAGCAGGCTGCATGCCTGGGAGGGAAGGAGGGAGGGAACCCCCCCCCCCCCCCCCAAACCCTGCTTTGGTGCGCCCAGGAGTCCCAGGAAAAGCCCTGTCATGCCCAGCGCATCCTTCATGCTGGGGCACCAGGGTTGCCCTGCCCTGCACCGCTGTGGTTCCCGTGGGGTTGGCTGTGTTCAGGGGGTTTTGTGGTGCCACAGCCTGTGTCAAATGGTGTGGAGATGTCCCAGAGCCCATTCCCCACCCTCTGCCTGCCAGCAGCTGTAGGGGAGTGATTTATTTCCTGGAAAATCATTGTGGGTTTTCTCTAGATTTAGACTGGAAAATAAATGACCAAAAAAATCCCTGGGATGCCATGACCCCTCTGTGGGGGTCTTCTCCATGGGGAGGGACTGCTCCTGCTTGTGAGGGCTGCTGCCCACTGCCTCCCTCGGAGAGGAGGAGGCTCTAGCTCGGTCTGTCCCTCCCAAGCTGGCCCACGGGACACTGCCCCATCTCCACGTAGAGGGACAGTGCTGCTGCTCCCACGCCTCGTGCAGGCACGGGCTGATGGCACGGGCCAAGCCGTGTGCCATACCACCCACCCACAGCACCGCTCCCTGCGGCACGGGCCGGGAACCGGCCAGCAAGGAGGGATCAGGAAGGTGCGAACCCTCCCCTGACACCGACTTCAAAGCCCGCTGACCTTTCAAATGCAGCAGCTCTGGCACGGGCTGTGGGACTCACAGCAGGGGAGGAAGCTGGGAGCATGGTGGGAGGATCTGTGCACCCCTGGATGTGCTGGAGGGATGGGGTCGACCAGCCCTGCTCCAGGACATGAGGATGGGGTGATGTTTCCTGGTGAAACCCACCCCATGCCACCACCATCTGCCCACATCCAACCAGAGCGGTGTCTGCCCTGGGTACAGCTGGGAAGGATGCTGGCTGCTGCCTGGATTTTGGAGCACAGAAACCATACAGCAGCCCAGGAGCTGCTGAGGGTAGAGGCGTGCTCGCTCCCCCCTGCTCCAGCAGCTCGCTGAGCTGTGCCCCTGCAACATGTGGGCTCTGCCCAAGGGCCTTGGCACAGCTGGAGCTGCTGCATTGAGAGACACCCATCACCACTGCTCCGTGAGACGATGCTCCCACGAAGCTCCAGGAGCACAAACACATCAAAGCCCATTCCTGGTGGCAGCGGGTAAACAGGAAGGGAGAGAAAGACAAACACGGCTCCTTGCAACTTTCGGGAGAGATAAACAACTCTCTCTCCAGGCAGGAGGTTTGTTGCCCTCTCAGTGGCAACCCTGCAGAGAGATGTGGCAAATGAGCCAAATGAGCCAAAAGGGCCTGGGACCACCTGGTCCAAATGCTGGTGGGAGGGAGGTTTGGTAGGGGTGAGCCCCTATAGTGGGGGCTGCAGGGGTCGTGGGTGCCCATGTGTCTCCTGCTGCCCACTCAGGACTGATGGGCATCGTGCCTGGTGCTGGGCAAGCGTAGAGCTAAGTGGGTTTTGGCAACACCAGTGGAAATGGGGCTGAGTGGAATGGTGCCTTGCAGCAAGGCCGGTTCCCAGAGCTGCCCCACGACGGGGCTCCGCGAGGGTCTGTAATAGGATTAGGGGCCTCCTTGTCTGGTCATCCCATCCTAATCCCGCCGGGAGGGGAAAAGTCAGGCTGGGACAAAAGGCATTAGCCGTCCGCGCCTGGTCGTGGCCCGCTGACCTCAGGGACGGGGGGCACCAGCCACAGGCCCCTTGTTGCTGCCGTGCGGGTGGTCGCAGCCGCCGGCCTGGTCCCCACGCCGCAGGGGTTGCCTGCCAGGCCGGTGGCACGTGCTGCTGTGTCGGGGCTCCAGGAACACGGGGCATTGGGCATGGGAGTGTTGGCGTGGCTGTGCTGGGCGTCAGCGGGGCGAGCTGATTCACCACCGCCTCGGAGCAGCTGCTGTCCGGCGGAGTTCCTGTTTTGCAGTGAAATCCCCAACTCCCGTGCCTGGGAAAAACAAAGGGGAGCGGAGCAGGTGCCTGGCCCTGTGCAGGGTGGCTGTGAGGGCTCAGCCCCGGCTGGCTGCTGGAAACGCAAACACTGGAGCTGGACAGTCCATGCTCACAAACTCAAACAACTTCCACTGCTTCCCATCCCCCCCCCCCCCCAAAAATACCCATACACCCCCAAGGGTTTGAGATGGACAAAAATCCTCCTGTGTCAGAGCAAGAGCCAAACTGACAAGGGGAAAATCCAGCTGCAGCCCTGGGAGCTGACCCAAAGGCTCAGACCTGGGCTGTCCCTGCTGCAGGGCTTCAAGTGCTTTGGGGTTACTGTGTCCCTTACAGTGGTGCAGGGAGTGCACCCCCCTCCAGCCCTTCCAGGGTGGGCTGGCAGCAGCCCTGGGGAGAGCCCAGGGTGCCTCCTGCAATGGGCTTTTAAGCAGCACAAAGGTGCTGTTCCTACACCCCAAACCACAGGCACCCTGGGGTGTCACCCAGCGCAGCACGGGGACGGACACCGGGGGCGGTGGGGGGGGGGGAGGGACAGGCACCCACGAGAAAGCAGGTTGGCTTCAGCCCGCGTGGCTTTGGTTTGCTGAGCGGGATGTTTTCAAACCTGCACTTCAGGGAGGAGGTTTGCCAACGGAAACATGCAACTGACTGTAAATAATAGCTTTTATCTGCAGCGGGACCCGTGAAATGAATAAGCTCCCCAGCAGCGTCAGGGCACAGCCCGCAGCTCTGCACAGGTGACAGCGCAGGGTGTTGGGCTCCCCATCACCACCAGCGCCCCCCCTCCCCACCCCCCACTCCCTCCTGATGACTTGTGGCAGGTTCAGGAGCTGAGAAATGTGATGCTTTTGCAAGGTTCAGTAAATATTAGGACTACTCCTCCCTCTTTCTGGTGCAGGTTTAATTGCTGGGATAATTCATGAGAGCACAAGGAAGGGAGGGGGGTGGAACCCCCCCCCCCCATCTGGGAAAATAGGACCTGTTAAACAGAATCCATTAATAACGAAATAATTGTTCCTCTGCATGTGATTCAGACAGCTGCCTAATTGTTAATTACCTCGATACGAGAGTAACAGGTAATTATGAGGGCACATCACGAGGAGCTGACTTTTTTTTTTTTTAATTCCTGCTTCTTTTCTTTTGGTGGATGCCAGAGCTGGAGCGTGCCCTGGCAGGTCACACCAGGGCTCAGAGGAGAGAGTTCCTCAGGCAGGGCTCCTTCTGCAGGGGTGAGGTGAGAGATCTGGGTCCCAGGCACGTCCTGAAGCTATTGCTGCTCTTGGCCACAGATCCCAAACCACACAGTGTGGGGACTGGCCACCTTCCTCATCATAGAATCACAGCCTGGTCTGGGTTGGGAGGGACCCCAAGGGTCACAGAGCTCCAACCCCCTGCCACAGGCAGGGACACCAACCTCAGGCCTGGAGCTACACAAGGTTGCCCAGGGCCCCAGCCAACCTGGCCTTGAACACCCCCAGACACGGGGCACCCACCCCCTCTCTGGGCAGCCTGGTCCAGCCCCTCACCACTCTCTCTGCAAAGAACTTCCCCCTAATATCTAATTTAACCCTTCCCTCCATCCCCCTTGTCCTGCCATTGTCTGTCCTTTGAACAAGTTGACCCTGCCCATGTGAAGCCCAGTCCCAGCTCTGCACTGGGCAGACAAGAAGCCCAAGTTATTGGTGACCTTGGCTGTCAAATTCCCCAAGATTACTTTATTCCACAGGCATTCTTAGAATATTTTATTCCCTTTTGTCTGCTGAAAAATGCACTTTCTGTATAAGTGCCCCTATACACAAGTCCACAGTCACCCAAACCCACGTGCACACACGTGGAACACATGCACACACACACATGTAGGCACTAGGGAAGTATCCAGCAGAGAAGGACTCTCCTTTAAGTACTTTTTGGACTGAGTAGCATTGCTGGGTTCCATTTTCTCAAGGTGAGAGGACGCAGAGACAGGCAGGCAGTGCTGAAGGAGGTGATAACATCTGTGCAATTAGTGCTGCTGCTGCTGGTGATTTGCCATCACTGGGTTTCGTGAGATTATTGCCTTTGGCTCCTTCTGAAGAAGAGGTGCCAGCCAAGAGATAGCCAAACAATGAGGAAATCGGGGCAGAAGAGGATGGATGAAGAGAGCTGTGGGAGACCTGAGCAGAGGGAGAAGCAGCCCAGCACACGGTCCCCATTCTTACTCTCTCCTCTGGAGGCCAAGTGCCTTTAACTCCCTCCATGCCATCTGTGAGACATGTGAGGGTTGGTGACCCCTTGGTGATGCAGCCCATCTGCCTGCCAGAGAGATGGAATTGGGGTAAGAAACCAGAGTGGGGCTGGAGCTGCTGCTCGGGGGCTGTGTCTGGCGCAGCGCTGAGGGATGCTGAGCAGCCCTTTGCTGCTCCCACGCTGCCTGTGCACGCCTCACAGGCCTCATCCAGCACCAGCAAAGCCAATGCTGTTTCCTGAGTGCAAGGGGAGCAGGTCAGCAGTCAGCAGAGCTCTCTGCAGGACGTGGAGCTGGTATCAGTCCCAGAGAAAGCATCATGTCTTTCCCTTTAGAAGCCTGGACAGCCAGCGCTGGGAAGCACAAGCCATTGTGGGGTGCAGGGGCTCTGGGGTTACCCATATCTCTGACCCTGACCATCTCCATCGCCCTGAAACGAGATGCTGGCAGCAGAAGGACCATGCCCCCCTATTTCAGAGCCCTGGCCAAGGGACAGCAGTTCTCTGGCAACTGCTCTTTGCCCTGCAAGGGTGAAGGTGATGGAGCAGCGATGGAGCAGCACTGGCACAGCACCTCCTTGCCTTTGCTGGTGGTGGGGTGCCAGCAAAGTGCTCAGAGCTGGCACAGGGCAGGACATACCCAGCCCAGCAGCACTGGCCCTGGTCACGTCCCACTGCCAGCAACATGCTGGGGAGAGAGAGATGCTCTCCTTCTCATCCCAGCTTCCTGCAGGCAAAAATAGCTGCAGGCCTCTGGTTCCTGTGTATCTCGTGTATTTATAGTGCGAAGGGCTCTCTAACACTCTCCCCTTCTGGCTCTCACCTGTGTTTCAGGGAGGAAATGCCACCACCCTGTGCGTTCGTGCGTGTCTTTCACACCAGAGAGGCCTCAGCACTTCCCACAGGCACTAAATAAGTGAGGTCCCTACGTGACTGCATCCCTCTGCAGTGGTTACCAGGATGGGGCAGGGCATGTGGATAAGGCCAGGCACAGGGATGGGGCTGGGCACGGGTGGGATGCCCCATGGATGCAGCGCTGGGAGGCAGGGGAAGCCCCCAGTATTGCCTTCCAACACCTCCCTTTGCACAGCAAGGGCAAAGTCTGCAGCACCAGCAAGATCCTTTTGAGAAACAAAAGAGACTGAAGCCAGGAAGGGGGAAGGCAGCTGAGCACTGCCCAGGCGAGCCAGGACCACAGCCACCAGCCATGCAGCAGGGCGATGCCTGCTGGCTTCGCTCAGGGGCCCGGTGGTGCTGGTGAGGGCAGGGCTGGCACAAATCACCACCCACACTGGTGACAGGAGCTTATTTTTCTAAGCAAATCGCCAAAGATGCTAAATTTACATTTTCCATTCAGTTCCCCAAAGCAGCAATAGCCCCAAAGCCTAAAAATAAATCCCTTTTGATTGTGCCTGGGCCAGAATTAGACTGTGTTAGGACCAAGCCCCATTCAGCTTCATCCCACCCTGAGCCTTCTCTCTTCCCCTGGGCTCCTGGCCATGCAGGACAGGCTGGCCCCGTGTCCCACTCACCTTCCCCATCTCTAGCCCCAGCCGTGCTGTGGTAGCACATGCAGAAGAGCAGAAGACTGTCTGCAGACAGCACCCACTGTAAAACCTATCTGCTGGAAGAGCTGGTGTTGTGCAAGGCTTTCCCCAGCCCAGGGGATGCCAGGTGCTAGCTCAAACCCCAGCACATCCCCAGTGCTGCCTTCCCTGCTGCACCACCAGCCTCCATCCCCAGCTGCCCAGCCACTCACAGCCCCACTCTCTACCTCCATCCTACCCCATGGATTTGCCTGCACCCCAGCATGCAAGCAGGGTCTGCCTGCTGCTCCTCCATCCAATGAGTGCCCACCTCAGAGGACTTTGGGAGCTCAAGGATCTGAGCTGAGCCATGCACGCTCAGGAGCAGTGAGCCCCTGCCCACCCCATCCAGCCCCAACTCATCCTTCCCTACTCTGTATAAGTCATAACTGCTGCTCCATCTCAGTGAAATAACACATTTGAAAGAAAAGGGGGGGGGGGGGGAGGGCGTAAAGAACTTCCCCCTAATATCTAATTTAACCCTTCCCTCCATCCCCCTTGTCCTGCCATTGTCTGCCCTTTGAACAAGTTGACCCTGCCCATGTGAAGCCCAGTCCCAGCTCTGCACTGGGCAGACAAGAAGCCCAAGTTATTGGTGACCTTGGCTGTCAAATTCCCCAAGATTACTTTATTCCACAGGCATTCTTAGAATATTTTATTCCCTTTTGTCTGCTGAAAAATGCACTTTCTCTACAAGTGCCCCCATACACAAGTCCACAGTCACCCAAACCCACGTGCACACACGTGGAACACATGCACACACACACATGTAGGCACTAAGGAAGTATCCAGCAGAGAAGGACTCTCCCTTAAGTACTTTTTGGACTGAGAAGCATTGCTGGGTTCCATTTTCTCAAGGTGAGAGGATGCAGAGAGAGACAGGCAGTGCTGAAGGAGGTGATAACATCTCAAGGATCTGAGCTGAGCCGTGCACGCCCAGGAGCAGTGAGCCCCTACCCACCCCATCCAGCCCCAACTCATCCTTCCCTACTCTGTGTAAGTCATAACTGCTGTTCCATCTCAGTGAAATAACACATTTGAAAGAAAAGGGGGGAAGGGGGGGGGTGGGGTGAAAAAAAATACCCTAAACCCTGTAAAACTGAAATTGTATTTCTCCTGGGATGCAGCGTCTGAAATATTCCCACAACCTTTGCATAATGCATTGCTCATGTCAGACCTCAGGAGACAGAAATTAATAGCTAACAGCAAGCAGGCATGGCACACACGTGGGCTTCCCTTCACTCCACACTCCCAGGGGCTCCTTGCTCTGGGGATACTTTTCCTTTACATTCAGCTCAAATAATTCTTGTTTAAAGACACAAGAAGAAAAAGACCATAGAGGAGTCAAAGAGTATTTTGTGCCAAACAGGAAATATTCAATAAATGTTTATCCTCTAACACAATAGTGGGGTTTTGAAAGTTTTCTATGGATGCAATTTAGGGTTGAGTGGGGGATGGAGGGGTTTTTCCTCCCTCTCCAGACTCTGGATAAGCAAGAGATGAGTTTGGGCTTTGCCCCCAGCACCGAACTCCCTGCCCTGGCAGCAGCTCGCCACTGATGGAGATATGATCCAGAACATGCCATCCCCCTGATGGCATCCACACAGGGATGGGGCAGGAGTTAAACCCTTCACCATCAGCCAGAACGCTGCCCTGGGTGGGATGCTCCATGCTTCCCTTTCCCTGCACAGCCCACTCCCCATTCCCAGGAGCACCCCACAGAAATGGGGCCCTGCTAACCAGCCCCCCCACACACACACCCCTTTGCAAATCTGCTCCATCCCTCAGCTTTCCTGGTCCTGGAGGCTTTTTCCCAAACCTTCCTCCCCTCCCCCCAAAAAAAAATGTGAAAAAATAGCTCCATCTGGATGCTGTTTCCACCCAGGCACAGGCCCCGGGGCCCAGAGCCAAGAGAGCAGCCCCTGTGAGCAGCAGACGTGGGAGCCGGGGAGGATGTGACGGGGAAGCTGTGAGAAAAGCCTGAGGTCGGCAAACCTTCGGCCTCGCCGTGGGAGCCACTCTCCCTCTCAGGACACAGCTCGGCAGCCAGAGACACTCGGCAGCCTGAGGAGACACAGGGTGATGCCAGCCCCAAGCTGAGGGATGGTGGTGATCTGAGGCTGGGGGTGGTGGGTGGCAGGGAGAGATGCAGAGGGATGGAGAGAGAAGGGGTAAATCCTGCCCAGCAGCTCTACGCTGCATCAGGGTGCTGTTTCCCTCCTGTTTTGGAGCATTGTGTCCCATGGGACCTGAGCGGTGGCTGCTTTGGGCTGTCAGTGTGGAGCATCCCTGGGGATGCTGCACCATTCCTCCAACCTCAGCCATGGGAGGGGATGGGCCAGCATCCAGCTTCCCAGACTTCCCACACTTCCCACACCAGCACGTGTTATTTATGACCCCCAGGTTTTCAAATTAAACATACATTAGTGGAGACAGGAGGTGAGGGGGTGAGAGGGGGAGAAGCTGGGGGTCCCATTGCGTGGTGACCCCGCACGAGGAGCATCCTCACTGCAAGGAGGGGACAGGCAGAGGCCGGCACAGGAGGAGTTAAACTGCCCGGCGTGGGGAAGCCATCTCCATCCTCCAAAATACAATCGACCAGGAAATAAACAGGAGCTTGTGTTTGTTTCAGTTCACAAGTGAAAAATAAAAGGATTTCCTGCAAGCCAGGGAGCCCGGGGTCCCTCAGCCCGGCCGCCGAGCCACCCGCCGCCCCGCGCCCATTGTTCCCCCCAGCTCTGCCATGGGGGACATTGTTCCCTCAAAATGTCCCATCAGATAAAGGAGCTGAAAACGGCTCCTGGGCTGGGCTGGTGAGGAGCATTGCATGGCCACTAGCGCTAGCAGGAGCAAGCCCATGGGCTCTATGCAGATTTCGGGGGTCCCAGGCTCAATCCCCAGCCCAGGTCCTGTAGGCACCCTGCAGCAGGCAGGTAATGAGGGGGTGGTATCCTGCCTTCCACCCCAGGACTGGGATAACAGGCAGGGAACATGTTTCTAGGGGGACCCCCAGCACGTAGTAAGACCCACCACCCTCTCCAAGTAGGGCTGTAGCTGTAGACCAGACCCACACCTGGGGGGTTCCCACAGTCAAGGTGTGCAGGGAGGTGAGGGGCAGCACACGAGGGCTTCACACCCTCTCAAAGAGGTTTTCAGTCTTCCTCTTTTTATCAGCCGAATCTCACCCAGGCAGTAAAACCTCACGTTTCCGACTGTTTAATGATATTTGCTGACTGTAGTGTCACAACAACCGTACCGGATGAGTGGCAAGAAAAGAAATGCTTAGAAAAATAACCCTGCGTGGAGGCACGTGGGGCTGCAGAGCCCTGACAGCCATGGGGCTCCCAGAACCCCCTCCTGACACAGATGCTCCTGGAAAGCAGAAGAGACTCAAAAGGAAACATCTCTGTGGCCTCTGGCTGGCCCCACTGCCTGGTCTTGGTTTGGGGAGGGGACCTGGGGAGGGGGGTTTTGCAGGGCTGCTGGTGGTGGGAGGGGGATGGAGGTGGTAGCGATGGGCTGCACACCTTGGTGTGAAGGCCTGGGCAGGGCTGCAGCACGCTTACACTGCCGGCCTGATTGATGTGTTAAAAGCATCTGAAAAGAGAGGCAGAGTTTGCATTTCAAGCAAGGAGGAACAACCACATGGATCAGGACAGGCTGGGGGTGAGCTGCTGGAGAAGAGCTCTGTGGAGAAGGACCTGGGGGTGCTGGTGGGTGACAGGGTGGCCATGAGCCAGCAGTGTGCCCTGGGGCTGAGAGAGACAATGGGATCCTGGGGGCATCAGGAGGAGTGTGGGCAGCAGGTCACAGGAGGGGATCCTCCCCCTCTGCTCTGCCCTGCTCAGGCCCCACCTGGAGTGTTGTGTCCAGTGCTGGGCTCCCTGGGATAAAAAGGACAGGGATCTCCTGGAGAGAGTCCAGAGAAGGGCTGTGAAGATGATGAAGGGCCTGGAGCATCTATCCTGTGAGGAAAGGCTGAGAGAGCTGGGGCTGTTCAGCCTGGAGAGAAGAAGACTGAGGGGGGACCTAATCAATGGTTATCAATATCTGAAGCATGGGGTGCAGGGGGAATTGGCCAGCCCCTTTTCAGTGTCTGTGGGGACAGGACAAGGGGCAATGGCTGCAAATTGGAGCCCAGGAAGTTCCACAGCAACCTGGGGAGGAACTTTTCCCCAGTGAGGGTGAGGGAGCCCTGGGACAGGCTGCCCAGGGGGTGTGGAGTCTCCTTCTCTGGAGAGATTCCAGCCCCATCTGGACACCGACCTGTGCAGTATGAGCTGGGGAGCTGCTTTGGCAGGGGGGTTGGACCCCAGGAGCTCTCCAGGGCCCTTCCAACCCCTACAATTCTGTGATTCTATGATCTCAAGCAGAGTAAATATAGTTCATCTCTTGGGCTTGTTTTATTTTTTCCTCCTTCAGCCTGATCCCAAGCCCTGTCTGTTTGTACTCTGGCCTTTTGTTTTGTTTTGTGTTGGGTTTGTTGAGGGGTTGGGTTTTTTTTCTGCTGGTTTTTTTTTTTTTAACCAGCATTTGATGGCAATCTCCCAACACCACGTTCAGCCTGCTGAAAGCACCTCATTTTGCTGTGGCCAGGGCAGCAGCTTTCATTGATGCTTTGAATCACTAGGCAGCCTCTGGGTTGGAAAAAGACAACAATACTACGACACTCAGAGGTTTTTTCAGAGCAAAACTTGCCAAAAAAGCAGATTAAAAAAAAATTAAAAGGTTTGGAGGGCTTTTTTTTGGTGCTGTGTTGGGTTTTTTTGCCTTTGGCAATGGTAAACTGGAACATCTCTGGGTCAGTGTTGCATTGCAGCTGATGGGAGCATGGATCCATGGCTGAATCCAGAGCTGGCCAAGCCAGGGATCGTGGGCAGACCTCTGCTCCAGCCAGCTGCCACAGCCCCCTCTGGTTTCCAGCTCCCTAAATGAAGTGGCTGGTTAACCAGCACTCAGCTGGTGTTTGAGGGGGTGTGGGGTGCTTTAGAGATGCAGCTCATTGCCACGTCGTGGTCTGACCAGCACTATAGGCTGCAGTGTCTGTCCCAGGCTGATTCACCCACCAACATCTCCCCCTCCCCACAGCTCCCCTGGGGATGCCTGTTGGGATTCCTCCTCAGCAAAGCTCACCAAGGAAAGGTAGAGTAACTCCTAGGTGGTAGCCAGGGGATGGGACATCCCTGACCCTTCCTGGTGCTCCTGCCCAGATGGCCTTCTGCCACTCACTGCTCCTCCTTGGTGGCTTGTCCTGGGGACACCATGAGCTTTTGGGGGTGATGGGGTGTCCCAGCTCCAAGCACGGTCCTGCTGCGAGGCCACAGCCTCCTCTCACTCATGTTTCAGTACAAACAGGGTGCCTCTGGGCTGATGAGGCTGGAGCTGTTGTGCAGAAGGGCCATGCTGGGGAATTGGGAGGGGGACACAGAGGGAAGGGCTGTCCCAGCTGCTCTTGGCAGGCAGGTGAGAGATTTCACACCCCTTGGCAAAGCGAGGCCCCTTGGGGGTGAAAAATACCCAGAGGGGTCTCACCCCTGGGAACACTCATCCCAGGAGCTGCAGCAGCCCCACTGCCCTCTTCTACCCATCCCTGCACCCCACAGGACCCCAGCTTGGGGGTGGGGATGTGCCACCCCCCCTGGGCTGCCAATGCAGACAGGCAGGGAGCTGCCCTGCTCAACTGGGAGCAGCCATCCCTGGGAGAGGAGCTGGAACTGGCCCATAATGGGAGGGAAAGAGTCCCTGTTGGGGTGGCAGAGCTGCCACCAGCCTGCCTGTCCCTCACCCTTCCCACAGGGTTCCTAGAAAGCCAGCTCCCAGAGGGCTCAGGAACTGGATTTTGCCCAGTTGCAGCTTTGCAAATAAATCCAGGAATCCCAGAATCCCAGACTGGTTTGGGTGGGAAGGGACCTCAGACCCCCCACAGTGCCACCCCCTGCTATGGGCAGGGACACCTCCACCAGCCCAGGGTGCCCCAAGCCCCATCCAACCCGGCCTTGAACCCTGCCAGGGATTCAGGGGCAGCCCCAGCTTCTCTGGGCACCCTGTGCCAGCCTCCCCCCTCCCCTCCCCAGGAAGGGTTTCTTCATAATCTAATCTAAATCTCCCCTCTTTTAGTTTCAATCTATTCCCCATTGCCCTGTCCCTCCCTGCCCTTGCTACCAGCCCCTCTCCAGGTTTCCTTGAGCCCCTCAAGGGACTGGAAGTTGTTCTGAGGTCTCCCTGGTGCCTTCTCTTCACCTCCAGATTTAATTCCATCAGGGCTTTACCTTTCCTAACCTCATCCCTGGCTGCTCAGACAGTTTCTCTGCATCCCTCCCCCCACTACCTGCCCCTGCTTCCACCCTCCCTAGGTTTCCTTTTTGCATTTGAGTTTGCCCAGGATGATAAGGTGAAGGAGCCAGCCCCACTTGGGTGCCCTTTTGCTCTTTTTCCTGCACGTTGCAGCTTTCCACCACAGCCCAGCAGCAGCTGGAGGGGCTGCATCACCCCCAGCCCCTCTGCTCACTGAGCAGGAGCAAAGAGAAAGGTTCTCCATCCATACCAGGGCTCCCCACTGCAGAGGACCACCAAAGAGATGCTTCAGGTGGGGGTATGGTAGAACCTCTGCCCTCCTGGAGATGCCACCTCCTCCTTGGCTCTGTCCCACAGGGCTGGGGTAGATCAGATCTGGGGCCCCCAACACAAGAAAGATGTAGAACTGTTGGAGAGGGGTCAGAGGAGCCACGGAGATGCTCAGAGGGCTGGAGCAGCTGCCCTACAAAGAGAGGCTGAGGGAGCTGGGCTGGCTCAGCCTGGAGAAGAGAAGGCTGTGGGGGACCTCATTGCAGCCTGCCAGTCCCTGAAGGGAGCAGAGGAACAGGAGGGGAATCAGCTTGTTAAAGGACAGACAATGGCAGGACAAGGGGGATGGATTAAAGCTGGAGGAGGGAAGGGTTAGATTGGATATTAGGGGGAAGTTCTTTGCAGAGAGAGTGGTGAGGGGCTGGACCAGGCTGCCCAGAGAGGGGGTGGGTGCCCCGTCCCTGGGGGTGTTCAAAGCCAGGTTGGATGGGGCCCTGGGCAACCTTGTGTAGCTCCAGGCCTGAGGTTGGTGTCCCTGCCTGTGGCAGGGGGTTGGAGCTCTGTGACCCTTGGGGTCCCTCCCAACCCAGACCTGTCTATGATTCTATGATTCTATGATCAGAAACTGATTCTGGGCTAGCCCAGAAACCCATCAGCCCATCACTTGGGCTTTGAGCTTGCTGACCCCATCCCACCAGGGCCATGCTGCACCAGATAAGGCAAGAACATCTCCCAGAACAAACCTGGGGGAGCTGGGGGAGAGGAAGCAAGGGGCATCCCCATGGGAAAACACATACATGTTTGGGCAAGGAGAACAGAAGTGCTCATTACTTGTGGAAAAAAGAAAAAACCAACCCACCCCACAGAAGTTCTTTTCAGGCATCAGCTTCCAGTAACAAAGCCAGATTGATGGAAAAAAAAGTGCTTTTATTTTTCATTGGCCAATGGAGAAGCTAAAAAAAGGATGCAAAGAATAACTGGGGGAATGTAAAGAGTCAGCTGAGGGAGCTGGGTCCCAGGGGTGTTCAGACAATGCCTCCTGCCCCCAGGGCTTTTAATTCTTGTGCTCAGGAAATCAAACAAGCGTGCTATTATTTATTTGGAGGAGGCATCAGTTTCCCTGTGTTTTACAGGGGTTTGCCCAGGCAGCCCACGGGCACAGGGGGATGATTCCTGCTGAGGGTGCTGAGGAGGGACTGGCCAAACAGTTCTTGGGTTGGCATCAGGCAGAGGGTGTGTGAAACAGGAGCTGTGTCCCCATGGGGGATGCCCAGGGGAGGTGGCACTGCCTGTTTCAGGGTGCCAAGGGGGTGAGCAGAGCCACACGCAGCCCCATTTCTCAGCAGCTCGGTCACTGGTCCACGGTGGTTGGCCAGGGACTGCTGAGTCCAAGCTGGGACTGACTGGGAAGATGCTTCCCAACCCACTGCTGCATCCCAGTGCCCAATGGATGGGCATACACCAGAGTGTCCTCCCCTCACCATCCCCTCCTGCTCCCCATCCTCCCTTCCTCCTCTCTCTCCCTCCTCCCACCCCTCCGAGCCCCCCGAAAGGAGCCCTTGGTATGTTGTGTGAGTTGCAGCTCAAGTGAGTTTTATTCAGCTCCACTAACCTTGGCAGACAGACCCCAGGGAAAGGGACAAAAGGACAATTGTTTGCAGCAATTTTGCCCTCAATTGGTTTCCCCATCAGCTTGCAGAGCAGCACAGCCAGCCAGGCACTGCCTGACTAACAGCATTAAATTCAACTCGCGCCGCTGTGAGCAGGGGAAGGGGGGGGGGCTGGAGGAAATTAAACTTTTGGGGGCCATTTCTTTTCCTTCCCATGCATAAAATCCAAAATTGCCATAAGGAAAAGAAGGGGAGCAGAGCTGTCCCCACAGCCCTGCTCTGTGAGCAGCCTGTGGGTCAGCAGCCAGAGCCCTGGTGCCTCCATCCCTGGTGCCTCCATCCTCAGTGCCGATGCTGCTCCCAGCCGTGCTGCATGAACCCCCCCTGGCTGGAGCACGCTGCCCTTGGTGGGGGCTGGCTGCCTGCATGGAGCCACTCGTGCTCCAGCTGGAGCCTGCCCAGTGCTGGAGCAACGAGCTGGGCACTGCTCGTGCCGGTGCCGCCGCCGCCGGTTCCGCTGCTGGGCCCCATCTCCGTGTCCTCATCCTGCAGCCCTGTTTCTGTGGGGAGCCCAAGCTGCTCTGAGGTCAACTCTTCCCAGGTCCCCAGGGTCTTTCCAAAGACTTGGCTATGGAGAGGCCGTGGGGTAATTTAAGCCACCTTCCTGCACGCCCACGGCTCGCCGCTGGCCCCCCTTTCCCCCCCACCACCCCAAGCCCCTTCATGGCTGGGGAGTCACTTGAGCAACCAACACGTCTCTGCCAAAGATGTTCAGCTTTAACCATCGTGCTCCCAGTGGAAATGGGGGGAGATGTCTTTCCCTACTTACTGCTCAGCACCCCCAGTTCCAGCCTGGACCTCTTCTGGTCTCTCCCTGCCTCTATCATGCCTGGCTGGGATCTGGCTCCTTGGGGTGCTGCCCATGGGAGCAGGAATGCCTGCTGGGCCACCACCATGAAGCTTCCCTGGGAGAAGCCCAGCTGTTAGGAGCAAGGAATCATCTCGCATTGCCAAACCAATGCAACCCCAGCCAGCCACACTGGTGCAGACCAGTTAAACCATTCACCACCATGCCCAAGACCATGCCAACAAAGTCATCCCAGGGCCAGGAGCACAGCTGCCCAGCTGCTCCACTGGGACAGTGGGTCACAAGGAGCAGGGGGGCACCTAGGAAGTGGGGACCTCACTATCCCAAAAGCCCTGGTGCTGGTGCTTTGCTGAACAGGATCCTACTGGCCCTGAGCCTGCTGGGTTCCTCTACCAGAGCTGTGGCACCACAGCTCCAGAGCTGACCAGCATCAGAGGGACATGGGTGGCCAGGGAGGGCTGGAGCCACGGGTCAGCCAGGCTCAGGCATGTCTCCTTCTGCTCTGGGACTGCGGTTGCTGTAAAGCCCAGTCTGAGATCGGGACTGTAACGAATGGGTTGGTTTTGGCTGGGCCCCAGCTGGAAAGCTGCCCACCCTGTGAAACCAGCCTGTCTGCGGAAACGTGGTGGTCAGCCTGGCTCAGGGACCTCCGGCACCAAACCACCCCCTTGCCCGCTCATCTCCGGGGTGGGTTTGGCAGGATGGGGTGGCCCAGTCGTGCTGGGGGGGCTGGCTGGGATTAGCCCAGCTGGGTCAAGAGGGTTTCTGGGGCTCCCAAGGTGGGTGCAGACACCCCAGGCGTGGGCGACGTGTCCGTACAGGAGGCACAGTCCCCTCTCCATGTGCCCCAGGACATCTCTGCACATTTGAACTCCAGGAGAGCGAGTGTGGTGTGGCTGCACTTGAGCGATGGGGAATATGCCTGGGCACATCCTCACAGGGGGAGGGGGTGGGGAAGGAGCATGGTTCCCAAACCACCCATTGCTGTGGCGTGTCTCAGTGCTGCGGGACAGCAGCAGGTGGATGCAGGGGCACCTGTGGCACTGGGATGGTGTGTCCTGGACCCCACAGCCCCACGCTGGGGAGCTGGGTGTTTGCAAAGCTCACAGCCGCTGCTCCTGAAGGGAATTCCTCAAGGGAATCTCATCCTCTGGCTGCAGCAGCAGCAAGGAGCAATCATAATTAACATGGTTCTGGAGGCCAAATTCCTCTCCTGACTCTGGCGGGTGGGAGTCAAGCTGGGGAGCTGCCTAGATCAGTGGCAGTGCCTGGAGCAGGAGGGAGCCCCTGCACAAAGCACCCCAAAATCAACCTGGGCTCGAAGTCTGGAGGTATCTGGCATCCAGCAGACTGAAAGGGCCTGGGAGATGCTCTCGGTTGTTTATCTCCAGAGTAATTAGGTAATTAACAAAGCAAATGAATTTTGGTTTCTATCTCCAGGGTTGGATTAGGCATCGTGTTTGCCCTCGTTTCAGGGCTCTGTGAGGAGCATGGGGTGAAGCAGGGTGTGCAAACGCTCCCTGCCATCCCTCCACCACCTCCCTGCACGGCAGCAGGCAGTGCCTGCGGCTGGAGGCAAGCCCTGGGCAGGCTGTGCAGGGCTGCAGAGTGGCTCAGCATCCCCTGAACACACCCCATTTCCCTTGAGGTCTTCACTCCCAGCACACTGATTGCAGGATGGACAGCCCCTTGGGATGGGACAGCATCTCTGAGGAGCCCTGACCGGGGACTTGGGGATCCCTCGAGTCATGCACGCTTCCCGCAGAGCCTTGGAACCATTTGCTCCTGTGCCTTGGGAGGCAGAGCTGGAGGAGCTTCTGCCTCTGGTGAGGCAGTGGAGTCTGCAAAAGTGCACAGCTGGGATCACGTGCAAACTTTGCTCTGAATTCCTACAGAACAGACTTGTGCTTCCCTGCTCAGCCCTTCTTCCCTTGGCTTGCCTAGAGACGAAAAGGTGGGAAACCGAGCCTTGTGCTGTCCCAAGCCCATCACTGACTGGTGAAGATTTTGGGGAGAGACAGGACCTTTCTTGCCAAACCACTTTGCATCAACAGCCAGCCCAGACTGCTTTTGCTGCAGGGACTGGCAATGGGAGAGGCTGTGGAACAAAGGAGGAACTTCTCCACACATACCACACACAAATATTTGCCATGGTAGCAGGAACAAAATAGCAAATTAGCAGCAAAAAAGAGGTGATCCTGTGCTCAGCCCAAGTTACCCGGGTAGGAAAGTCCCAGTTTAACATTACACTGGGCAGGTGAGACCCATCCTTGGAGCAGCTCCAGCCATGCCAGTGCAGCTGACACCAGGTCAATGTATTCCTCCTTGCTGCTTCCTTCCCCAACGGCTGCTCATCCACCAGCTCTGAAGAAAGGCAGGAGGGGAAGGAGGGAGGGAGG
Source organism: Laterallus jamaicensis coturniculus (assembly GCA_022605575.1). Classification (NCBI taxonomy): domain Eukaryota; kingdom Metazoa; phylum Chordata; class Aves; order Gruiformes; family Rallidae; genus Laterallus; species Laterallus jamaicensis. The sequence continues at coordinate 9,997,782 of JAKCOX010000022.1, forward strand.
GAGGGAGGGAAGCAGCCCCCAGCGTGGGCGGGAGCTTGGCTGCGCTGAGTGATGCTCGGGCAGCAGCAGGCATGGAGGGAGCGGGCAGCTGGGCAGCCACTGGCTGGTGTTGGCAGGGAAATGTCATGGTAACCCGCCGGCGTGATGCTGAGCACCGCGCGTCCTCCCCGCGCTGGGGCTGGGGGGGGGAGAAAAGGGGACAATGGGGACAGAGAGGCAGAGCTGCCTCCCCAAGCTGTCCTACTTTGCTGTTGCGGCCCATCTGTGAGCTGTCAGGCACTCGCCTGGCTTCATCCTCCCGGCTGCTCCTTTGGAAACACCACACACACACACCCCCCCCACAACCCAGGCATCATGTCGCAGGGGGGGGCTGCCCCGGGGGAGCCCCATGCAGTAAAAGGCAGCCAGTCTGCAGGGATGCTCAGGGAAGGCGTCTCCTGTAAGCATGGATGGCCTTTCTGCTGCCATCAGGCTGTGCAAACACCCTGCAACGAGCCAAGGCGTCTTCTTGGGGCTGATACTTCTGTTTTGGGGGGGATTTTTTTTCTTTCCAAGCAGAGGCACAGACATGCAGCCAAGTGCACGGCCAGCTGGGAGGATGCCGACCCAGGGTGGAAAACCCCAGAAGGAAAAGGCACCTCCAAGCAGCCTCCCAGCCCTCAAGAGCTGAGAAGACAAAGATTTTCCCATCATGGGTCCCTGCTTTGCCACGCATGAGCAGACGTGGCTCTGAGCATCGTGCCACGCTGCGGTGTTTTGCGTGGGCACGGGGAACCCACCGTCTCAGTGGGGTTTCTCCTACCGTCACCTCCCCTCCCCCCTAGGTCTGTGGGTGTGGGGTGCTCCCCCAAGGAGGAGGAGGGAGCCAGGTGCTCGGGGAGGCTTGCACGCCCTGGCAGGAGCTGTGTGGGGTGCAGGAGCATGCCCAAATCAAAGGGAGAATTTAATTAAGATTTCCGACGGAGCAAGATAGTGAACTGAGCTGATCTGGGCCCTCACCGACAGAGACAGGGCGACTCCCTCTGTCTGCATCGGCATGCCAGGGGATCATTTGCATCTTTTAACAGAGCGGTTTTTAATTGATATTGTGCTCGGATAACACAAGGAAGAAAATCTGTGGAGGCCTTTTCATGTCTGGGCTCCAGCTCTCGTGCAGGTCCCTGGGGGAAGCCTGGATCTGGGGTGCTGCAGGGTTGGGATGCTGCAGGCAGGCAGGATGTTATCCTGCTGCCTGCAGGGATGGAGCTGGGCTCTGCTGCTCTTCTCCCTCTGCACACCCAGAGCCTGGCGCTGCACAAGGTGGGAGGATGTGGGGGTGTCTGCACAGTGCTTTTCTGCCCCATTTAGGGTTAACATGAGGCTCCAGAGCTGGTCCCAGCAGCAGCTCACTCCTTGCACACAGCATCTTCCCTTGGCTCTGGCAAACGTTTGCCCTTGCACTTGGCCTCTCCCCAAAAATGCTCAGGCATCCCCTTCTCCAGGCATCTGTGGGGTGTCCCACAGAGCTGGGTACACCGTCAGCACTGGAGGGACCCTCACCCACTGCCACTCCACAAAACACCCAGGCAGTGGGAGGCAGGGGGGGGGAGAGGCAGCACGGATGGAAAGCCATTTGAGGAAGCCACGCCAAATAAATCAGGCGGATTCATTCAGATCCGATTCTGCCCCAGAGAAAGGGGACCCTTTGTGGGGAGCGAGGCGGCCGAGCCAGCTGTCCACCTGCCCCGCAGCCCGTGCCGCCGGCTCTGGCGCCAGCGGCAGCAGCTGGCCCAGCCGCCCGCCCTGGTGCCTGCCAAGGGTGCCAGCACGGCCCTAAATGCTCCCTTTGACAGCGTCTGCCAAGGGGCAGGACGATGTGCAGGGCTTGGGGATGCTGGCAGCACGGTGTGCAGTGAGGTTTGTGGGGTGCTGGGTTGTGGGGTGCTGCGCCCCAACCCGGCTCTGCTGCTTGCTGCTGACCAACTCTGAGCCAGGCACGGGGCAGATGCTCCTGCCCCCTCCAGAGCTCTTTCCCCCTCTGTTACTATCTTTAACCACCCCACCAAGGGCAAGGGAACGCAGCCCCCCACCATTTGCTCTGATTCTTGGGATGCTCAACGTGCCACAGCGCCTGGACCCTGGTGGGTGCTCTGGGGGGGGAGATGAGAGAGGGGCTCACGGGCCTTTGATCTGATTTGCATCCCCCCTGCCCCGGGGTTGCCAGCCTGGATTATGGGCCTGGCTTGCCTGCACCCCCCCTGCACAGCTGAGCCCACAGGCGCCAGCATGGCCCCGGCACAACTGCGGCCGCATCCTTCCCAGGCAGCAATTGGATGGGGTGGAGAGAGAATGGAGAGGAGCCACTGCTCCTTTTCCTTCTCCCTCCAGCCTCTTCTGTTGTTCTCCTCAGGGTTGGGAGACCTGGAAAGGTCGGGGGAGCTGGGACGTGCTGGGGAAGGAGCCTCCCCCTTCCACCCCACCAGCTGTGACACCCGGGAGCATGCGCTGTTTCCGGAGAGGAAAATGACATAATTCATACCCAGAATAATTCCCTCCTCAGAGCAAACCCAGCCGTATCTCCTGACTGACAGCGAGGCCCCAAACCCAGCTCTTGTTCCCTAATCTCCAGCTCAAGCCCTGAGAGATGTCGGGAGAGGGAGGAGATGTCCAGGGCGGTGGTATTTAAGATGTGGATATTGCAAATAAGGGCTGGGTAGGGGGGGGGGTAACGGCTCCAAAGAGCCCCTAATTACATATGCTTAGCCAAGATTTTTTGGCAACAGCATCAGAAGGGAGCTAAAGCTGCCTAATTCCTGCCTACCCCCAAAGTAGCCCCATGCAGATACAGTTGAGGTGCCCCAGGGGCAGCAGCCACGGGGTGTGGCATTTCTGGGGGACCCCACAGCCCCCTCCTCAAGTCACACCAGCTCCAGGGTGGTGGGTTTCAGTGCTGCTCCCCCCCCTCCCCACAGCTGCCCAGCTGCAGTGGGACATTTCCCACCGGGGCCGGGCTGAGGCTCGCTGCTGCAGAGGGGCTGCGCCGGGTTATCTCCCCAACGAGGGGCCTGGAGCCATCAAGATCTGCTCCAAACAATCACTTCCTTTCCCAGGCACCTTCCAAAAAAGAAAAAAAAAAAAAGAACAAAAAAAAAAAGAACAAAAACCCCCAACAATAATAAAAGAAAAAAAAAAGCAGCAGACTTTTCCCAGTGCTGCAGCATTTCCCTGCCTTGTGTTTTCCTGCCCCCACACATCTTCCTCACCCAGGGATTGTCCCTGGCTGGCTCCAGAGGTGCTCACCAATGCTCTGGGTTGATCCATGGGGCTGGAGAGAGGATTTATCCTGCTGTAGGCTGGCATGGAACATCCATGCTCTGACCTGCAGGACTAGGCAGGCAAAAGCTTGATAAACCACCCTGATGCTGTGCCAGGGATGGATCCTGCACCGTGGGGCTGGGGCTGGGCTCTCGGTGTTTTGGGAGCCCTCGTGCAGTCCTCATCTCGCCTCCCCCAAGCCTAGAGCGGCGCTTGAGTGACTTTAATAACAACACCCCCTTCCAGACGTTCTCCTAGTAAAAAAAGGGAAAGGCTGATGGATTTATGGGGTGGATTGGCCTTTCCCAGCTGCAGGATTCCCACCGGCTCCGGTGGGAGTGTGAAACAGCTCTGGGATGGCTCTGCAGTGCCGCACGGCCGCCGCGCTTCACCGTGGAGCTCCAAAGCGGGGCTGCCAGGGCAGAGCAGAGGATGCGGGTCCCATCCCGGGGCGGCTGCGCTGCCTTCCTGGGAAGTGCCAGTTCCCAGGGCTGCCCATCCCTGGGGAACCCCGGGGAGGCAGATGCGGGGGCTGAACCCAAGCAATGCCTTCTGCTGCAGGGACCGTGTCCGTAATTCACGGCAGCCCAACCGGAGCTGCTGGTGATTGTTCCCAGGGCCCGACCTGTCACTGGGGATGACGCCAGCATCCGGCCCCGCGCGGCCCCTCGCCTTCCCAACCTGCACAAGGCAGGGCTCAACCTGGGTGCTGACCTCCAGCCTGCCATGAGCCGTGTCCCAAGGTGCACACACACACCTGCTCTTCCTCGCACGCCCGTTCCACGCTCGTGCACCCACATCACTGCTCCCCTCTCCTCCTGGCTTGGGGAGCTGCTGAGGTGGGGGGATTCAGGCATCTCTCTGCTCAGCCTGGCAAGATTTTCTGTGGCTTTGGGCACAAACTCTCTTCTCCATGGGACACAAAGCACCCACACTGGGCATTATGGTGTTCACTGGCTCCCAGATCACTCAGCTTTCCAGTGCACGTGAGCAGTGTGATTACTGGCACATCTAAACGTGGTTTTAAGGGAAGAAGCCCAGAGGCTGCCCTGACTCCTCACTGTGATAGGGTGCTGGTTGATGGGCACCCCCTCTCTGAGGTCAGCCTCAATGGGGTTGCTGACAACCAAAATGAGTCAGGGCAACAGTGCTCCTCTATTTTTGGGGGCTAACGCCAGTCAGGGAGAAGCAGACAGGGCTTTGCTCCAGCAGGCTGGGACTCCCCTGATCTATCCCTATACAAAATCCTGGTGCTAATCAAGCTAATTGATGCCAGGCGAGGAGATGAGCTGTGAGCTGGGGGGCTCTGGGGCTGTGATCCACAGCTTCCCCTCGCTGGCGTGGGGCAGAGGGCTGCGTGCTGCCCGCCAGAAGAGCGGCCACTATCTCCCCTGGCCGCTATCTCTCTCTCTCTCTCTTGCACTCACAGTTTCCCCTGCGCAGAGCAGCTGGCTCTGTGTGATAGCTGGGGTGAGCAGGAGGGGGAAATACCCCATTTCCCAGCCCAGGTGCTTTGTGGGTGCACAGAACCCCTCTCCCCCCCCCCCCCCCCAGCCTCGGCCAGGTGCTGAGCTGGACCCTGCCCCCTTTCCCTGAGCTCAAAGGGATGCGGGGGCTGCACGGCCTCTGTGCTCCTTTCAGGGTGTCCCTCAGTGCTTACAGATGAGTTCTCAGGCTGGAAAAGCCCATCTGCCTCCCACGTTGGCTTCTGCTCCCATCCTCCCCACCATGAGCACCCCGGGGTGCAGCGGTGCCCCGTGGGAAGGCTCTGCCCGGCCCTGGGGTGTCCCACCAGAGCAGATTCATCTCCCAATGATTCATCTTCCCTCGTGTGGGAGCTGGGCCCTGTTTTGGTAGCGTGTGTTCCTCTTTGCTTGTGGCTTTGGGTCAGTTCACTCTGCAGTGGCTGAAGCTCCCTTCCCCTCCCGGGCTCCGGGAGGATGTTTATTTCAGAAGATGGGCCGGGTGAGCAGCTGAGGGACTCACACTGGGGCCAAACCTCCCGTTATTTTACTCTCCCCTCAGTCCTGGGACTAGTTGTAACTGGGAACAGAAGAGCCTGGGTCCGTTTCTGGAGCTCCCTCAGACTGTCCCCAGCACACGGGGAGGTGACCGAGCAGGGACAGACGTTGCTCCCATCGTGGTGCCAGCACACCCCATCCCAGCTGAGCTCTGACAGCTTCCCTGCGTGGGACAGCAGCCTCTGAGCCGCATCCACCAGGAAGCGTGGGCAAGGCTTTGCGTAGGAGCTTTGTTTTCCCCTGGCTGTTGTACATGGGATAGCACAACTGATCGCGTTTCCCCTTCGGCTCTCCTGGCCTACACCCCCCCTCCCCAGGGCTGCAGCGTGGGGTAGGGGGGGACTGCCGGCTCTCCCTAGACTGGGCAGCCCTTTGTTGGTCTCAGAGGGACCACCCTGAGGCTTTCCATGCATTTTTGGGGCTCCTCAGGGAGTGGGACTGTGGGAAGGGGAAGGGGTGTTCATCCGCCTGCAGCAGGCTGGGAGGGACACCCCACACACACACACCCCCACACCCCCCCCCCGAGCTGAGCAGGGGTGATGGTCTCCTGTGCATCCCTGGGGATGCTCCCAGCTGCCCACAGTGACTGCTGGTGCTTTCCAGGGATGCGGGGTCAGGATCGGTGCCTCTAACCCACCACCTCATTTGTCAGAAGTAAAACTCAGCATTTTGAACCTGCAGCACCAGGTGGGGAGGGAGGGTTTTTCCAAGCCCCCAGGCCAGGGCTGGATGCCAACACAGGGGCCAGGAGCATGGCTAGCAGCCTGCTGGGGGGAGCCCCATGGTGCTGGCTGCTCCCCCAGCGCCTGCCCCACTCCTCAGCAGGGGAAACTGAGGCACAGGCTGCCCTTACTGCTGCCTTGGTGGTGAAATCAGAGGCAGGTGCTGACACCCCCTTGCAATACCGATACCTTAAGTGGGGTGGTTTTATTTTTTTCCTTTACAAATTAGGTTCTTTGCATGTCCTAAACCCTCCACTGTTTTGCAAGCTGAGGGTCTTTCGTAATAGGATGGAGAGGGAAGTTTTGCAAGCAGAGAAAACCTGCACGTGCCTTTTGAAACCAAGCCTGACCTCAGGGCCCGGTGACAGCGCTTCTCACCACTGCCTTCCTCTTTCTGCCTGGAAAGTTGAGGTGGAGCGTCACTCGGGCTGGGCTGGTGGCAGCAAGGGCCACCTCTGCCATGAGCTTGTTTGGGCTCAGCTGAACTCAAGCAGGAAGGGGGAACACACCCAGCTCTCAGCATCACGTCAGGGAGCTGGGATGTCATACCGTGGGGAATGCAAAACTCTTTGTACCATCTCTCTTTGAGCTTATAAGCAGGAGGGGATTCAACTTTTTAAAAGGATAGACAATGGCAGAACAAGGGGGATGGATTAAAACTAAAGGATGGAAGGTTTAGATTGGATATTAGGGGGATGTTTTTTTAGAGAGAGTGGTGAGGGGCTGGAACAGGCTGCCCAGAGAGGGGGTGGGTGCCCCGTCCCTGGGGGTGTTCAAGGCCAGGTTGGATGGGGCCCTGGGCAACCTTGTGTAGCTCCAGGCCTGAGGTTGGTGTCCCTGCCTGTGGCAGGGGGTTGGAGCTCTGTGATCCTTGGGGTCCCTCCCAACCCATGCCAGTCTATGATTTTATGATTCTTTGCTTGGCAGGGGCCTCTCTGTGCTCCTGGGCTGGGCAGGGAGGGTGTGATGGTGCTGCTGACCCATCCAAGCCTCCCTGGCTTACCGCTGGAGTCAGGAATCTCCCCATCCCCTATGGCCACGGTTCTTGTAGAACCACCAAACTCGCTGGGGATGTCTCTGGAGCTGTGAGCGGATCTGATCCGAATCCTACAGCAGCAGGATCCGGCCACATCTGCTGACCTGCAGTGGTGGGGAGGCAGCACACCCCCTCATGGGTCCTGATGTGCACCTCGCTGGTGTGGGGCTGGTCCCTGCACAGAGCTCCCCGTCCTATGTCCTACATCCCATCCTCCTCCCACTGGAGCTGAGCTGTCTGGAAGGACTCAGTTACCTAATCGGAAGGGGTGGGGGTGGGTGGGGGTGTGATAAATACGTGCAGATAATTTTACTCCGGGAGGGGGGGGGGGTAAGTCAATAAATTACTAAAGAGCCTTTGATTGTGCTCTCAGGGGTGCATGTTGATTCAAAAACCTAAGACATTTACCCTCAATTATGTCTATTTGTGTGTCTTTCCTGCCTCGCTTTGCGCAGCGCAGGGGAAATAACCCTGCCTTGTCTGCGTTCCCACACCTCTCCCACCTCGGCCCCGCTCCAGATTTCACTCCTGTCCTGACAACCCTTCCAGCAGCAAGCAGGAGAGGATCAGCTCTTGGCACTACTCCTCTCTGGCTCTGGCCAGCTTGCTGGGCTTTCTTTGACCAAAAAGACAAGGAGCGAACGCTGCCGGGACACAGTCGGGGGGGGTATGATGTTTTGGGGCTGGCCAGGTTTTTGTGGCTTCCCACATTCCCTCACTGGCATGGTGTAGGGGGCCCAGCCTCGCTCTGCAAAAAACAGTTCCCCAAACACATTTCCCCACACCTAGATCCTGGCCAAGCAAAAGGCCCTAAAGCTGGGTCCCCTCTGCATCTCCAGGCCAGCTCCCCATGGACTCTGGCACGGCGCTGCTCTCCCCGCGCCGATGCTCAGCTCTGCGTGCTGGGAGCGAACCCCCGCGGGGTGGATTGGAGTGATGCTCAGACCACACAGGTCCCTTAAGCTGCTGAGGATTCAGCTTCAAATCCAAGTTGGCACCAGTGCTGCTGCTCCTGCGTGCGCTCGGTGGCTCTGCTGGGGACGTGTCGCCATGCGAGGGAACCGCTTGCCATGCAGGAGGGCTGGCATTATCAAAGGAGCCAAAGACCGAGCCAGGGATCAGCTCTGCTCTGCTCTGGAGCAATGTGTGCTGAGCTGCTCCCCTTTCTGGAGCAGCCCTTGGTCCCTCACTCCTCTGCCTGCCCCGGGGCAGGGCTAACAGCTGGAGGGGCTGGCTGGCAGGGGCATCGCTGCTTTTCCTAAATCAGGAACGCAGAGTCAGCCTACGGGGTGAGAGTTCATGGTCAAAGCCCCTTTTGCAGTAGATGGCATGAGCTGTCGGGGCCATGACATTAGAAACGAGCTCCTTCCATTGGAAAGATGCTTGCTTCTTTCTGGGAAATCTCAGCAGAGGGTCATTAATCAGCAGGCAGGGCAGAGCTGCCGGCTCTGTGATGGAGTTGAGGTTCAGCACACGATGGTGGAGCAGCTCTGGGCCACTTTGGGAGACCAGCTGGGTGCTGCTCCATGGGTGTGCAAGCCAGGTATGCCAGTAGGAAGCAGGGATTGCTCTGGAAAGCAGAGGGCATCATTTCTGTTTCTGGACCGACTGGGTGCACGTTCATGCATGCAAATTTGACAGACAGCAGCTTTTCAAGTGCAAATCTCCAGTGAAAACAAAAAGGAGCCCCGAAACTGGAGCCCGTTGCACTGAATGAAGCTGTTCTTGCAACATCTATCCAGAAGCTGCATCAAGATCCTCCTTCCCCCCCCCCCTTGCCCCATGCCTGCAGAGGTGTACCAAACACCTTGTTTCTCTGTGCTCTGCCATCTATTTTTAGCTTGCACAGAGGAAGCACGCGTTGCCCTGCGGTCACCACCCACCCTCAGCAGACGCCTGTGCTCAGTGGAGTTGACACACAGCTTAGCTGAGCGTGGCTGACTGCTCAGGGCTTCGCAGCAGCGAAGGCTGTTACCTGATGGGATCAGAGAGAGAAAGGGAACAGCACAGGGACGCAGGAGGGACGTGTTGCGGTGCTGCTCCGGCACAAAGGGTCTGGCGCCCCTCCAGTCCCAGCCGGCGGGCAGGGCTGCTGCTGTGCAAGCTTTTACACGGGGAGGCAAGATGTAATCCCGAACCATTCCCAACACCCCACCTGGCTGCTGCTCCCAGGTGCTTGGAGCTGCGGTGCCTTCCCCTGGTAGGGTGCGAGGCTCCTTGGAAAACAGCCCCCATCCCATGGGTGCCCTTGGATGGAGCTGCTGGCTGCTGGGAGCTGTGAAAAGCCAAATACAGCAAGGCAGTGCTCAGTTCCCACGGGGCTAGCAGAGATTTTCCATGGGGTGCCAGCTCAGAAGAGCTGGGGGATGGTTGGAGCACCCCATCATTGTGTGTACTGTCCTGGCTCGGCATGGTGTGATGCCCCCTGTGCCTTCCCATGTGGCTAGTCTTTGGGATGAGCAGGTTCCTGACACGTCTGCAGGACAGGCCCGTGCAGCATGGGTGCCACAGGGATGTGGCAGCACCACCAGCCTGGAACTTGTCCACAGCCTCAGGGTTCTGTAACACCACAAGCTGGCTGAGTCACCACCCGAGGCTATTTTTACCCCCCACCGCTCCCCAGGGCAGGCTCATTGGGTCATTCCTGGTTCCTAATTGCCACGATCAGGCCTTCATAAATCTCACCCAAAAGAGGAAGTCTGGCAAATAGAAGTCTCCTGCCCTGAGGGAGGCGGGCAGCGTTGTGGGTACCGGCAGCACCACATCCAGGGGCTGCTTTTGCCACAGGAGGAGGGGAGGAATGGAAAGCTCCAAGCCCTGACTCACTGCTCTTCAGACCTGGCATTTCTCAGCTCCCCACAGGGATGTTTTGGCTGACATTTTACTAAGGCTGCAGCCTTCTTCCACCTCCTCCTCCTCGATTCCCAGCCTCTGCCTGCTTGTCCTGGTGCTCCCAAGCCAAGCTCAGCCATGCCAAACCAAGCCAGTGCTGGGGAGCAGTGCTGGATGGAAACAGGCAACCCCTGATCTCTTGCCCAAAAGTCCCACCACACCCAAGAGTCTGGAAAAGCTCAATTGAACAGTTTGTTGGCTATTTTTGTCATTGCCCTGGCCAATCCCTTCCTGGCCAAGGCTGAGACCAGAAACAGTAACACCAGAACAGAGGGGATGAGATGCCATGTCCTGGGCATGGGAGGAGGAGAAAAGCTGGGACATCTTGCTGGCAGGGTGCTGGAGAAGTTTGGGTGGTTTTTAGCATCATTGGACTTGGATGCTCTGGACCTTCTGGGCTGGGTCTTGGTCTGAGCCCACTGTGGGGGTCATGGTGATGCTGCCAGGGTTTGGTAGTGGTCAGTGGGCTGGAAAGAAGAGATCTGCAGAGATATGCAGTGCACAGAAACATTGCCATCTGCTGACACGTCCAGGCACGCAGCACTGGACACTGCCATGCTGCTGGTCACCATTTGCAAAGAGCTGGGCTGTGGGGTGCAGACTTTGCTGGGCTGATGTCTCCTCCACCTCCAGCCAGCAGGAGAGCGGTGGGACAGAGTCAGTAGTGGTGGAAGCCAAGCTCTGGTCATGGTGCTGCTGGTATCCTCACTGGTCATAACCCAGGAGACAACGGAGGTCACCTTGCTCATCCCAAAAGAGTTAACAAACACTCTCACCCCACTGCAAAGAGTGATTTCAAAGCATCAGGGCAGCACCCAGCCTGGCAGCCTTGTGCAGACCAAGAGAGCAAGTCAGGGTAATTACAGCCTATGATGCAAAAGCTGTGAAAAATTTGGGAAAATGCACACTTGGCTGCAAAAAAAGGGTTTGATTTCCCTCATCTTTGCTCCCCCCCTTAGCTCCCCCCAGTGCCCTCCAGCTACAGAGCCTGGAGATGCGTGTCTTGGACTGGATTCGCTTTGTTTCAAGTTCCCTGGGAATCTGGCACTGGTGTTACCCAGAGAAGGGTGCTTCCAGCTCCACAAGCACTGGGCTTTGCCACAGTGGGCAGAGAGCTGGCAGCTCTCTCATGCTCTGTCCTGGGTCTGCAGTACCTTCTGGGAGCATCCATCAGCCCCTAAGAGCCAAGATACAATCCCATAGCCTAACTGGTGGCCAGCCAGCAGCCCTGCAGACCCCAGACTGTAAATTTATCCTTGCATGGGTCAGGCACCCCTGGCACAGCACCAGCAGGAGCAGGCAGCAGGATGTGTCCTTCACCCGTCCCAGGGGGATGTAAACACCCAGTGCTGGCAGCAGTGGGATGGAGATGGGGATGCTGGTGTGGCTCCCAGTTCAGCAGGGCCATGCTGAGGTGGCCCACAGCCTCCCAGCAGCACCTGTCTGGCAGCAGGATTCAGCCTCTGTGCAGCGATAGTCAGATGAGTGCCTGGTGGCCTGTCCTCCCTGTGCCCTGGGGCGCTGGCCCCAGGACCAAGAGATGGGTTCACCTCATCCCTTCCTGGGGCTTGTCCTTGCTCCAGCCTCCTCCCTCCCAGCCGGAGGATGCTGCTCCCCCAGCCTGCTCCTTCCTTCCCCCCCACCTTCCCTGTGCAGCCGCTCAGCTCCCCGGGGCCACGGGCAGGTGCACACACCTCTGCTTTCCCAGCACTTCACAGCACAGAGCTGGGCTGCTGCCAGCAAGGGACAGGCTCATGTTCTTGGGGGGAGAAGGATGGGCGTGGGACGGTGTGTCTGGGCCATGAGTGGTCACAAAAGCTCCCTGCAAAGAGGCTCCTGCAGACCTGGAGGGGTGAACAGAAGCTAGGGGAGAAACTGGGGTTCCCTGCCTAATGTGGGTGCATTAAAACCCAGAGCTGAGCCTTTCAGCCATGGGTGTTGCTGGGGATGTCTGCAGGTTGGCACCTTGCTCTAGAGCAGAAATGGGTCAGGGCATGGATCGGTGCTCGGGCTCCTCAAATCCCAGGGGTCCTGGGCTGTGTCTTCCTCATGCCCTGTCCTCCAAGTGAACCCCCTTTGCAGAGGGACCTGTGCCCAGTGCCAGGCACTGGTGGCACCTCCAGACATGGGGACTGAGACTCCAGGGATCTCTGCAAAGCCATGACCACCTTGGGGATCCCTCCAAACCCGTGACCACCACGAGGACCCCCTGTAAAGCCACTACCAGCCACAGCTCGCTGCTCTGGACTCCTTGCTCATGACAGCAGCAAGGCAGGACATGGCTGTGCTGCTCCTCCTGGGTTTTACCCATCCCCATGATGGTGCCCAGGCTGCTGCACCCCTGGGACCATGTGGGACGTGGTGCTGGTGCAGCATCCGCTCCAAGCTCGGAGCAATCCCAGCTGGGTGGAGCATCCTGGGGGCACAGGCAAACCCAGGCACGTCCCAGCCTCTCCTCCAGCTAAGCAGCACAGTTCCTTTTCTCAGCTTGACTGGTGACCTGGCAGCAAAGGCAGAGTTCCACTCCTGTGTCAACATTTGGAAGAAAAGGGGGGGGAAAATAGTCATTTCTGTCAAGCCCTGGGAATGTGGATGCCCCAAAAACAAACAGAAGCTCTGTTTCTTCAGTGAAAGGCCGTTGTAAATCTGGTTGGCTGCCAAAAAGTGATAAAAATGATTGCTGTTCCAGCACTAGAGGAGAGTTTTGTTGGAAATGTCACCCCCCCCACGCACCCTTCCCCCAAATCTCAGCTTTATGAAAACACCATTTTTTATCAGTAGGCTGGCAGGCAGATGTTTGGCCCAGGCCCCCATCAGAAGCCAGATGCACCCAAACTGCCATTCCCAGCCCCCTTTGTGTCATCCATTGATTGACAGCTATCAGTCACCACTTAAAGGGACTAAGTGTGCTCTGGAGACTGTATTTTCTGCCTGCTGTGAGCTTCCCTGGCAGCTTTTGCATTCCCCAGGCAAGGGTCACCCCAAACCATTCCTGGGTACCACTCCCAACCTTGCAGCAACATGCCCAGCATGGGGGGGATGTGAGATGGGCAAAGTGACCATGCCAGGGGGTCGGGTCACAAGTGTCACAGCTTTTCTGGGATGAGCCATGGCCAGTCCCCACAAAAGAGAAGCTGTTCCTGCCAGGTGCAATCCCTGGCCCTGGAGAGCACTGGAGGGAGGGAGGATGCTCTCCGACCACACTTCCAGGCCTTTTTAAAGGGCACAGGCAAGAGAGTGGTTGTGTCACCAGAGCTATGAGCCAGGCTTGTAAGGGCTTGTCCTCTATTTACTTATGAACAGTGGCAGGTTTCCAGTGAGTTGTTTTCCTGGTATAATCTTAAACTCCCAACCTCTAGTTCCAAGGCATCGCCCCAGCTCGGGTACATCAGCCCTGGCTTCACACTGCTCCTCATTATAGCTTGGAGGGGCATCAAGCCCCTTTCAGTGGGGCAAGGCAGGTTGGTCGGATGAGAACGTGTGAGGGCAACTCTCAGTGTCCCCTCTGCTTCTGGCATGGCTAGCTGGGGCTTTCCAGGTGAAATCACACATCAGGTGCCACCCTTGCCCCAGGCCAGCACAGCGGTGATGAGGGGGGGTGTGGGGTGTGGAGGGGGACCAGCCAAGCCCTCCAGCCACAGGGCTGGAGGGCTGCAGCATCTTTCATTCACAAGGAGGATGTGGACAAGCTGTTGTAGATCAGTTCTCTGAAAATCAGGTGGTTTAAAGGTTGGGTATAAATATTTCCTCTGTTCCAGCCCTGCTGCAGGTCTTTGTAGGGTCATAGCTCTCACAGACAGCTTTTGGACCTGCAAGAAATTATCCTGAGGGCTGGGGAGGGACAGGAGCAGGGTTAAACTGTGGTCATGCAGATGTCTGAGGGCGGTGTCAGGGACTGGCCTGCCCTGCTCAGGGTCTGTGCCTCATCTCCAGGCAGAACCCCCCTATTCATAGAATCACAGAGTCATAGTCTGGTCTGGGTTGGGAGGGACCCCGAGGGTCGCAGAGCTCCAACCCCCCTGCCACAGGCAGGGACACCAACCTCAGGCCTGGAGCTACACAAGGTTGCCCAGGGCCCCAGCCAACCTGGCCTTGAACACCCCCAGACACGGGGCACCCACCCCCTCTCTGGGCAGCCTGTTCCAGCCCCTCACCACTCTCTCTGCACAGAACTTCCCCCTGATATCCAATCTAACCCTTCCCTCCTTCAGCTTTAATCCATCCCCCTTGTCCTGCCAGTGTCTGTCCTTTAACAAGCTGATTCCCCTCCTGTGTCTCTGCTCCCTTCAGGGACTGGCAGGCTGCAATGAGGTTCCCCCACAGCCTTCTCTTCTCCAGGCTGACCCACCCCAGCTCCGTCAGCCTCTCTTCATATGGGAGGCTCCCCTTTACCACCACCATGCAGAAAGCCCCCATCCCTCAAGTTCCCATCTTGAGAAGGACCAGAAGGGAGGCCTGAGCTGGGCTCAGTGGCTGGGGTGAGCTCACGGCCATGGAGGTGTGCACCCCAGTGCCTGGGGGAGCCGAGCACTGCCTGCTTGGGGGACATGCCCAGGCACAGCCACTTCCCCGCGCCGCTGCTCAGGAGGATGAGAAATCCCACGGTGTGAAGGCTCCTCCTCTGCAGGGAGCAGCAGAGGTTGGGCTGGCAGGTGGAGTGCCCGGGGACACAATTCCCGATCGAAAAGAAACCACACGCGTCCCGGCTCAGATAAGGAGATGAGAGCAAACCTCAGGACCCGGGCGGAAACACGCGTTTACTGGGAGCACTGGAGGCAAAAAGCGTGTGCCCTGCCTGCTACCAGGATGCGTGGTCGTGGCCTTTGCATGCTCAGACATAAATAGCGATAGGAGCCACATGCAGGTTCCCAATGAATTGATCAAGTATCCAGTTACCCAGGGAAATTTGCCTCCTTGGTTCCTGGAGCATCCTCAGTGCTGCTGGAGGTGCTGCTTGGGCTTGGGGCTGCTTGTTTCAGGGCTCTCCTTGTCCTGAGTGACTGCTCTGCCAGGACATTGATTTTGGAGCAGGTTGTGCCTTTTTAGTTCAGTTCCTGCTGCCTGTGGCTCCTGACCTGTGTCCCAGTGGAAGCAGTGACGAGATGCTCCAGGATGTTTTAGGCTTTAGATGGAGCACGTGCCTTTTAACATGCGTCCCTTCCAGAATTTTGGGTGGGGATAGGCAGGCTGAGGACAGAGAGCAGGAGAGGGGCTAGTTTCAGAGGGCCTGGGACCTGATAAAATGTGTGTTCATTGGGGAGGGCCAAGAGGTGATTGCTGGACACGTGGCCCTTCTCCCACAGGCAGGATGGGCCATTTCACACTGTCTAAGGACATCTTGGTGCAGCCCTGCCAGCCCCACCTTGTCCTCCTGTGCCAGTCAGAGCTCCAGGACACAACCCAGAGCAGGGCACAGCAGTGGGGACCTCACGGGACCCAGTGAGTGACCCTGGGAGAAGCTGAGAGCAGGTGAGAGCCCATGGAGAGAGCTGGGCTCCTTGGGCCTTTATTCTGATGATCATCAGGCTGAATTCCTCTAGGCAACCCTAAGGGATGCAGCACTGAGTAGCAGGCAGGGAGCTTTCCCAGAGGGCTGAGCTTGCCCTTTGTGGTTTTCCCTCTCCGGAGGGAGCATGGAGGGTCACAGGACCCTGCCTGGGGACCTGTCCCAGAGCTCCTGCCCACACAGAATGCCCTGCATGGAGGCAGCATCGCTGGAGCAGGCTGTGGATCATCGTCTGCAGCGAGAGCCGGCTTATGCCCGGGCATGTCCCACAACCTGCTGGGAGGTGAGGGCTGAGTTCCCCGGCTGGTTTCTGTCTTCTTAGTGGCATGAAGGGAGCGCTGGTGAACGGAGCCAAATGTGATGTCCGAGAGCATCTCACGAAGGGTCTGGTCCTCCCCAGCTGGCGTCCCCCAGGATTCAATCTTCCAGCTGGTTCTAGAGCTGCTGTAAATGCAGACAGCCAAAACAAGAAGGGGGGGAGGGAGTGCGGCCATCCTGGGACCCTCTGATACCACAGCATGGTTACCAGAGCTGAGTGGAAAGGTTATTCCACCTCCTGTTTCAGAAGCATCAAGTTGTCTCTGCTGCTTCATTAAAGAGACCTTTCCCATGGCTGGTGCCTAGAGCTGGCTGCACCATGGGCAGGGAGGTAGCACCCCCATTTGTGTTTTTGGAGCTTTGCTTGATTGACTTTCAGGGCTCTTGACTTTTGAGAGTCTGCAGGCTCCCCCAGGCACACTGGTGGGCTGTGAGTGTAGCTGTGCACAGCCTCAGCGGGCACCTGCACCCACCTGTGGGTGCACAGGAAAGAAGCTGGGGTGCAGCCCGGCCCTTGGCATGTCGCTGGGTGCCCGTGGGCAGCACTGTGCCCAACACGTGCGTGCAAGCCCGAGCCTAGGAACCTGCCACGTGGAGGGATGGAGGAACCCAAAAATCCCAACTTCACCATAAAAATATCAATCATCTCTAAACATCCGTGCGATGATGATCCTTCCCTCCCTGCCTGGTATTTTCTCACGCTCTGAAGCTGGCAGCAGGCGCTGGGAAGCAGTGTTGGAACTTGTCCTGCCATCCCATCAAGGCCGTTTATCTCCACCATCGAGCCCTAGAGCTGGAAGAGCTGCAAGTAGGGGCAAGGCACGCTCCTGCTTGCTGCTTTCCATTGCGTCACTTTGACAAGGGCTGAGCAAATGCCCCAGGGCCAGATCCCACACACACCACCTTGCCTGGTCCTGCAAAGCACAGTAGCGTCCTGGCATCCCGGTGCTACCCTGCTGATTGACAGGACTCAGGGACCCTGATGATATGGCTGAGCATCACTGGGAACCCTCCATCTCCCTCCCTTCTCAAGATCCTGCTCAAAAGTCTTTGTGTCCAAGGGCTACACACCCAGGGGGAC
Source organism: Laterallus jamaicensis coturniculus (assembly GCA_022605575.1). Lineage (NCBI taxonomy): Eukaryota > Metazoa > Chordata > Aves > Gruiformes > Rallidae > Laterallus > Laterallus jamaicensis. The sequence continues at coordinate 10,014,652 of JAKCOX010000022.1, forward strand.
CCCAAATGTGACCTTGATGTCTGCTGAGTGGGGAAGCTGCTTGGGAGGCACCTTCAGAACAGTATGCCCAAGCCTGGCTGGATGCCCCCTCTGGGATGATGGGGACAGGAGGGGGTGGTGACACTGCCGGGGCACAGTTGCAGGGGTGACAAATCACCTGCCTTTGGCATGGAGGGTACAGCCCCAAATGCAGCACGCTCAGTGTGGGATCCTGCTCAGAGTGAGCCCGGTTAATTAACACAATTACGAGGCAGGCTCGTCCCTTGCTCCTCCCTTGCCAGTTCCTCCATGAACCAATGGGTTGTCCAACCCAACCAGCCTGCTCCTCACCCTCCTGCTGCTGCAATGCTCACAGCCCCAGCTGGTGGCTTTGAACACAAAGAGCTGAGATTCCTCCCCCAAACTCCAGCAAGCACTGGCCTGCAGAGACCCGGCCCTTCGCCTCCTCACGGCTCCTTGTCTGAACCAGGGCTTGGCCACCATGGCATGACATGGCATGGCCAGCGGCATGGCACAGCATGGCACGGCATTGCTTCATGTGACATGGCTTAGTGTGGCATGGCATGGCACATCATGGCATGGCACACTGTGGGATGGCATGGCACATCATGGCACATCATGACATGGCATGGCATGGCACCACCCAGTCTCTCAGGTGGGAAGGGGCAGTGTATCCCTGAGGAGGGGGACTCTTGAGCCTCACCTTCTCCATCACAGGGCAGATCAATGTATTTAGTGCCCAGAGCTGTGTTCCTGCCCAGCCCATGATGCCACCAGAGGTTTGTGGAGATCACAGGATGATGGTTGGTGCCACCACAACCACAAGTCCCCTGAGTCTGAGCCTTCTCAACTCTCGCTATGCCCAAGCCAAGGTGTCCCAACCCTCAGTTCCCAGGGAAGCTTGCTCCTCCATCCTGGAGCCCAGTAGCCTTGTGGCAGGGGGTGCCTGCCACATGGATCCCCTTTTCCATGGAGAACCTGGCTCAGGGCTCTAGCCAAGAGCATTGAGAACTCATTATCAACAGGAGAAGCAAGAGTTAGCAGAGCCGTATGCGATACTGTGGCGATTCCTGACGGAGCTTCACAGCCATGGGCACCACAGTGGGGACAACTCCCAGTGCCCCTGGCAGGGCAGAGCTGCAGTGAGCCCCATGGGGCTGCTGTGCCACGCTGCACAGGAGCTGGTACAGGCAGAGCTGAGCTTGATAGGAGCTCACGGCATGAAGCAGAGCTGGGAGCAGACAGGAAACCAGCTTGGTTTCCTACGCTGTTACCGCTCCGAGGGTTTCTCATGTGAGGGTGCTCTGCTGTCTAATAAGAAGGCTGAGCTCCCCGTGCAGTCTCTTTCTCCATGGTGACACCAGCAGTGACTCCAATAAGGCCCCTCTGACCTCTTACTCCTCCGCCTACGCGCACGAAACGTGCTGGTAGCAAACAGCTTTGAGATTGTCAGCCCTGGGTCAGAAGAGGCTGGGTTTGGCCACACATGCTGATGTGCCAGGGACCTGCACTGGGCATGAGGTGGGGGCAGCTCGAGAGCTGGTGGGGTGGCCAAGGGGGGCTGCACCAGCAAGCCAGGAGGGCAAGAAGGGGCTTGTTTGCCTTGTGCAAAACCAGCATGGCCAGAGAAAGCTTTTCTTTCCAAAGTCAGGCATTAAACTGCGTTCTTCTAGGTCTGGAGGAACCATTTTTGCTCCCATTTCAAGTTAATGGAAAGTCCCAGCAATGCCAGGCTCAAGGAGCGTTGCAAGGTGAGAAGTTCTCATTAAATGGGACAGCTCAGATGGCCGGTGCCGAAAGTGTTAAAAGGAAACACTCCAAATATTTGGTTTTGGCCAGCCAACTGCTTGTTTTTCTAACAGAAAAAAAAAATTAGTTTTATTTCAAAACCACCAAAATCCTCTTGTTCCCCTGGGCCTGGAGGTCACAGCATGTTGGGGGAGGCTTTCCCACCCATGGAAGTGACCGAGTCCTTACAAAAGAACTTTCTAAGTAGTAAAAAAAAAAACCAGGCAAAGCTGCAAATGTTTGTTGACTACATTAATTTCCCGTTTTGGTCATTTCCCGACTCGCCTGGGTGGAAGTTTGTGTGAGCAGCATCCCATCTGTGCAGGGCAGATTGCTGGGCTCTTCTGTGAAGCTTGTGGGGCTGGTTTAGGGCTGCCCCAACCCAGCATCCACACATCGTGTTGACCGCCTCACCTCGGGGCTGCTGGATACAGGGCGCTGGGATTTGATGAGCAGGAAGAAGGAAAAGAAAAACACAACCCAAAACCTGGCTGTTTTGATGGCAAGAAACCAAATGTCCCTCTGCACCCTGACCTTCATTGTGTGGGGAAGGAGGGAGCTCTGCGGCTGAGAAAATGTGATAAGGATGGGCAGCAGCACCCGGGCTTGACACTGACATGGGGTTTGAGCCACGTGTGCCAGCGTGTGCAGTGAGTTTTGCCTGTGCTCAGAAGCAGGGGAGTGGTGAGTGCTGGGTGCTGTGGCCGTGGGCAGCTGGGGATGGCAGCGCTGGAGCCAGCAGGGAGAAGAGGGGCTGGAGGAGGAGGGTCCCCAACCCATCGGTGCCCCAGAAGCAGACATGGTGCCCAAAGAAAACAGACCTCGCTGGAGGAGTCAGGACTGGAGAGCTGGAGGGATGAAGACGCTGCTTCGGGGGACATCTGCAGTGGCTCTTCCCTCTCCCCAAACTTGGGGTGCCTGGGAGGAACAGGGTGGGAAATCACCCCCCCAGGGGCTTCTCTCATATGGGATCCTGCCCCATCCTCATCCCATGCTGACTGGAAGGGGGAAGAACCCACTCCCAGCCCTGGGGCTGGGGGCGGGGGGTTGGGGAGCGGGGTGCTGGGAGTCCTTCCACCCCCCCAAAAGGGCTGAGGGTGGAGGGGATGCTGTGCCACCGCCTGCTCCAGCATGACAAACGGTGCAATTAGGACCGAGGCTTAACTGAGTGTGCTAATTTGACATCTGGTGATTTGATCGGGCTGAAGAAACTGTTTACATTCACCTTCCAGTGTGTTTGGGTTGCGATAGGAGCAGAACAGAAGGCGATGCTGCGGGTGTCCTGTTCTCAGCTGCTTTATGGGGGTTTCCTATGAGAAAAGCTGAGCCCTGGCAACCACCCATCCAGACCTTCTCTCCCTGATTTTTCTCCCCCCCTTATGTTTAGTCTTTACCTCATCTCAAATAAAAAGAGTGATTTAAAACTCTTTGCAGTGAAACAGCTCAAACAGAAGTCTACAGCGCTGTACAACAGGGGGAGAGGGCTGGTGTTATTTGCTTAATTACAGGCTTTTGTTTGTGGAGTACTTGTGGGTGAACTGTTTGCAAATAACAGGTGAGTTTATTCATGCTCAGAGCCCTTAGGTTAGAGCTGGGCTGGGAAATAGGAGGCTGGAGGGTGCTCAGGGCTGTGAGTGACCTCCAAAAAGTCCCTGCCAGTCTTGGAAGGATGAAGGGACCTGAGATGGTGGAGCTGGTCCCTGTGGAGGAGCTGAGTACAGAGTGTGGGAGGGATGTGAGTCTGTTTTGTTGGAGCTGGGTGCCTTGTGTGGTGTCTCAATCACGTGCAGTTTATCCTTTTATAAATTGCAGATAAGGATTTACTACTTTATGGAGTTAGTGTGTCAGAGTAGTGTTAATGAAAAGGGGATGGAGGCTCCCTTGGCTTTGGGAAGGCTGGATTCAGCATGTCAATCTGGGCCACTCACTCCCAGGTGGTTCCTGACCTCCTGCAGGAGATAACGCCTCTCCTTAGGACTTCTTCCCCACTTCATGATGCAGATAAGGGCATTTTTGGGTGTTGGGAGGAGAAATGCCTGCCAGGTGCCCCACTGATGCAATGGTGAGAGTGGGAGGATTCAAGCACAGAGGTGTCAGATGCTCACAAAGTTGGGATGGACATGGGAGCTGTGTGACCACAGCTGGTCTCAGCCTTTTTTAGCCATCCTGTTGCTATGGGGTATGGGTATCTCCCCAGTGCGCCCAGACTGATGGAAATGGCAGCTGTCCTGCTTGCTTGGAGCAGGGAAGTGACACCAAGCAGGGGGATGTGGCTCCAGCCAGAAAAAACAACATGCAGGAGGCAAACACATCCCTGCAGCCACCCACCTCCCTCTCTGAAGGCTGCAGAGAGCAGAAGTCCAGGTTTTAGGATGGGAAAATGCTCCCAAAGCTTTGCCAGCAAGCAAAGAAATCCCAACGTTTGCAGGCTCTGCACCAAGGAACAGATGCACCTAAAACTGTGACAGTGTTCACAGGGCTCTGGGGTGGAGATTGATGCTGAAGTGATGAGGAATGCATGGAAGGGCAGCAGTCACACCTCCACCTGCCCCCCTGCTCACCCAGCATCTGCCCAGACCCAGCTTGCTCAAGCCCATGTGAGCCCCGCAGCCATGTCCAACGTGGGGGCAGAGGGGTGAGAGGCAGCCACCTGCCCGCCTTGTGCCTGGGTGCAGGTGTTGAATCGGGATCAGAGGGGGAGGCTGAGCTGGCGTTGGCGTGACTCAGGGCCAAGTCACGCAGCACCCACTTCACCCCGCCGGCTCCCTTCAACAGCCGCTTCGCCTAAGTCTGCGCTTGTACATTGTGCTGGGGGTGATCCGGAGTCGGCAGGGAGCCACGGGTGATCCCGAGCCATGATCTGGAGTGTGGGAAAAGCGCAATCGCTGCAAACAATCAGACTCAAAGCCGGCAGCAGCACGCAGCAAGCCAGCGAGGAATTCGGAGGCACATTCCAGTGGGGATGACAGAGGAGGGGCTGGGAACTGGGCCGGGAGAGGGGAAAAAAAAATAACATGCTCTGATTTGTTTGGGTTTTTCTCCCTCTCTGCAGAGCTGTCGTGTCCTGCTTGGCTTTCGAGTAAAGCTGCTGGGTGCTGTGAGCGGGTGGCATGGCAGGGATGCAGTGAGTCCTGCCCGGGCATGGTGCTGCCCTGCTGCCAGCAGGGACCCACTGGCACCCCCTCCCCATCAAGGGCAGCTCTGCCTTCCCCTCCCACCCCACAACCGGGATGTGGGCTACAGGGACCCGGCTCCACCGGCCGTGTGTGTGGCCATAATCTTCTCGCATCTCTAATGCACTAAGGGCCATGGCCAATCACCTGTGTGCCAGGAGAGAGAGAGACCCTCATGGCTCAGCACCCACCCACCAGCAGATACGGCAGCACTGGCATGATCTCCTCCTCCCAAGGCTGCTGACTTTGGGCAAGCTGCTCCCTGGCTCTGTGCCTGAATCTCTCCTTTAAGTGCAATGAAAAAAACACACCTCTGCACCTCAGAGACTGACAAGCCTTCCCCTTGGAAGGGGTCAGCTCCTGGCATGAGAACATGTCCATATGTATCCCATACCCGCTGCAGGCAGCACAGACAGGAGTGCTGGGATGCAGGAGCTGTGGTGACCACCAGCCTGGCATCACTGCAGGCCACGGGGGCACATCCCCTACACGCGCTGCGAAGGGGCTGCAGCACAGCCTGCGACCCTGCAGCTCCCTCCCTTCCCTCCCAGCCGCTCCTCCTGACTCCTTCCTGACCCACTTTCTGCATTGCACAATTAAAGCAAAAGCAAAATGGAGCAGGGGGAGGGGACACTGGCATAGCTGCCGACACGTCCTGCAGCGTGCAGTGACCAGCAAGCACAGCCCGCCAGCAGCTGCTGTATAGCATGGGGCAGGACACAGTCAAGGGACTGGAGAGTGGGTGGTGCTGGGTGTTCAGAGACCTGGGCTTGCATTGGTTTTCTCTTGCCTGGTCCCTGTGTGGGACATACTCAAAGCTGTGTCTGTCCAAGACAGGCCTGCACACCGGTGGTCACCAACAGCCCCACTCATGTTGCCGGTGTCCTCTCACTCTCCTGGGGAGGGGAGGTGTGGGGCAGAGCCAGAGGCCCAAGAGGGGACAGGAGTATGGAAGAAGCTTTCATCCTCCCCAGCTCACAAATCCACAGTCACCTCTGCACCCTTCATGCTTGTCTTATCCCACCCCACCAGCATCCTCCCTCGCACGGGTACCCGGTGGGCAGGGACTCCTCCAGAGGCACAAGCGAGGGATAATTGCTCGAGTGTGCGGGGTGCCCTGTGCCATATTTCACTCATTGCTTCAGGCAGAGCAGCCATCCGGGAGCTAAAAGCATTCAATTGTTCACTGATGCTTTTCTTTGAAGCCCTCATTCATCCTCCAAGGTCTGTATTGATTGGGGACTCCAGGAAAGCATCTGCCCTTCTCTGCCTTCATCAATGACTTTCCCACATTAATCCACCTCTTCCCTTGATAACCACACTAATTACTCTCAGCTAAGTTGACTCTGGCAGGTCGCTGGAGGCTGGGAAGAGCAACCTGCTCTGAGGCCTGGCTGTGCCTTAAAGCTGCAGATCTGTCCAGTAACCGGCCCCAGTGCTGGACAAGACTGGCCATACTGGGAAGATGAACATTGTGGCTTGGGTCTGATGGTGGGGCAGCACAGGAGTTTGGTGTGGGCCATACTGGGGATGTCTGCTGCTGAGAGAGGGGTTTGCTTTCCAGTTTTGAAGCTTGTGTATCTCCCAGGGTATCACCGATGCTTTTGCATAGATGGGGACCCCAAACCCTGCCCCGCTGGGGTGCACATCCACACTCCCTGCCTGCATGTGCCCAGGCTTGGGGATTTAGCTCTCTGTTGTGTTGCAAAGTGTTTTAGACCACCATGGGAGGCTCACACTCTTCAACCTGGGGTGGTCTAGGCCTGGGTTTCCTTGCAAGGAGCAGGAGGGAAGCAGTTATCTGACCTCCTCTCTGTTCTGTGCTGTGGCTCAGGATCTGCCCTGCAGAAAGGAGCTGTGCTGGGGAAAACCTGGGTGGGCTTTGAGGGACCAGTGGCCGAATGTCTTACTGGAGGCCTTCCACACTCACACCACTCCCAGGAAGGTGAGACCTGCTGTACTGTGGCTCCCAAAGGCTTCCAGACGACAGGCAGGTGCAGATAGAGATATGTGGAAGAGATGATCCTGGTTAAGCCACCTGGTTAAGCGATGTGGAGCCTGCTCTCACTGGGAATTAATGTCTCGACCCATGAACCCAGAGTAGCAGAGGTCAGAAACGTGCCAAATTGACCTGTTTAAAGGGTTGTGAAAGCCTGAGGGCAGGAATTGGCTCAACAGCTGCTAAAATGGGAAGGACTGGGACAAACAAAACTCGGATACCTCAAGGAGAGACAGTTTTAGCCCTGACTCATCTGGGATCAGCTTGACAGCTGTGGGATAACCCCATACCACTCTTCAGGGTCATGTCACATACCCACTGGCTTTATGAGGCAGGTTGACTCCACTTTTCACACCACTAAGCTTGTTTAAAATGTAGAGAATTTAAAAATATGACAGTCTGGCAAGAGGTGGGAGGTGTTTTATCCTGCCACGTGCATCTGCTCATGACCCAGAAGATACCAGCTTTCTGCTTTAGGGCTCCCTTGGGAAAACCCTTCTTGTATCCTCTAAATCAGCCTTTTTGTCTCTCTCCGACTCAGAGTTCTTTGCTCACAACTTTAATGTTGGGCAACTCAGTGGCTGGCAGATGACCATGGCTCATGCTGTTAAGTGGGGTTATATGAATTCCCTGGGATTTCCCTAATGAATCTGTGCTTTCTCTTATTTACTAGCAAAAGTAGCCCTTCAGGCTGCAAGAGACTCAGGTCTGTGAGAAGAAAGGAGAGATCAAAAGTAGAGCTTACAGGAGGGAAGGTGACTGTGCACATGGCGGAGTGTGCTGGATCTGTCCTGAAGACAACATGGCTGCTGAGGTGTTGACCAGCAGAAACAGCCCCATGAGGATGCAGTGGGCAGAAAAAGAAGAGCCTCCAACTAAAGTGGGTGAGGTATGTCATGCCTTTACTCATTTGTGATTGAAATATAGACTCTTCCCTGTCCCTGCATGCCATCTCCTGTCCTGGGTCATGGTGGTAATATGCCATACCTAGGTAAATACTAATGGGTGGGTTCTCATGCAGGTGGATGAGTGGTGATGGACTGCTGAGTCCCCCAGACATGCTGCTGACCTGCTTCATCCCCTGTGGGACTGCAGGAGCCTGGGTAGCCATGCCAGCTTGGCATGCCCCAGCCCCTCCCAGTGAGGACAATGGCAGCTGACAAGGCCCCAGCCCAGCCACAATCTCCCCATTGTCCCCCTGGTAAGACAGTGTTGGCAAAAGTCCCTCACTCCTGGCCCTGACCAGGCAGCTCTTGGGCTGGGGAGTTGCGGCAGGGCCTGGGGACCATAACCATGTCCTCTGGCCACCACCTGCCATGGGCCTACCAGACCACATGCCTCCTGCCATGGCTTCGTGCAAAGCCCTCCTCCTCTGGCACCACTTGTGCACCCAAGCTGGGTTGGGAGTGAGGGGTCGGGCAGGCAGGATAGACCCCTATGTCTTCCTCTTCCCTGGGGCAGCTGCTGTCTCTGCAGGACACATGTCCTGGCCTTTTCTTGGCTTCTTCCTCCATGGCGGGAGAGTCGCCTGGCCCTGACAGCCTCCATGGCAGCCTCCACCAGCGCCTGTGGGACATGGGGTGCCAGGGGGGTACGGGGGCTGCACTGGGGTCCCCCAGGCCACCCTGTGATTTCAGGGGTCCCCCAAGCTGGGCCAGGACCTGGCAGATATTTCTAAGCCAGCGCCGCCATCTAGTGATACACAGCCAGGCCTCCCTGCTCCCCACCGGCCCCTCAGCTGGGGGGAAACGAGGGGTTTGAGAGGGGTAAAGCCAGAGCTGTGTGGGGTAAGGCAGGTGCAGGCTCCCCTCCATGTCGAGCACCTTTTTGGGTGAGGCTGTGCAGAAACACCCAAGTGCAGAAGTGTTGGTTTATTATTTTATCTTCTTTTTCAAAAAAAAAAATCTGAGTTCCTCACAGGTTCAGCGGTGAACCTGCCCACATCTGAGCGCCTGGCTGCAGAAACGAGCCACAGGGCCACTGCTGTCCTCTGAGTAAACTGGGGTGTCTCCTGACCCTGCCTGGCTGCTGGGGTGTGTGGGACCCCGTGCTGGGCAGGGCACACCGCATCCCTCTGAATGCCATCTGCAAGTACAACAGGATAAGCCTGGAGGAAGATTCCAACTGTACAGATGCCCAAGGCAAGGGGCTCAGCTCTGTCACTGCACCCAGTCCACCCAGAGCCAACAACCCTCGCCTTGCCCCCAGCTTTGGTGCCCCAAAGCCTTCCCACCCCACACTCCTCCTTCATCGCATTCAAGACCATAGTTATACCCTAAACCCCTGTGAAACATCCTCTTTCTGCCTCCATCTCTGAAAGACTGAACAAAGGCGCTGGCCACCCCCCCAACTGCAGGAGGAGACACGGGACGGCCTGTCTCTTGTTCCCCCTCTGTTTTCCTCCCGCTGGCTGTCGAGAAAAGGGATTCAGCCGTGCCCACTGCATGTGAAAAGCCCCCGCCTGCCTTGTGTTTTATGAAGGAAAATCTCCTTGGGAGAGCAGCCAAACGTTCCCAGCCTCCTGCTGGGTGCTTCAGACGGGCGCGCTGGGGGATGCAAGGGCATGGCGGTCCTGCGGGTGTGGGGGGAGAGCAAGGGGGATCAGGATGGGAGCTGGTGGGCTCTGCAAAAGGCAACGTCAGATTGTGTTGGAGGATGAAGGTGGAAGGAGGGTGGCCAGAGCCTGCTCTGTCTCTGCTGCTGCCTCCAGGGAGGGAGTTTCACTTTTGGGCTCAGGATGCTGAGCTCTGTTTACATACTCAGTAAAAGACATGGAAAGATGGGGTCTGGCTGTGTCTGCAGTGACCTGGGCACTGGCTGTGCCACAGCAGGCTGGGCAGCATCCCATGTCCCTGCTGTGAGGCTCTGCAGTGCACTGTGCTGGGGGGCAGCCCTGAGTAGGCTGGCTCTGCCCGTCCCTCTCCCAACTGGATTTCCTCTTTTATTATCCTCACACCTTTCCTTGCCTTTTCTTTTCCCTTTCCTCCTGATCTTCTGTCACCACACACACCCCCCAGTACCAAACTGGGACCACACACCCCCATGTATTAGAGACCTTTCAGACCCAGCGACTATTTCAAAGGCAGCCAAGAGGCCCCCAGGGCTCCAACCCACCAAATCAAACTCAAATTTGCAGCTTATATGCAAACAGAATGTATGTGGACGCAGGGGCTCTGCTGGCACACAGAGCAAATAAACAGAAACACATGGCTGAGCCTGGAAGGGCAACAACTTCAGCTGCTGTTGAGATCAGGGGAGTTGTGGGAGGCTCTTAACCAGCAGCACCCAAAGTGGATTAATGACACCCAACTGCAGCTTCATCGGGTACTGCCAGGCTAAGAGGTCCCAGGTCCTTGTGGGCTGCACTTGAGGGCTCAGGGGGAGAAATCTGGGGGGGGGTGGGAAACAGATGTTTCTACTCTGTAGCTGAACCAAAAACCGCAAGGACAAAGTCAGACAGGCTCAGACCCAAAGAAAGCATTTCTACCATGTTTCCTATTTCAGTTCATTCTGCAAATGTGCTCTACACGAAATGAAAACCTTCCTTTCCTTCTTGGGGGCTATTTAATATGCTTGAAAGTGTTTTTCCTCTTTCTTTTTAGGCTGGGACCAGTTCCTCAGGGAAAAAGCCACTTCCCAAAAGCATGTTTCCTACCTGAAAATGATGAAACAAAACATTTAGTGTTACCTAAAAATCAAGACTCCTCAAAACCAATAGAGAGGAGATACTGGTTTATTCAGTGCTGGGTGCTTGGTGGAAATCCACAAATCAAGCACACCTTTGGGGAATTTCCAGCATGCATTTATACAGAGCATCACAAAGTCCCCACCTATGTCTGTGTATTCATTAACTTGAGCAAATAAACTTATTGCACCTGCATATTAATAGCTGCTGTGTCAGCAAAACACCTTTAAGCAAGTGCAAGGCTTTTTGGGGGCCTTTGGTGGTCGTTTGGGGGGAGATACCTCAGAGTTAGACTCAAAGTATGATTCAGGTGTAACCCAGGTACAATTCAGATGCTTTTGCATCGATGTTTGGTCTTCAGTGGATCACTTCTCTGAGGTAATACTTCCCACTCTTTAGGTGGGATCCTTTTTTGATCCATGTGTAATGTATCCATGGCTTCACTCCATCCAGTTTTACTGCAGCACAGTTTGTCAGGAAGACTTGGAATGGTCCTCTCCACCTTCCTCTCAAGGGTTCTTAACTCCAGCTTCTCAGGTGTCCCAGTCCCTGGTTGAAAGGGATGGATTGCTGTATCAAGTGCAGCTGGTGATCTGGTGCAGGTGCCTGTGGTCTCTCCCAGCATCTTGTCTTCCAAGTAAGGACTCCGAGTGCTTTTGGTTGTGTGCTGTGAATGAACAGTTCAAATGACTTCTCTGAATCAGGCAGTCCTGAAGCTGGTACAGTCACCAGGTTATGTTTTATGTGACTGAACAAACACTGACATTCTGGGGTCCATTTGAGGAAATTTCCTGCTCCCTTTACAGCTTCACACAATGACTTAGCCAGGAGTCCCAAATTAATTATCCAGAGACGACACCATCCGGCCATTCCAAGAAATGCTCTCAGCTTGCCAAATTCGTAAAGAAGACAGGGAGGTTTCTGTGAACAGTTCTACATCTTCCCTATCAGACAGTGGAGGACACATCTGGGTGTATAAAAGGACCTTGAGTGAATTAAATGCTCGGTTGTGCTGCCTTATCATTACATGGAAGGGATGCTTAAGGCTGAGCTGTCTTCTGTGGCAAAAGTCAGTACATTCTGTAGGCTCACAAGGCACACTAAAGGTCTGTGAGATACATTGGTTGTGCTGCACATACAAGTTACTGACTCAGTGAATTACTGGCTTGATAGAACATTAGCAGCTCCAGATTTAAACTTTTTATTGGCAAGTCCTGGTGCAAAGTGTTTCATTATTTTTATTGCCTCCATCCTCCTTCCCCTTTCTCTGTGAAGCTGCTGCCTCCGTGTGACCCATGTAAGCAGACAGCTTCACTCATTGCCCAGCTTTGAATCTCTTCTTTGCAAGCCCAAGGAAATCTCTGCTCCTAAAGCGCTCGGCTCCTAAAGTGTGGCTCTCCCACTCCACCTCCCTGTGGCCCAGAGATGCTGCTCCTCCTGGTTTTATACACTTTATGCTCCGGAGTTTCCTGAAATATGCTTCTGAGGTTTGAAGCAATGTCAAATAAAAAAAGCCTCTGGACCTCCCAGCACGCTCCCTGCTGCCTTTAGCTGCTGTGGCGTGTGTGACCCTGAGGTGGGGACGTGGCTGTGCAGCAGTGGCAGGGGCCAAGCAGCAGTTCTGGACATTCCCTGGACATCCATCTCCCACCTGCCCTGTCTGGAGGGGCAGTGGGATACACTGATTTTTCTGCATAAACTCTCACCCCATTTCCAGCCACTCTCACCCCCTGAAGCAGAGAGGGTGAAGGAGGGAAGACCTCCTCAAAGCATCTCTCTCCTTTCCCCCCTGCCGCCTCTCCCATGCAAAGGGCAGCTCCCACTCCTACCCCCCCTCACTCCGGCTCCCCTTGAGGGATGGCATTGAGAGTTGAGAGGTATTTTTATCTGTGGGAGATCCGGGATGCAAACAGCCCTAACAAATGCCTGAGCAGCCACGGTGGGGTGTGCTTCTCCTGCCTAAGCACACTGGGAAGGAGCAGGCACAGGCAGATGCAGCAGCATGAACAGGCAGCTCCCCTCCACCCAAGGAACTGCACGTGGGTCTTTCCTCTTCCCGACTCTTGGCCTGGCTTCCTCCTCCTTCTCATCACATCACAGTCTATATTTAGTCCCAGACGTTGCACACCCTTTTGCACGACTCCTGCAGAGCGCCTGGCAGGAGCAGGGCTGGGATTTCTTATGGTAATTTAGCTTTGGGCTGGGAACACCCTGTCCGGTTTTAATAACAAACACTGAGAGCAGTTCCTGGAGCACCAGAGAATGATCCCTGTCATGCTGGGGGCTTCATTAAAGGTCTTCTTCCACGTGAACAAGTAGGCTTTAGCTGATGAGGATGATCCAAGGAAAACCTTCCACTGCCACTGGTGGAAGGGAGAAGGGTGCAGGGACATGGGGGCCTCTTGTCTCCTCTGATCAGCCTGTGTGTCCCAGCTTGGTGTCCATGCTCCTGTGTGGCCCTGGGCATGACATGATCTGGCATGACAGGTCCTCTCAGATGCCATGTAGTGTTTCCCCAGGCACGGCTTGCAAAGGGCTTGGGCTGCAACCTCTGCCTGTGGCTTTGGGGTACCCGGCCCTCTGCCCAGACCTCCCCCCTCACCCTTTCCAAGGATGCTTTTGGAAAGTGCCTTTTCCCACACTGCTCATCCACACCAGGGACAGAAGAAAAGGGAGATAAGGGGTCGCTCAGGACAGCTCCCTTTCCCCTCCACATCAAAGCCTCATGTTTATCTCCAGGCCCTGGCTGGGTGTGGGGGCTGCTTGCAGGGGGGAGGGTCAGGGTCTGTCTGGCCTGGTGACTTGGCTGAGGTCTGTGGTTTAACCGCTGAGCAGCACTGCCTGCAGCCTTGCTACAACCACTCTGCCCCCAGTTCACTTGAGTGATGGAGCCTCACCAGGCAGACAGCCCCGGACCCGCTGCTGTCCCGTTACTCTACAGCAACAAGCTGGGCTGAGAAGGGAACTGTGGGTCCAGGCAAGGCTGTGAGTGAAGCACTCTCTCTCCTCTATGTAAGATAGGCTTGTGTGAGGACCTGGGGGCCTCCAGCTCCAGTAGCAGGGAGATGGATGGGTTCGGTGCAGGGAGGAGGCAGCAGCGGAGAGTTCAGCACATTTAAGAGGAGGATGAAGCGCAGCAGGGGGTTAAAAGAGCCTCTCTCCTCCTCCCAGCTCCTTCATGTCAAAGGGAACTTTCCAAGGTTATCAGCTGGGGTTAACCTCTGGGAAGAAGGTGATGAGAGCCTGGGGGACTGGAGAACCAGGGTCGGGATGCCTGCTGGGCACGGGGTCTCAGCCCAGCTCAGCAAGAGCCACCCCACTGACCTGTCTGCTGCCTGCAACCATGTGTGGCAAGACAGCGGTGTGACCTTGGGGTACAGTTATGGTCACAGACAGCCCTGTGCTGCACCCTGACAGCCGCCTGGGAAAGGGCACACACAGATTTATGGATACAGAAGTACTGAGGGGGCAACCAAACCTCCCAGCCAGAGGAAGAGAGAATGTGGGGCTTTGTGCAGTCTGCATTGCCAGTGGGCTCCCAGTGTCACTGGTGGGGACCTGGCCCTGTTGTACAAATGCCATCAAGGCACAACTGGTGCCTTGAGTGCTTTGCATCCTGCCCAAGTTTTTGCACTGCCACCAATCATCCCCACTCCAGGGGAAGCTCCATGGATCCCTCTTGGCTCAGTGGGTGTGAGATGAGGCCCAGACTCTGCTGCAGTTGCCTCGTTTTGAAGTTGTTAATGTGACAAGTTGAATTAATTAAGTGCGTTTGGAGAAGGCTCTGCTGTTCCTCCCCTTTTCAAGGGGTTTTTACTTCAAAGGAAAGCAAACTGTGGGAGCATCTCCCTCCCTGAAGAGCCTCATGTCAAGGCAGCCCTTCTCTGCTGACCCCAGGCCTGGGACACATCCTACCCTCCCACAGCCAGAGATGAACAGCCACAGCGGAGCCAGGAGCTCTCCCATCAGTGCAGGGGGAACTGGCAGCTCACAGCCCTGGAAAGATGCTCCAGGATTTTCAGGAGCATCAAAACTGTTTCTATGCAGGTGGCTACCAAATTGAGGCCTAGACTCCATGTCAGAAACGTGCCTGGAGCTCACCTGCTTCCCACATGGGTGCTCCCCATCACCCTGCTGTGCCCCAGCTCTGCCCCACCACCACCCATGGAACACAGCCCCGTGCCAGTGAGCAGCTTCTGACTCGCTTTCTCCAAAGAGCTCAACTTTCAGGCTGTGACATGAAAGTTTGGAAGCTCCAGGAGAACAAACTGGCTTTTTTTAAAGCCCTGGAGAGGCTGAGAAGATGCTTCACACGTTGTCCTCGCAATGTTCTGGAGTGTTTGGTAGCAAAACAAAGCTGCTACAGGGCTTCTGTGGCATCTGTTTCCTTTGCCTGTGTGTTTTTCAGAGTGTCTCACCCCCGTTTGCTGATGTTGTGATGATGGCCTTCAAAGCCCCTCTGCAGAGGATGGCAGCTGCAAGAGGAGGGCAAAAGGGGTTCAGAGCTGGGGGAAGCGCTGCCTATTATACCAAAACAGCACCTGGCAGCATTGCCTCATGGCCACAGAGACATCCCTGCCCCAAGCAGCCTCCAGTCTCCCTGGGAAAAAGGCAGGTTACAGCTCACGCAGAGAGGCAGAGGCTTGCAGCAGGGATGAGCGCCCTTGCTGGCCCCTCATGCAGCCTCTTGCACATCAGGGTCAACGTGTTACCAACTCACTGCCCTACTTGGTGCCCTGGATGGACAAGAATTGGCTTTTCCATGACATCCAACAGCACTCAGGTTGCTGTGGGTTGGCAGGTCACTTAAGACTGCACAGAGGCAGAGGTGATTATAGATGGAGGCTCCCTGGGCCATGGCACAGCATCGCTTCGCTGTGGGCTGCATGCTGCCAGCATCGTGTGGAAGATTGGATATTAAAGGTAGAGAAAAGTAAAAAGCAAAAGTACAGACAGGGAGTTCATACCTTACCTAGTCCCACTCCTGTTTCCTTCTGGGATAAACTGGGAACGGCTGCGTTTGGTTTCCTTCGCTGTGTGATTGTTGTGGCCAACCCAGACATCTCTGCATCCCCCAGATGGGGAAGAGCCTCCAAATCTTCAGTCCAGGGTGGTTTGTGAATCAGGCCACGGCCACCACACACTCTGGAAAATTCACTTCCCAGGGCCTCTTCATCTGAAGAGAAGTGGAGGCACCAGGGGGGTTCCGATTACAATACATGTAACATTTCTGAGCTCCGTGGGGCCTCGCTGCCTCACAACTGGGTCATGCAACCGGCCCCAAGCTGCAATGTCAAACCAGCTCAAGGATTAAGTGTGTTGTAACCGGAGCTGTGAGCCCAGTGCTGCGAGGGAGAGACTTTTCTCTGGCTGTGATTGCAAGGTGGGAGCAGGAGCATCACCGCCGACCCCTGCTTGGCGATAGCGCTCAGCCGTATGCGCTCGGAAGGCATCTCAGGGGGTTGGACAGAGCATTTGTGTCCTCACATCTACTTTGTGGGAGCTGAGCCCTTTTGCAGAGCTGCTGGTGGTGTCACTGAAGGGGATCTGCCCATCAGCCCCAAAATAAACAGTGGGCACAGTCCTGCTTTGTAAGAATGGTCATAAGAGTTGGGTTTGCTCCGTATCAGCGGAAGACTGGTACCCACCACCCTTGTACGAGCCCCTCCCCAAAGCCCTGCTGATGTTTCTTGCTCCCTGGCTTGTTCTCATTGCATGGGGAGTTTCCTGGGCTCAAGTCAGAATGGTCTGGATTGCCAGTGGCAGGATTTCTGACTCCTGATACTCCTTCAGTAGGTGGAAAATGAAACAAAATCAGCTCTGAAATGTCATGTTAACCCAAGAAAAAGAGAGTGGGAAAAAAAACCTCCCATCACTTTGAGTTGATCAACATTTACTTTACACTTGGAAATCTTGAAAAGTTACAATAGCATCATTTCCTGGCAGGAACAGGAGGTGGTGCCTCTGAAGGGCAGCGACCTGCCCTGCCTGGGACGTTTCCTCAGACACGTGTGTGTCCGTGGAGGTTTGCAGGACATGGGGAGAGCTGCTTTCCTCTGCTGTCACAGAAACCCCACCTCCCTCTGCTCCCTGGTTTGGGAAGCCAAGCCTCCCAGCCTGTGCAATGGGAGGTTATGGGCTAGAAAGGGGGTTTTTGGAGCCAGTCCTAGAGAAAGCTCTTCGCTACATGCTGGGAAAGCCACAAGCCCTGAGCTTTGGTCAACCTTCTAGAGCCAAGCAGGAGATGGAACTGCAATCATGGGGAGATGCAAGTTGTCCTGTGCAGAGAGGGGGTGAAAGAAAGGGTTTGAATCAAAGGCTCAGCTTTACTTTGCTGTGCTGGCCTTTGCTTTGTTCTGTGGCTCTGCTTTTCCCCTCAGCTATCAGATCCTCTCCCCAGGGGAAGCTGGCAGCCATGCCTGCTCTGGAGGCATCGTGCAGCTATTGTGTCTGTGCAGATGGACAAACAAACAGGCCGTGGGCTCGGGGCACACAGGGCAGCCCCCTAACCCAGCCCTGCACGCCTCGGGCTGGGGGGGCAGTTTGTCACATCCTTTGTAGCACTGGTCCCGGGGTCAAGGACTGCAGGGAAGTGTGATCCGTTGTAGCAGGAAAACAGGAAGCAGTGCTGGTGGCAGGAATTCGTTTCCTTTAGTGTTTCATTAAGTGTTTCACGTCCCGGGGAGGCAGGCGTGTGGCTGAGGCTCGCTGCATCACGCTGCTGGAGGCCGGGTCTCGAGCGGCCACGTGTCCAGCAGCCCTTGTCCTGCTTCATTACCTCAGGGGTCTTTGCAGGGACTCCTTGTACCCCAAGTGTGGCTGGGTTCCACAAGGCCTGCTGACACCCTGACATATCTACATCCAACTTGGCTGGGCTTGGGACACTGTAGATGCCACTGGGGAATGGGTGTATCCAAGCCCATTGCACATGCTGCTCCCCCAGCTCCGATGTAAACGTGTCCTGCTGATGCTGACTCCAAGGTGGGGGGTACAATGTGGGCCCCTGCCCCAGCTCATCACAGGTGGCTGCAAACCAGACCTTTGCTCATCCAGACTCCCCACACCATGCAGAGTGGCTCCCTCATTGCGTGTCAGGGATCATTCCTGTGCTCACTGCCTGCAAGTGCCATGATGGGGAGCGGCACGAGGCTGGGTCCTGTGGGACAACCCGTGTTATCTGTGCTCAAACATCTGCTCTGCACCGTTACACCAGTGTTTACCCCTAAAGAGACGCCGTGGCAGCCACATGCTTTGCTCCAGAATGCCTTCCTGCTCAGTGGGTGCCTGAAATCCCCACGGTTGCCAGGCCACTGCGTTGGGAAGTGCCAGGGCTGCATTTCTGGCTCTGAATCGGTCCCTGCAGACGTGTCAGCCTGTTGTGTGGCTGCTCAGGTCCTGGCAAGCGGTTTCTAGGGGAGTGGTGCCCACTCAGGGACGTGTCTGAGCTCATGTGGCCCCTCAGACCCCGGCACTGGCACTGCTGCTCACGCAGAGCAGCCGTGGCCTCACTGGTGCTGCCGGGCAGCCACCGCCCCGAACGGTCCGGAAAGCCCTGCCTCTGCCCACTGATAATCTGCCAAACTGCCAAGTGGCCCTTGTATAAACCGTGTTTGTGTTCCTGGGGAAACAATGCTGCTCACATTGTTTAGTGCTGAAATAGTGTCCTGGACAGCCTCGCAGTCCTTGGAAAGCCCTGTCTTTCTATAAATACAGAGAGGCAGCTGGGGAGAGGGAACAGACCCTGCGCCACTCGGCAGAAGGAAGGTTTCTCCAGGTTGTCTCACATGTGCTTGTGGTCCTGGGTCACCTGGACCGCAGGGACCGCATCCAAAGTGCCAGCTTAGCATCCTTTGCACACAGCCAGGCCTGGGCCAGTGGAGAAAGGGCTGTGCCAGCCCAGGAGGAGCTTTGTGGGGCTGCTGGTTGTGACCTGCACACCTTTCTGTGTGCACACAACCACGGGCACAGGCACATGTACCCCGCTCCCGGCCCCGCTCGCACCGGCTCCCGTTTCCTCCCTGAAGCAGCCACAGCAGGCGGGATTAGTGATTTATTAATGAAGCAGAGTGAGTGTGCTGCTGGGGCGTGCCAGGCGGAAATGTCTGCTCCGAGAGATTGGATAACCCTCTGGCCCGTTTCCCTTCGCAGCCTTCAAACGGCTGCAGCTCCCAGAAGCACCATATCCTTTTCCTCTTGCTGCCTGCTCCCTCCCTCCCTGGAGCAGCCTGGCTGCCACGGAAAGATGAGGGGAGGGGGGTACAGGGACATCCTTACCCAGCCCAGAGGGGCAAAGCCCCATGGTGGGAGCTGCCTGGGGAGAGGACAGGTTGGTGAGCTGATTCTGGAAGCGATGTGCAGGGTGATGCGAGCCCTCCCTCATGCACCCATGGTGTGTGGGGGTCCCACTGCTTCCACCAGCCTTTTTCTGGGCCCCGTATCTGTGCCCAAATAATTTGGATTTGGGGTGCTTTAGGGGATGTGAGGAACAGCTTTTCCTGGGGGCTGGGCTGTGTGACATCTAATTCAGGCTCACAGGTAGGGTTTCAAAAGGAAAGATGCAAACTGCAGTGCTTTTAATAGAGTTTATTGGGGGAATAATTTCATTTAGTGTGTGCTCCACAGAGTGCATCTGCTCTGGGCTCATCATCATTTGCACAGACCTCCTGAAGCCAGTCAAAGCCAAACTGCAAGGGCAGTTTTTGCACCCACAAACCTCAAAAAACAGACCCTGCACAAGGGATTCAGAAGGTTGCTAAACATTCCCTGAAGCCCTTGCCTGAGTGTACAGCCCTGGCCCGCACAGGGGAGGGCAGGACTGGAGCCGTGACATCAGTTACAGGACCCTTTTTTGCCACAAACCCCATAACAGGTTTACTATCATAACTGATGCTAATGGATATTTGCCCATTCCAGTTGCTGGAGGAATCAAGCTGTGTTTAATTCTGGGGAACACTAAAAGTAAACAATGAGGGAAGAACCAGCTCCATGAGCAATCGCTCTTGGGCTGAAATCCTGCCTGAGAAAAACTCAGACAGAGGCAAATATTTATGGTTGAACTGTAAACACCTGGGAAGAAGGCTCCTCTAGCCAGGAGCACTGGTTGTTCATGCTGGGCCAGCACACATGCTGCTCCAACACCCTGTAGGCTCTGTGCTGTGTGTACTGGTACCTGTTGTCAATCCTCTTTATGATAAACTTACATAAAATGTCTTGTTCCAACTAAAAAATCCATCACTTGGTGTTTTACAGGTGTGGAGAGCTGGTGTCTGCAGTGTGGCTGTAACTCTGGGCCACCGAGCGTGCAAGGGATGTGTGTGCACCTGCACACCCACACACAGCCCATGCTACTCTGCAGCCCACAGCCAGCTCCTGCCCACCTCTGTCAGCACAAACTGCTTCCAGGAAACGGGCTGGGAGAGGAAACAAGCTCTAGTGAGGAATCTCTTGGGGCAAAAATGTGTTTCCACAACCGTTAGGATTAGTTTGTCCTTGAGAGGCGGAGGAGGGAGATAATCAAACGGCCCCATCACATTCCAGCCTTGGCTTTGGGGATGCCGATGCTCTGCTCTCTGAGGGCCCTGTCTGGGGGTGCTCCATCACCCTTGTTCATATAGAGCCCCCCACTCCTTGCCCCATGCTGCACTGGGAGCAAAAGCATCCACTGCAGGACTGTACAACCATGTGCTGCTCCTGCAGCCACCCTCCCTGCTCCTGGCTTTGGGGACCAGGGCTCCCATCCCATCCCCATCACACATCATCCCCAGCAGGATCATCCCACCCTGGTCCTTGGCACACAGTAAATCCAGCAGTGGCCCTGGAGTCTCAGACAGGGCTGAGCAAGGAGCTCGTTGTTGTTATCATGCACTGGGCAGGAAGGGGCATTGG
Source organism: Laterallus jamaicensis coturniculus (assembly GCA_022605575.1). Lineage (NCBI taxonomy): Eukaryota > Metazoa > Chordata > Aves > Gruiformes > Rallidae > Laterallus > Laterallus jamaicensis. The sequence goes on from JAKCOX010000022.1 coordinate 10,035,182, forward strand.
CTTAGGTCTTCACTGGACAGAAACAGAGGCAGTCGTAGGGAGAGCTGCATCTATAGCCAAACCCAGAGCCCTCTTTTGAGAAGGAGCCTGGGGAAAAATATAGCCTAATTTAAGGGGAGGAAGTGGTCTCACTCCTTTCAGGTGAGAAGAGTCCCTCTGGATTTATGCCAGGAACAGCAGTCCCTGGGGCTCAGCACACACCAGGCCAAGGACAGGTAAGTAACAGGGACTGTCACAGCCATGAAATGCCCTGTGAGCACCCTCCAGCCATGGGCTGGGGGCATTTGCTGAGGACCAGTGCTGTCCTGGGAGCCAGATGCACATGTAGGACAATACTCCACACCAAGGCTGCTTGCCAGGGCTCTGGGGCTGCCCTGGTTCCTCCAGAGGCAATTTCTCCTTGAGCCCAGGACTGCCTTTCATCTCCGGCACTCAGGAGTGACTCAGACCAGGAAAGAGGGGGACATGATGGCCCATTTCCACTTTGCTGGATGCCTCACACATCACCCTTGGACTCCTGGGGCAGCTCCCAGCACAGAACTCCCAGCACACTGGTGTTCCTGGGGTACCCACACCACAGCTAATCCAGCAGCAAGCCGTGGGCAGCGCAGTCACTTGGCGCTTTGTGGGCAGCCAGCAGCAACGACATTCCTTCGGAGATGGGACGTTTCTGCTCAGGAAGGCCTGAAAAAAGCCAGGGACAAAAGGGGGAAGTGATGGTGGCTGTGTCTGGAGTTATCTTGCTGCTGCACTTGCAGGGACCGCTGAGTGACAGCGCTTTTCTGTTTCGCTCCTGAGAGTCAGGAAACACTCATCTCCGCCATCTCCCTTCCTGCCCTGCCTCACTGCGGTTCGGGGGGCAGGGGATGGAGCCTGGCCACTTCTCCCAGCGGTGCCTGGCATCCATGGGCACCACTGAAGGAGCCCTCTGGGTCCCTGAGACAGCACATCCTAAATCTCCTAAGCTAAAGCCCAGAAGCCAGGTGGAGCGGGTCATCAGCTGGGGAGGCAATGGAACAGGAATGCCTTTTACCCAAACCGGCTTGCTCCGGTGGAGAATTGGTCAAACAGCTCCAGGTGGCTTGAAGAGCCCCAAACCAGCAGCTTTCCACCATCTCCTCAGCCTGGAGTGGTTAAATCAGGACATTCCTCTGACGTGGCTTCTCAGTAGAGCCCTGGGTGAGGAGAGCTGGTGGCAGCTTGCTGACTCCCAGCCCCAATCCGGCCCCTCACACCGTGGGGTGGCAGCGAGGGTAGGAAAGGGCAGGGCACTGTGTGTGGTGAGGCACACAAGCCTGGCATGGGGCACCAACCAGCCTGGCCACGCTACCAAGATGCAGGAAGCCAGAGCTTTGTGGGGCTGGGGGAGAGAAACACAGCCCCACTCCCACAGCCAAATTGGCCCTGGGGAACCCAGAGGCAGCTGCGCAGGGAGGGGATCCCGCCAGCACAGCGTTAGTGCAGGGTGCAGGACCATTGTAGCATCCTCCCTGAAATGGGAAGTGGAAGAGTAGCAGTGGAAGGATGTGTAGCTTAACCCTGTCTGCTTTGGAGTATCCTGTGCTGAAATGTTGCCTTACAGCTTCTCCCAGAGCCTGCTCTGCTCTGGATGCCAGCGATGCACCTGGGACTTCAGTAGGAACAAAGGGACCTGTTTTCTCTCCCTTCAGCAGTGGAAGAATCACAATCATGTTTTCAGTTGGAAGGGCTGTTTTTTCCACTGGGAAAAAAAAGTGTTTTCTTTTGGCTAATAATACTTAGCGCTTCTCCAGCCAAAACCAGCCCCAAAGGTGGGGTTCTCTGGCTTCTCCTGCTGTCCTGCTGCCTGTTTCAGTGAAGCACGCTCTGCCCAGCCTGCTCGGAGGGGGGGGGGTGTCTCGGTGCCAGCGGTGGGATGGGAATGAGGATTTCTCCCACCCATATGCTCAGAGCCTGAATACAAACCCCAGGTCCTGCTAAGGAGACCTGAAGGAAGGAATTTGTACCACGATGGGAATCACCAGAGTGGGTTTCAACACTCACCTAGGCTGTCCTGGTGCTCAAGCTTCCTTCCAGTATCTTTCAAACATGATTTTTCCTAGCTCAGTGGTCAGCCAGGCCCTTTGCCCAGAGCTCCCACGTGGCCCTGGTGTGATTTCAATCCCTCTTTGATTACTTTTACAACCCCATTTGGTCTCATTTGCTTTGTTGTTGCAAGCAGCAGGTTGGATGAGGCACCATTTGCAGGGGATTGAGCTGCGACGCTTGGCCTCAGCCCCGTGAGAGCTGAGCTGCCCACCCTCAGCGAAGGGGAAGAGCAGCAATTAAACAGCCAGTGGGAAAGCCAGTCATTTCTGTCACTGATGCTCCATGTCTCGGCTCAGTGTGAGATTACAGAGGTCAGGGAGCCCCAAGAAGCTGCAGCAGCACATCCCCAGCCTGGGGTGGGCAGGGTGTGCGACACGATGAGGATCTGCTCTTCCTGGAGTGATTTTTTTAGGGGTCTCAGTTTTGGAGGGTAAGTTCAACCAAGGGGGCTGCATCCAGGTCCTGCTTTCAGGTAGTGAAAATACCATTGCAGGAGAATTTGATTTCCTTTTTAGGCTTTCTAAAATGATTTGACCACAGAGGTTTCCACAGCCACTCAGGGATTCGGAAACGTGGGTGTTGCGTTTCCAGGGCCATGTTTCAGCTCTGAAATGGAGACATATGCTTGGGGATGGGGCACACAGCCCACCCCCCTACCACGTCTGGAGATGGGGTTCGGTCTCCTCCACTGCTCCCACATCCCAGGCAGGGCCACCTTGCTCTGAGCTGTGTCAGAAATGTCACAGCAACTGGCTGCCAACCTGTCACAGTCTCCAGGCTGAGCAGTTCTACACTAATAACAGATTTTTCTAGGGCCAAGTTCCTAAAGTTCTGAAAAAACAGGGCTTTGTCATGGAAATGCTGAGGCAACATTAATGGCAGCGTCCTGAACACAACTCTAATTAAAGAGAGGAAGGAGAACTGAAGCAGGATGTCCTGTTTGGCTGCCCAGGATGGAAAGCTTGTCACAAATAAAGTGCATTCTCGTACTTTGTCTTCTACCCTCTGCACAAGGCTTTCCCAGATTTTGCAGACATTCATTTTCTTATCTCTCTCCTGGATTCTTGTTTCTTTTCTTTCCAAATAGCTCCTCACAAGAATGGTGGGGTTTTTTTTTTTCTCTCTGCTGTATTCCCCACCAAGCCCACGAACACACCAATCAAACCAATGTCATCTCCTCAAGTACAAAGTGAATGTGCTTTTGAATCCCTGGAAGAAAATCACTTGGGCACAATAGCTGGTTGGCTCCATGCAAAGAAACTTTCCTATTAACACTACAGAATAAGCCCTGGCAAGAGAGCAGGGACAGGGAAATCAAAGCAGAGAGCAAGATGGCAAGTGTTTCCTTTTGGAAACAGGCTTTCCACTGAATTAGCCTGGGATATGTCACAACCCATCGCTGAGCTGCTTCCTATGATAGCAGAAATATAAATCAACATCAAAACAAAGCAAAAAAGGGGAGGGGAAAAAAAAAAAAAGAGGAATTCAGAAGTAGCAGACAAGTCATTGAGTTCATTGTATGCCATGGGACTCCTGATCCAAGAGATTTTTGTGGTCGTGTGGAACCTACGGAGTGTTGGTGGCTTTGTACCTGGGGTGAGTCTTGGTAAAGCTCAGACTGAAGGCTGCTGTCTGAGCTCAAAGCACCATCCCAGCAGCACTCTCCTGCAAATCCAGGATGCAAAATCTGGTGTGTTTATGGAAAATAAGATGCAGTGTTCATTTGTAGAGCAGGAAGAACCAGGCACGTGACAACACGTGCTGCTCCAATGACTCGATTTCTCTGCTACCAACTGGCTGATCTAGATGTTATCAGCCCTGCTGTGTGCGACATTGGCCGTGGTGCCTCTGCTGACCTGCTGGTTTACTTAGAGCACAGACCCTCTCTGGGCTGGTGCCAGGGAGGCAGCAGCTCCAGAGCTGCTGTGCAGGGTGGATTTCTATGAATAAAGCAGCCGAAGGCTCCCTGCAGCGTGCTGGGCTGGCACGGCCAGGAGTCCGGGGACAGTGCCCTTTCTCTGCTCAGTGAAAGTCAGGATGACTCTGCAGATGAGATGAGTCATCTCATCTCCTTTGGGGCACTTTGGGTGACACTTGTGTGCCTGGCATAGAGTAGAATCCCTGTGTCTGCTCACAGCCCTGATTGGGACTCACTTCTGCTGCCTCGGATGGGCTGGAGAGGGGATGAGCTTGCTCCAGCCCCACGGGCAACTCTACAGCCCTGTGGGTGATGTGGAGCTCAGTGCTCCTCAGACTGTACGTTATCCCTGGCCCTGCACAAGCACTCACAACCCTATCACAGTCTGCCCTGCCTCGATGTCCCCATGGGGTACAGCCTGCTTGGTCCCACCACAGTAACGCTTGTTCTCCAAGCCTGGTCTGGAGTCCCAAACCCAACTCCACGACTCCACCAAACCCCTCCTTACCCAAGAGGGGAACAAAATACCTCCTGCTACCCAGTTTTACACATCCAACTCCACCGACTCCAGCTTCCAATAACCCAACAATGGCTTTTACACTGCAACCCAGCAGTGCCTCTGTGTCATCAGCTTGACTACCACACAGCGCTTTCTCTTGGGTCACAGGGATCACCCCACGAGCGGGATGAACTGGGATTTGTGCTGTCCTTTCCCTGACCATACTCCAAGGGTGCCCTCTGGGCTCACCTGGACTTTGCACCCACCACAAACCTCGCTCTCCCTGAGCCCCTCCTCGCAGGGTGCAGTCCCCTGGAGCTATGTACACATCCCCTGCATTGTTGGCACCGCTCCGGGAGCCTGTCCCCGACACACCAGCATGCCTGTGAGCTTTTGCAGTGACTAGGGGAAAGTTTAGGCCTCCTCATTCATGCAGGTTAATGAATTACCTTTATTCACCAAGGTGCTGGCTAGAAGTTCAAGGGGAACAGAAATAAGAATTGGAAACCATGGGGCTGTCAAACTCCTATCCGGGTGTTGCACTGTAATCTGTGCCTTCTCCATGTATCACTCATGCCTGACACCCCAGGCTGAATGGAGGGATGGGCTCAGCTTGGCTCCCTTAATGCCAACAGACCCATGTGCAAAACCTTGAGCTCAGGCTTTAACAGGGTTGGGGGGTGCTCAGTCTGAAACTTTTGGTAGCAAAAGGTAAAACTGTGTGTGGCAGCAGGGGTGGAGGTGAGGGAGCAGACCCACTGCAGTGACACCATTTCCTTTTGCAGTGAGTCATCACAGCCACCGTGTTATGCACCTTTGCTTAGTGTCAGGCTCTGCAGAGGTATGACCTGAGCAAGGAAGATGTCCTGCCTCTCTGTCAGCGCCGGTTCTGTCCCTCTGAGGGCTGGCAGGGACATCCCTCCAGCTGCACACGTTGAAGCTGGACAGCTTTGGAGAAGAAAAGTGGAAACCTGCCAAGATATATTTGGAGAACCACAGCTTTAGTATCAAGAGGTGATTTCATCTGAGCTTGGCTGCGAGGTGTCCCCGATGTGCTGTCAGGGGGTCCATGCCCAGGTTGTTCTGCCCTGGGGTAAGTCACGGAGCCAGGTGAGCCAGCTGGCTCTATCCAAACTGAGTGAGTCTGCCTGGATAAAATCAGGATGGGGGCAACAAAAGAATCACAGAATCACAGAGTTGTAGGGGTTGGAAGGGACCTTGAGAGATCATGGGGTGCAACCCCCCTGCCAAAGCAGCTCCCCAGCTCATACTGCACAGACAGGTGTCCAGATGGGGCTGGAATCTCTCCAGAGAAGGAGACTCCACACCCCCTGGGCAGCCTGTCCCAGGGCTCCCTCACCCTCACTGGGGAAAAGTTCCTCCCCAGGTTGCTCTGGAACTTCCTGGGCTCCAATTTGCAGCCATTGCCCCTTGTCCTGTCCCCACAGACACTGAAAAGGGGCTGGCCAATTCCCCCTGCACCCCATGCTTCAGATATTGATAACCATTGATTAGGTCCCCCCTCAGTCTTCTTCTCTCCAGGCTGAACAGCCCCAGCTCTCTCAGCCTTTCCTCACAGGATAGATGCTCCAGGCCCTTCATCATCTTCATAGCCCTTCTCTGGACTCTCTCCAGGAGATCCCTGTCCTTTTTACACCAGGGAGCCCAGCACTGGACACAACACTCCAGGTGGGGCCTGAGCAGGGCACAAAATAATCTCTTTAACCATTAGGCCATGTTCATTTTTCCTGCAGTGATCACGGAGGAGCTCCCCCCAGGAGAAATTTGGCCTATTTTGTGCAATTAGCCTCTCTCCTGCTGACCCTTTGCTGACACTTGCTGCTGACATTGCCCAGCCCTGGCTTCATGTTCTGAGCAAATATTTTGTTTGGATGGGAGAGAAACCGCTCCGAGGAGCTCGTGTGAGTATGTGGGAACCCAAACTGGAGCTGGATCCCCTGGGTTCCCTTGAGCCCCTGTTTATTACCTGTGGCCTTGGAGGAAAGCAGGCCTGGGAAAGCGATGCTCCTGCTGCAGTGTGCACGATGTGCACTCTTAGCCTGAGCTCTGGTTTTAGGGCAGAAATCCCTCCACCAGCTCAGGCAGGGTCGTGTCAGGGGTCTGACTGATGCTGTGAAAACTGGTGAGAAGAAGGGAATAGTGATGAGTGCCTTCAGCCACAGCAGGTTACAAGATGATGCTCCTTACTTAGGGTTGCTCTGGCAAAGTGCTGGGTACCTGTCCACAACAGTACCATAGGGAGGTGGTGGTACCTTGACTGGCTCTGGGGCTGATTGCCTCAAATGTCCTAAAGTGCTTAGTGCCCTTGGACACAGGATGCTTCAGCATCTTTTAAGATCTCATCTCCTGTGTTCTCCAGCTGTTGGAGCTTCCTTGGGAATCAGGCTTGCATGGGCTAAGGAGAAAGAAATACAGAGAGAAATATCCAGATATTCAGTAGCCACTAAAATGGAGACTAGTGGTGAGGACTGAAGTGGTTAGGACACACAGATGAGACCACACAGATAATGTTTTCACACTCAGTCAAGTGCCTGAAGCCTCAGTTCACTTCCTCTTTCCAGGGATGCTGGGAAAGGGTTTTGTGGTTGACTGAAAAGGGACCAAAAATGGTAGGGCCAGTGTGTGGTCGTGACCACGTAACAGGTTGTGTGGATGCCCTGCCTGCTCGTACAGGCAGCTGTAAATAGGATTTTTGGTGGGAAAGATAAGGAAATCCACTAAATCCCATCCACCACATCTCACCCAGCCCTCTAGCCTAGCAGCGCTGGGGAGGTACAAAGAGAAAAACAGTAAATATTTTATAAACCCCCCCAGGGACTGTCCCTCCTAGCCAGGAACTGCTGCCAGGTTTCAGTGACGCCCTTCACCTAGGCTAACTAAGAGGGGAGCACGTCCTGCAGCTCCTGCAGTCGGGTCCCACTGCTGGAGGACGATGCGAGCAGCTACGGGAGCCCCTTTGTGAAGGCTCAAGCCTCTATTTGTGCAGGCTCAGACCTTTATTCTTTCAGGCTTTTAAACTAAAGGTCATTTTTCTCTTCCCTTCCAGAAAAAAAAAAAAAAAAATTGTTAAAAAAGATCATGAATTCCTCTTGACGCAGATCCCCTTCCCCTCTGGATGGGAGTTCAATTGTTCTTGCAAAGCCAACTCCAAATCTGCCCCTTGCATTCACTTCCTTTTTCCTGCCCGAAAGGAAACAGAGATTTCTCACTGTGTGAACCAGCCCTTTATTTAAAGGATACAAGAAAATAGCTAAATGCTAATTCAGTGGAGTGCTACGTACTTTCAGCATGCCCCAAAAACAAAAGAGAGGGAGAGAGAGAGAGAGAGAGAGAGGGGGGTGGGGGGGAACCATATCCCCTCCCTTCCCCACTGGATTGTAAACCAGGCTCTGATTTGAGTATAATGGGTATTTATGAAAGTTAGACTAAAACATTTACTGAAGTCCAGCTCAAACCAAAACCCTTTGGTCAGGAAGTTTTTAGCTACCAAAAATAATCCACTGAGCCCTGGTTAATATTTTTAACGATCACGCGTTCTTGGGAATTTCCTCTTCCCTGGGTGGAGATAAGTGATTGAACAAACTGAAGGCAGTGGCCATGTTGATACCCTGAGATGTTGTTGGGAGAAAAGATGTATGGGCAGTTCTTTTTTTGTATCTTTTTCCTAAGTCCTGACTTCTGCATTCACTGTCTGACTTTTAGGCTGGATTCTACTTCTCTATTATGTTGCTGAAATCCAGCGGAGTCAGCAGAGAAGCCACCAGAGTTTCCTGGGGGGCAGTTTTAAGCCAAGGGATTACAGAGTCACAGAGTCACAAGGTTGGAAAAGACCTTTAAAACCATCAAGTCCAACCATTCCCGTCCTAAGCTAAACCAGATCCCTGAGCACCTCATCTACTCACCTTTTAAACACACCCAGGGGGTGACTCAGCCCCTCCCTGGGCAGCCTGTTCCACAGCCCCACAGCTCTGCCAGGGAAGAACTATCCCCTCCCATCTGAGCTGACCCTGCCCTGGGGCAGCTTGAGCCCATTGCCCCTTGTCCCATCTCCTGTCCCCTGGCTGAAGAGACCATCCCCCACCTCTCTGCACCCTCCTGGCAGGGCAGTGTAGGGGTGAGAAGGTCTCCCCACAGCCTCCTCTTCTCCAGGCTGAACAACCCCAGCTCCCTCAGCCGCTCCTCAGAGGATTTGCCCTCCAGCCCCTTCCCCAGCCTGGTTGCCCTTCTCTGGACTCATTTAGATCCACTGATGGAGAGACAGTTCTTTATTACATGCCTTATTAATTTTATAATAAAGACACTGAGCTCTATTCAGCTCCAGGTCATTTGGTGAGGTCAGTTCAACAGAACACCCTCAGTGTAATGGTCTGTCCATCCTTCAGGTCTTCTCCATGGAGACCTCCTCTGGACTTAGTCCCACACAGTAAGATCAGAACCAGTTCTTCCAGTGCATTTTGGCATCACACCAAGTATTTTTGACAGAGAAAACTTTGAATCAGTCACAAGTGTTTTGTTCTGCAGCTGGGAAGCTTTAAAATTTCAGTTATTGTTGTAGGAGCTGCTGGGAAAAGGGAGTGTCAGCAGCAGGCAGGGAGGAGAGAAGGGCTCATGGTCCTCAGGAGGATGGAGCAGCCCAGAAGTTGCCTCCCCAGGACCTAACACCATATTGTGCCATACAAATAGCTTTGCTGTGGAGAGAGGGAAATGTTTCCCCTCTCGATGCCTTCACCCAGAAGGCAGAGTTGGGTGAACCAGCCCAAGGTGCTGCTCCACTGCTTTCAGCACCAGGAGCTTCAGGCTCTTGCACCACCCAAATCACACTCCTTCGTGGTGCATGGCTCACTGTCAGACCCTGCAAAGCTTTTATTCCTTATTCTCTGGTTCCCTGATGTGCCTTTCCCTCCCAGCCATTCCTCATGGTGTTGCATAAGGTCACTATAGGTCTTCCAAACCAGCTCCTTTGTAGGGGCAGAGCATGAAGAGAAGAGCCAAACTCACAGGTTGTGGCATCCTGGAGAAATCCAGCTCATCCTTTTCAAATACACACACACATCAGAGATGTTAAAGTACACAGCTTGTTGCAGTAAGACCTTGTTCTCACTGACTCCTTAAAACAAGTGTTAATCTTTATTAGCTCTCAGGGTGTTTCTCTATCCCCAAAGCAACCTGTTAAGCTTTAAAGCAGAGAGAGGACATGGTCTGTTGGCACCCTGGGGATGAAGGCAGGGCTGGGGTGGTCCTTACTCCCTTGATCATTTGGTGTCACATTGTGGGGAGAGCTCAAAATGCCTTTTTCAGGTCTGTGCTGGAAGGTTGGTGTTTGGGATTGGGACTCTGTTGCCAAAGGACAGTACAAATAAAGGAACAATGGTAGATGTGTCCATCTGTATAGGTGCTCCTGGTGCAAGAAAGGGACAGCTGCATGAACCAGGTGAAATTTTGGCAGTGGGAAATGGTTTTGCACCTTGCTGTGCAGGTGGGAGCTGTCTCCAAGGCAGGCACCAGAGATGTGCAGGGATCACATCTCCTCACACCCCAGGGGCAGAGGACATAGGAGAGATAGCCCAGGGAATCAGGGGAGGGTGAGGGAACATTTCCCAGCCTGGTAAGGAGCCCAGGAACCTGGGATTGAGCCTGTGATAATCCTTCTCTGTAGGGACTTGGATGAGACAGGCTCTCACAGCCCAGGCCCACAGGGCTGAGGAAACACTCATGGACAAGGAGACACTGAAAGGCCCATGGTGATCTGATCCACCCTGTGTGTCTTTCCATTGCACATGGGTTTCAGAAAGATATGGCCTTGCTCAAATATTTTGTGAATGCCTGATCCCTTCCTGCAGTGAGGGGAGGTATCTGTGAGTGATACAAAGCTGCTCTGGCAGGACAACACTGAAACCTTATCTCACACCAAAGGGCAGATAAAGGAGCCCTCTATGGAGCTGGCTTAGCAAAAGAGAGGCTCTGGGCTTTTTCCTGTCCCTGTGCTGGATGCTGTCACAAGCAGCAGCAAGACATGGCCACATCCCTGACCTTGGGTGCACTGGGGTCCTGGTGGTACCCCAGACCACCCTGCTGCAGAGCTGGGTAGTTTGTCCCCCAGCCCAGGGTTTGCTGTCTGGGCTCAAGACACCAACTTGCACAATATTTAGTCTCTGCTCCCTGTCTGCCTCACTTTCTCCCCCCTCTTATCAGGCTTTCCTTGAACTCCATCAAGACCAAGAGTGTGAGAGAAGGCTGAGGTCGTTCCAGTGAAGCACCCCAAGCACACTCAGTGTGGGAGCTTCCCTGGCTGGGGGCTGTGTCCCAACCCCCAGACCCATTGCTCACACACACAGCCTTCACTTTGACTTACTTCCATGTTAGAGAAGTCCTGGAAGAACCTGCCAGTCTTCTGTAGGAAGCACTACTTAAAGTCAGCATCAAAGAGGTCAGGCTCCAGCTTTCTGTCATCACAACCCGAACTCCTTGTGCTGTTGAATATAGGTAGCAATTAGCCTTCGGTGTTAATGAGCAGCTACTAGGACTGATGGGAGGGAGAAGGGGCATTATAAGTGTCAGGACACTTTGGAAACGTGTCAGCTTGTCCCCTCCAGTTACCCTGGCCCCCTCCCAAACCAGCCATGGTGTGCCCAGGCTCACAGACCCCCCACATCACTGGCAAGGATTTCTTTTAACAATAATTGTGGTTTTTTAAAAACCTTAGGGAAACTTGAGTGGAAAAAATACAATTTCAGTTAATCATCCATACTCTGGGGCTCTAAATTTCAAAACTCAGATTTTGAACTGGGAGACTTGGATACTTTCAGAGCAACTTTTCTCCTCAACTCTGATTTCTCTGAAATCTGCAACATTCTCTGCAAAACACTGATAAAATTCCTTCTTGTAGAAGATTTTCACCAGCAGAAGACAAATCTGTTTCCCAGCAAGGCTGGGGTTGCCTGCCAGACTCCAGAGGCTCTCCCTGCACAGAGAGAGGTGCTAATGAATTATACAATCTCTGAACTTGATTAATTACGTCTGCACTGGGTGGGTATTCCCACAGCACCCTCTGAACTTCTCCATCCTTCCCAACAAGCAGGAGGTGCACTGTAATCTCTGGGCTGGACTCTGCCCAGCACTGTTGCCTGTTGTTTTCATCCTCACCTAAAGAACAGGCTGGAGAGCAGCCAAGTAGGGTTTAGAGGTGCCACTCTTCCCTGGAGCACATGAGAACTGGGTAGGCAAGACTTGGTGTCTCACAAGGAATATTGACTGGTGAGGGGATGATTTGACCTGGGTGCAGCTCATCCAGGGGATGGGGGATGCACAGGGCATGTAAGGAAGGTCCCCAGTGCTCAAGGCTGGTTGCTGGGGGGGTCTTGCTGTGGCACTGGTGGCTCTGAGCAGCCTGGCAATGGCATAGGAACACTGCAGAGCAGAGCCAGGACCTAGCTCCAGGTACCCACAGGTGTCTTGTGCATCCCATGTGCAGCATCTTCAGCAGCTGGAGAAATCTGCCCAGGGTGGGAGTTGATCCACCAGCCCCAGATGTATTTAAAAGATGGGCAGATGAGGTGCTCAGGGGTATGGTTTAGTAGTGGACAGGAATGGTTGGACTCAATGATCTCAAAGGTCTTTTCCAACCTGGTGATTCTGTGATTCTAAAGGTCATTAAAGCAAGAGGAAGGCAACCTGGGTTCAGCAGAGGATGAGCAGCAAAAGGTTTTGCTTTCCTTCCCTGCTCCCCAAAGAGCATCAGGTATGAAATCCTGTTTCAGCTTCACTTTCAGGACCAAGCAAGCATCTGCTGAGAATTAAGCCAGTGAAAGTTCACACCACCTAAAATTATGAGTTGAATTTATGTAGCAGGTTTCATGCCAGAATCTAAAAGCACTTCATGGGTGTTAGCTGAGCAGGCAGCACAACAGCCCTGTGATGGGACTGGCACTTTTATTATCCATGATGAGAAAGCAGGCAGGGGATGGCAGAATCATTTTACCATGAAGAACACAGGAAACAGGACCTGAGTGGCCTGGATCTGATGGGCAGGGTCCATTCCCAGATGCAGTGTGCTCCCCAAAAAGCAGTTGTTGCTCGAGGATTCGGAGTGGCCCAAGCCTGGAAACATTTGGCACAGTGTTCCTAAATCCAGGAAAGGTCTGGGCCAGTTCTGTGGGGCTGTGGCAGCACTTTATGCTGGCTGAGGCTCTGACCCCATCCCTCTGCAAGCTGCCTGTGCTCCCCTGGCAGACACAGCTCTGCTGCCCTCAGCTCACTGCGCTGGCAAATGCCTGACAAACCCAAGGTGGAGTTTTTTTGCCATCTGATTCTGATTGCTGCTTGCTTAATTGGCTTTATTATTTAAAGGATCAAATGTTGCTGAGGGAAGGCATTTTTCTTGATATTCCCTCATTTGCCAATTAAACCCTGCGACGTCACAGCGAACAGCAGCACGCTAGCAGAGGGCAGCCCAAAAAGGGCCAATAAAACAAGCCAGGCAGGACCTGGGTTCTCTGGAGCAGCTGGGACTCAGAAGGAAAAGACACACTGAAAAGTTCCTGCAGCAAAACCATGGAGGAAAAGTGATCATGAACCAAATGCAGCCTCAAAGGGCTCAGCGTGGGCAGGGGTATTCAAGGCAGCTACATCAGCTGACAGGGAAGCAGCATGCCACACTAATTGGCTAGTGCTAATGAGAAGCTAAAGCCCCCTCCATCCCCCTACTCAATTCATGCCTGACAGGCCCTGAATGCAGCTGAGTGGGGGCAGAATGGCTGAGTGGGCTGCGTGGCCCTTGGAAAAGCACGTGTCCAGGCTGGGGGCTGCCTGCCCATCTGCGTGCTCTGCCTTCGCTGCATCCCACGGCTGCCTGACACCGGGGCAACGGAAAAGGTCTCCTTGTGATGGGCTGGGGAGGCTGGCCAGGAGCCTGTGCCTTGGTGTGTGCCAGAGGGGATGCCAGCAGGAGGTTTGGGGACCATGGGGAGGTGAGACAGGGCTGGGGGCACAGCTGCACATGGCTGGGTGTGTGGCACCTACACCCTGCACTCTCTCCAACCCCCCCTCCCTCCTTCCCTCTCACACACTGTTTTGGAGCCTGGGCGGACGCCCAGGTTTCCCCAGCACCCACTGCCAGGGGAGGGGGGCAGCAGCTCTGTAAGATGAAGCATCATGATTTCAAATTTAAAAATACCCATTCCTATGGCCCCTGCTGACTGCTTCCCGCTCCAGCAGCTACTACTAAAGGTACTAAAGACTGGGTAAACAGGAAGCATCCTCCACACATCCCACTTCATTCCTACAACTCCACTGATAAGGCCAGAGCAGGCCTGCTCTGTGCACAGGGAGGTGTGGGTGGCCGATGGCCCGGCTGTGCACCGTGACCTGCACCTATCCTGGGGCAGAGGACATGGGAGAGATAGCACAGGGCCAAGCAGTGGTTGCTACAACTGATAAAATTTGGGTCTAGAATTTCCCCCAAGGTTCACTGGCTTCTGGGCACTCACAAACACAGGCTGTGATCCCAGCAGAACAGAGTGCAAACCCACCAGAAGGGATACCCGTGGAGACATCATGAGCAGGCAATGGGATAAAGTCACCTATTGCCATGGGATAAAGTCACCTATTGCCAGGCAGAATGATGGGCTGCAGAAAACAGCCTTTAAAAACCTGTCTGCCAAGGAAAACAAGTGGGGTTTTTCTTTAGCCATGCATTTATATAAATAAACACAGGGATATTTTTCAACTCCCAGGGGGCTTGCCAGGAGTAATATTTTGCTGAATAAGGGTGGGAGTCATCCTCTGCTCACCGTAAGCCTGCGCACAAGAGCTCTGTACTGCCAAAACCAGGAGGACCCAGGGGTGTATGGAGTGAGCCAGAGATGTGGCTGTGCTCCAGGAGAGCCCCAGGTGATGGGTGTCCCCAGGCACATGCCATGCCCTCAGCCAGGACAGGAGGAAAACGCAAGGGCTTCAGTGGGGGTCTCAACAAACAACCTGGCAGCCATGGGGCCACTTGTTTGACAGTCTTATTGTGTCCCCTAAGACAGCAGAGATATAATTACCACGTCCACAGCCCTTGTGTTCCAGAATGTCTCCTTCCTTAGCATAAAGTCTGGATCAAAGTTTCAAATGCAAATGAAAAGTGTGTGCTATTTCTCCTCTGACTACCTGGAACCCAAGTCCCAGATACACATATTTAATTCGAAATCAGAATGAACTTTGCACCAAAATGGCCTTGAAAATCAAGGACCTGGGGCAGTTGTTTTCACACCCCTCTCTGCTGCCCACTTTGGAAGATGCCAGCTTTGCTGGGTGATGTCCTGCATGTTCAGTGGGTCAAACTGCCCGTACCCTGCTCTTTCCCAACACAGGGACAGTGTGGTGGGGGTGACAAGGCATCCAACAAATTGCCTGACTGCCACTTTGTAACCCAGGTTTTAGGAGGTCATAAATAACCCTGGATGTTCTCCACTGATGCCTGATGTCAACATGGTTCCCTATTGAGAAGATGGCTGCCATCTTACCATCTTGCCTGCTCTACAGGCACAAAGGATGCCATGTTTGGCACAGGCTTTAAGGGAAGCGCTAGTGCCAGGAGGGTGCCCACTGGCCTCCCTCACAGCCCCTCTGAGGGGCAATGAGGGGTGGCTGTGGTGAGCACTGCTGAAATGTGCCCGGTGCCAGTGAGGCGGGAGGGCAGGGGGCGGCAGCCATCTTAGTCCTGGAGTGGGGTGCAGGCAGGGAGCCCAGGTGTGTGTCCATCTCCCTCCCTGGGGACACGTGGCTGCCTCCTCTCCATTTTGGCACCCTGTGTCCATCCGCAGTGGGCACGGTGTGGGGGTGCCGCCCCACGGCCCCTCTCCCTCTCTGGGTGCGGGGCGTCCGTGTTTGTTCTCCTCGCGGCGCCCGTTATCAGTGCACAACACACACAGGAAGTCCTGTCTGGGATTGTCCATCCCCGGTCTGATTTATACAGGAAGAAAAGCATAAAAAGCCGCCCTTCCACCTCAGCAGCCACCTCTTGCCTTGTGTGAGGCTGGCCATGCCGGGGCTGCGAGGTGGCCATCCAGGCCCACCGCTCCCAAGGCAGCCAGGCGGGGATGGCTGCCAGGAGCCATCGGGGAGCATGGCGGTGGGGCTGCTCCTGGCACGGCGGGGGACAGCAGGACACCACAGGTACTGTACGAGCTGCAGGCATCGTGGCAGCGGGGATAAGGTGGATGACATGTGATGGAGAGCTGGCAACTGGGGGCAGTGGGAGTGAGGGGCCAGATCCCACAGGCTCCAGGTGGGGTTTTGCCCCAGCTCGGGCAGGGATGATGGCAGGGGCTGGTTGAACACATAGTGCTGGTAAAGGGCTGCCTGAGCAAATGAGTTCTTACAGCTCCCAGCACGGCTGGCTGTGCTGTCAGCCACACACGTGCTGAGCTGAGGAGTGTCTCCAGCGCTGAGTTGCTCAGAGCACAGCCTGGCACACAGCAGCTATGATTTTTAATTCCCTCCACTGGCACTCAGGCTGCTTTTTGGGATGGGAGAACCCAGAGGGTAAATTTTACCTATCATCTTGCCTGCTCTACAGGCACAAAGGATGCAAACTCTTGCACAAATACCTGTGAGAGCTGGAAATTCTCAGCCAAGCTCCTTTCTTTCCCTAACTCATTCACCTTCTCCATCTGCTGCTCTCTGAATGCCTCCCATACAATGCCAATGCCACATTCAGCCTTCTGCCTGTGCTCCCCCCACCCTCCCTCTCTCCCCTCCATGCAGCACTCGGGCACCAGTGACTCCACACTACTGGTTTCAGATAGCACAGGGACAGAATTCAGCCCCCGGGTAGCGAGCAGGATGCGGGGCTGGATGGGGCTGTGGGTTGGGAACCATCCCTGCTCCCATGCAGACCTGAGGCTTGTCCTGACTAATGGCTGAGCTGAGAGCATGCCAGTGTTTGCATGCCAGGAGCTCAGCAAAGCTTCCCAAAGATGTAACTGTGGAGCTGGGTGATTTGCTGTTTGATTTCAGCTGCCTACAGCAGTCCTGCTCACCTGAGCTGTGGCATTAAATGATGCAGGCAGGAGGCTCTGAGCGAGGCACCTGGGGCATTTTGGGATAAAAGGCTGGCTGTGGGGAGCTGAGGTACCAAGGCACTAGCTGGCTGTGTGGGAATACGGAGCAGGACCACACCAGCAAACAGCTCTTGGTAGAAATGACCCAGCATACTTTTTCCCAGGGTCTGACGCTCAAGGAATGAGTTTGCTGGGCAGAGATTCAAATGTAGGAAGAAATAACAAAGCTTTGTCAGTGATAATATTAATTTACAAGTAGATTGGGAAGCTGCATGAGAGACAGAAGCCTGGATGCAGTGGCTGGACCTTGAGCCCTGAAAATCCACCTCTCCTCTGGGTAGCAGCAGGAAACACAGTCTCTGCCCTGGCACATTTTGAATGTTGTTCCCTGTGATGCAGCGTTCATTCTGCTTAGTTAGTCCCCCTCTATGCTGTTAAACTACCAGCCCTGCACGATTTTCCCTCGAGTTAAAGAAGAGGGATTGAAATCTGGGCTGCAGACTCATTTCAGCCATTTCCCAGCCTGGGCTGCTGCAGATGGGGCTGCCCCTGGGGAGACAGATTTACAAACTGCAACAAATTAGAGTAAACGAACCTGACTCACAGTCCCACCAGCAGCAGAAGGGCATGGTGAAACACAAGGGAAGCGTTTAATGTCAGGTTTCAAACCAGGCAGAGGAAGAAAAGGAAAGGGGCTCTGCTAATCTGGGGATCAGATATGTTATTTCACGCTCCAGGGGGGGGAATGCTTGGATTCTGGGGAGGGGACTGCAGAGAGGAGCTGTGCTCAGTACAGGTTCCTGGGGGAAAAGACCCTCTTGACAGAGAAGGGTAAGGAGAGTGAGAAATAGTCTTGTGTGAAACGCTGTCTCTCCTGAGCTGCTCACTGGGATGGCCACAACGAAAGGGCTGAGCCGTGAGTGCAGCTCGCAGCGATTCCCACTGCACTTTATATGTGCTTCTTGGGGAGTGATTCACTGGGAAAGGGGTGACACACAGCAGGATGCAGGACCATTCCCTGCTGACTAATGCCACTTTCTGCCAGAGAAATTTCACAAAAAGCCGCGAAATTTAGTTTATTCCTTAGTGAGATGAATCATTCCCTGGTTTTTACGCAGCAGCCACGACTGCCTCCTCTAAGTGTAAATAAGAACTCCTCTCTTCATGTAAAGGAAAATAAACCTGGTTGCAGGCCATTGCCCTGTTCACTCATCTGTTTTCGCATGACTACAGCTAGGCTGCTCTATGTCACCCTCAGTTGTGACATACTGGTCCTGAGACACTTAATGCTTGCAAAGACCTTGCTCAGGAATAAGAATATCCCTTTGTAGGGATATCAGGTCTGGGTCATAACATGCACAGCACTGGACAACTGGTGAGGACAGGCTGAGAGCTGTGGGACAAGTACTTTTCTTGGTTTGACCTGCTTTGATCCTGCTGACATCAACAGCCTCTGCTAGATTTCCACTGAGATAACTGGTCTGCAGCTGACGCAAGGGAGAACAATATGGGACAGAATAGAATAGTGGGAGGTCGTTTTCCTTACAGAGATCTGCTGAACAGGGGCTGCTCCAACGCCTAAACTTAAGTGTAAAGTTTACAAGAGCCTCACAGAAAGCCTGAGCAGAGGAGTTTGTCCTACAGCAGGAAAAGCCATTCCTTCTTTTTCCAGAAGCACCAAAAATTCCCCGTTGCTTTGAGTGCTTTCCAGTTGTGTGCAAGCCCCTGCGGGGGCTGGAGAGAGCCCATTGTACACAGCTGGTATGGGGCAGCCAGGGCTTGTAGGAGCTGAAAAGTTTTGCATCTCTGTGTGTGTCACTCTTCTGCCTGTCCCCCATCCATCCATCTCCATCTGCCACTTCAGCACCTCTGGCCCCAGTTTGGGGAAGCGCTTGCGTGCGTCCCATTCACTGTGATGGGGAGCTGGCTCTCCTCTCCAAGAGAGGTTTCTTAGTGCTGGTCTCTTATTAAATCTCCTCTGTTAATCATTCCTTCTTCATGCCTACAGCCCCAGAGCAAAATCAAGTTTCCCCACCCCAGCCCCAGACACCCTCACACTCTCCGAGCTCACCTACCGCACAGGGCACCGGCTGGAAGCCCAGCCTGCACCTACAGCCCTCAATCCTCCACAGATGCTCTTGGGGTGATGTCAGACCTGGCAGAGCGGTGTGCTTGGCAGGGCTGTGGGATGGGCTCTAGGAAATAGGGAGGTGGGTGAAAATCTCCCTCTCACAGCCAGCCTGGTGCTCAGCCTGTGACCTGCTCCAGGCCAGCGCTCCGTGTGACTCGCAGCTCATGGTGGTGGCAGAAGCAGTGGGAGACAAGGAGATTTCAGCGTTGTAAATCGAAGAGGGAGGCTGGGCAGAAATATTTCTTTCTTGGCCCAGAGACAAGCATTAATATTAGATGTCGTGGGAGTACACTTCTAGTGTGCAAGCTTTGGAGGGAGCATGTAAAACACCAGCCCAGGGAGGACTTGAAATCCAGACAGACTTGCAGCTGGGAGCCAAGATCCCTTACTGCCTTTGTCAGAAGCTCATCACACTGATAGTAACAGAGCCAACAGATTCCATCTTCCCCCACTCTGAAGTGGCATCACTCCTCTGCTTTCAAGGGAACTTTGCCAGGCTGTGTCCAGGGGGGATTTCCTCCCAGCATAATGAATATTAGCATATAAGACACTGAACCATCCCCAAGAGCAGAGGATTAAATGCTCTTTTAATGGGCTATATGCAGCTCTCCGGCAGCTAACATGGGCACTCACTTGAGCAAAGATTTGACCCAGTAAATGGAAGTGAAACACAAACATTCTGCAATTAAAATAATGGCAGAATTTAAAAATGCTGCTGTGCACTTAGGGAATAATTGTCTAATGGCTGAGGGCTCTAACAGACACCCTGGGTGGCAGCGTGCTTAGTCCTGTGCCGGTGCTGTTACCCCATGGTTGGCTGAAAGCTGAGTGCTGTGAGGGATGCTGGGTATCAATGAGTCCATCCCCATCCTCACCATCACACTTGGGATCCCAAGGTCGCCTGGGCAGTGAGGGGTCTTTCTCTGTCAATGTGCCTGTGCAAGTACTGAAGTGTTGGGGTACAGAGATGGGATCACAAATGAGTGTAGGGGATCTTGGATACATCCAGGAGGGTGGCAGCAGGAATGGGGCACCCTGTTCTCCTGGCTTCTCGGAGATCCCCCCAGCCCTGGGCCCCAGGGAGATTGCCAGAGGGGATGGAGCCAGGGCTTCTGCTCTGCTCAGCCCTTGCTTGTAGCCCTGCCTCTTCTACCCCAAAGGGTGCAAAGTGGGGGAGGGCCAGGACCCAGAAGATGCTCCTAAAACACCCACTGTGCAGTCTGCACTGCACAGGAGGGGAGGGATGGGGCTCCCCATGCCCTTCCACTGGTATCACAGTGTCTGTGCCTCTCCGGCACGCCAGCGAGCCTTTGGGGTGTGAGGCTGGAGCTGAGACAGGCACTCTGTGGCCATGATCCTGGATTCATCCCCCACCCCACTTCACAAGGGCCTTTGGGAACATCTAGGGAACCCTACACCAGGTCCATCATGGGCAAGGGCTGGATGGCTGATCTCTGCTGCATGACAACAGGAGTGTGACAGCGGGCTTTCTCTGTTCTCACAGTGAGAAGCCAAGATCCCTGCCCAGGACAAATGATGGAGCACTACGGATAAGGTGAGTGTCTCGTGTGTGAAATCAGATCCTGTGCTTTCAGCATGGTCAGATGGAGAAGCTTTCCACTGGCTTCCAAATGCATTTTGCAATTATCAGGCGAGTTGGGTATCAGGCTCAGTTCATCTCCCCCATATACCAGGAAAGGACAATAATGCTCTCTGCATAATTAGATAATTACCGTCCCTTCAAGGCTCTTGGGGAAAGTTGCCTGTGCTTCATGCTTAGGAGATTAAGTGAGCTTGAAATAATTCCCCAGGGGTAGGCCAGATCCAGACAGCACAGGCCATGTGAGATGCCGTGTAAACACAGAGCGGTGCTTCCACCAGCACCGGGGAGCCTTTCCCTTGCTGCTGGGAGGGGTCTGCTCCATCCTCCCCAGCAATGGAGCTCCATCTTTCCCAGCCTGTCCCAGAGCTGATTTCCCTCTGGTCCCTTCTCCAGGGAGGATCTCACCAAAGCAATTTATGCTCCTTTTACACCGGAGAACCCCGACGCCTGCACATCCAGCACCCATCAGCTGAGAGCAGCACCCATCAGCTGAGAGCAGCACATCCTGAGACAGCTCCAGTTCAACCGGCGGTCCCAGCGTCTCCATGAGGAAATACAGGGGATGGGCCAGTGATCTCAATTGCTCTTTTGGAGCCATTATTGTTTAACTGGTAAATATTTCCTTTAAACGCCTACTTGCTTTCCAAAAAGTTGCAAAACTGAATGGGAACAAACGTTCCCAGGGGGTTGTATCCTGCCATTCATTTGCACACCAGACCCCTGCTATCTTTAAGGCTGGTTCTGTGCATGGGCAGGCGCCTAAGTCGTTTGGAAAACAATAAGCCTCTGTGCTCTTCATTTCCCAGAGAAAAATGTAGACAAAACAAGTGGCAGTTTGGCACAAACCGAGCTGCAGAATTTTCTTTGATAAATAACTGGGCATTTAACACCAGAAGCCTGCAGGCAGCTGGGGGGATCAGCCTGCCTGGGCTGTGCTGGGGCAGGTGTCGGCAAGCCAGCAGAGCTGTGCCCTGTGTGGGGCTGTGTGGTGGATTTGGGTGGCTTTCTGAGTCCACCCTCACACAGTGGGGCCTGGAGAGCATCCAAGGAATCCCTTAGACATCCTTGAGGGCTCGGTGGAAACCAGCCTCGCTCTCCGGGCAGTTCATCACCTGCTTCTGGAGGACTTTGCTGTTGTAATGAGCTCAGGGGGATTAATGGGGCACGGTGGGAACCTGTGGCCCAGGACGGTGTGTTGGGTGTCTGGAGACAGAATTACATGTCCCCTTGGGGAGAGCAGAATGCTATAGGATTTTTTTAGAAAGGGAAGTAACTTTCCCCTGGGCACTGGGGATGGACCATTTCACCTGGGAGTCTGAACAGCCCTGGGCAAGGGGCTGGGGGGGCTATGCTGGGATGTCCTGCTCTTGCCATGAATCCCCTGCCCACCCAGGTGAGCTGGTCTGGGGGTGGGGGGGAAGGGGGGGGGGTCAGGGACCTGTGTCCTTGTAGAGTGGGGTGTGCTGAAAACAGGCTGGTAGGGCTCAGCCTGCCGTAGGGAGCCTGCAGGTAAGCCCCCAGATGAATGCCACGGCCGGGACCCCCGGCATTCCTGAATCCATCGGGGTCAGCACGATAGCGATGACATGGGGCACAGAACCAGCATCTCCCCCCGCACCCTCCCCGGGCTTGTCCTGCCCGGGCCCTGCATATCCCCCCCCAGGACCAGGCTTCTCCGGGGGGGCCCTGCCCCGTCCCTAAATGTCCCCCCCGGGGAGCCGGGGCACCTCGGCGGGGGCAGGTGGAGGCTGGAGGGGGCCGGCGGGGCGGGGGCAGGCGGAGGCTCCCCGGACTCCAGCGCTTCCCCCCGACCGGGAGGCTCCGCTTTCCTCCCCGCCGGGAGCTCATTGGGCCGGGGCGGAGGGACCGGCTCGGGCCGGGGGAGGAAATGCGCGGGGGGCCGCGGCGCGGCGGCGACTCCGTGGCTCCGGCACCGGTGAGTCCCGGCGGGAGCCGCCCGGGGGCTCGGCACGCCCGGGGGGGGGAGGAGGAGGAGGCGGGGGGGGGGGGTGAGCCGCGGCCGCATCCTCCGGCGGGCAGGGACGGGCGGAGCGGGACCCGCTGCCGCAGCGGGGACGCCCGGGGGTCCCGGAGGAGGCGGATGGAGAGGGCGCGGGGGAGGGGGTGGGTTGTCGGGCCGGGAGGTTCCCCTGAGGCGGCGGCTGCCGTAGGGCTCCGGGCAGTGCCTGGGCGGCGGGCAGGGCTCCCCCTGCCCCGGGGGGTTGTTGCGCCCCGGGGAGCGGGGCTCGGCCTGCTGCGGGCCGGGGAGAAAGCATCTCTGCGCCGGGCGCCGCGGTCCCCCTACCCCCGGAGCCCGCTCCCGTGATAGCCGTGTCCCTGCAGCCGGCTCCATCATAGCGGTGTCCCCGCAGTGGCCGTGTCCCAGCTGCACGGTGCCCCGCAGCCCGCTCCGCCGCGCCCCCGTGCCCTGCTCCTTCGCTCCCGCATCCCTGTGCTCCGCCGCGCTGCATCCCTGCCTGCGCACAGAGCAGCCGGAGGGGTTTGGAGGGGAGAATCTCTCTCCCTGCTGCTGCCCCTCTCCAGGAGGGCCTGGCTCTAAGAGCAGGTTCAGCTGCTGGGGAGCAGCATCTTCACCTGCAGAACCAGGCCAGGCTGCTTGAGAAAGGGCAGGTGTCCCGTTTTGGTGGGGGTAATTGCATCCTTGCTGGGGACTTGCAGACAGATGCCCGAAATTCCTGCAGCTGCTGCTGTCAGTTTCACGGTGCCTTGGTTTCATGGGCAGAGCTGGGCAAAGCACCGCTCACCCACAGGGTGGGTTGTGTTCCCCCCTTGATGCTGCAGTGGGTTAGGCAAGAGCAGACAGGAGGGTTAGAAGCATGTTTCTGGCTGGCAGGAGTGGGACCCCCAGACTCCCAGGAGCATGTGGCCAGCTGAGGAGATGTTGCTGCCCTCTGAAACAGCAGGACCTCAGATGTACCCACATAGTCTCACTTGTCAGACCACAGGGCTTCACCTCTTCTTTTGAGAGACTAGAAAGCAGTGAATATATATATATATATATATATATATATATATATACAAAAAGTATGAAAAGGTTTTCTGTAAGCTATGTGCTTTAAAAAGGGGGTGTTAGAATAGGTGGTGGCAACAGGTTGTGGGATCATCAGTGGCTTTGAAGAAGCTGTTTTTCATGAACTCATAAAAAAGACAAGGACAGACCATGCTATTTTCCACTTTTGCAACTTCTTCTGGTATGAAGCAGCTGTAATTTTGTGACCCAGAGGGATACTCTGACCACTTGAGGTAGGGTGATGCAGCTCCATTTCAAAGCAAAACCCCAAACTGTTTATGTTTTAGGCTTGTGCCCTGCATTTCTTGCCTTCCCCACAGGGAAGACTCCTGCAGCAGTCACTGGAATCTTGTGGGAGGATGGAGACTGTTGGCAGAGTTTGACTTACAGGCTTCTGGAGAAGCACCAGTCCAAGGATCTGGGATTGTAAAGAAATTATGTGTCCCAGTATAGCCCTGGGAAAAGCTGGCTGTACACCAGCGTCCCTGGGATGTCTCCAGAAGGACTGGGGAGAAAGGTTTCTTCACAGTCTGTTTTTAAACTTTCCTGCAGGTCAACCAAGAATTGATTTCCTGATGGTGGAGTTACCACACATTAATCACCTGAAGATGAAATTTATTGCTGTGTTTGGAGGGGAATGGAGGACTATGGGCCTTACATCTCCAAACCCCTCCTTACACCCTGAAGGCCAGGCTTACACAGAGGTTGAGATGGACACAGGCATCTGCAGCTCCATGCTCTGTGGCAATAGCTGGTAGGGGCAGGGTGGGCACGTTGCTGTCCCTCACTGTCCTGGAGCTGGACCCTCAGCTTCCTCAGTACTTCAGGGACCGAGCAAGGCCCCACTTGTGTTTTATAGGGCTACAGCCGATCTGCTGTGACACAAAAAATCCCTGTTGCCCATGGGCTTGATGAGTCCCTGGCTGGGTGAGGAGGGGAAGGGGTCCTCAGCCTGCTGCCCACCTCCTTCAGCGCTCCCACTGCATGGAAACATGCACAGGGCGTTTGATATTAAGGGGCAGGAAGGCACCAGGCTGGGTCCTCTCCACGTGCAGGTCCATATCTTGCCCTGCCTCAGTTTCTTACCCTGCCCAATGGAAAAGATGATACTAAATGCCTTGGAGAAGGGCTTTGAGACCTACAGCATCTATAGATTTGGGGTGGTTATGCCAGTTATCCCCCACAGTTTAGCTCAGAGTTAGGAATTGTCCCGAAGGAGTTTGGGGATGAACCTGCAACCCCCAACCAACCCCACATCACTTGGGAATTTCAGCAGGTTTACTTGCAGCTCACCATATTTGCTGGTTCAGAGGGATGTTTCATTTTGCATTGCCTCCCCATAAAGCCACTCCTTTCCCAAGGTTTAATCAGAAAGACCAATTCTTTCTTTAATTGTCATATATTAAAGGTGGAGGGGGGTTTATTTCTTCCTCCTTTAACTGCTGCCATCCGGAGGCCAACTGTTTTGTTTAAATTAGATACTGTTTAAATTAGATATTGTTATTGACCTTCTTCAGCCTCGTTTCATATTCATCCTCTGCTAGAAAATCAAAGCCCTGTTCTTTGTGACTCGGTCAGTTCTGACTCCACAGATGGTACATGTGGCCCTTAGAGCGCTTTTCCCTGGCAAGAACTTGTATTTTAAAGGGAGGAAAGATCAAATTTCAGTGCATTATTTGGTGGGAAAATGCAGTTTTACAATGCTGTATGGATTAAGAAATCCCAGGCCATTGTTTTGCCCTCTCTGCCTGGAATTGGCAGTGTGTTTCAGGGTGACACAGGTCCCTTCTTCCCTCCCGCTCGGGCTCGGGGCCACAAGAGCATCTGCTGTGTGCTGGGACATGCAGTCACCCCCTTGCCTGGTAAATCACTGCCACCCTGGGACTCGAGTGGGGTAAAGCAGGTTGGCAGCTGGAGGAGCACCCACCTTGCAAGGGGCTCATGGGTCCCTCATGTCCCCTTTTCCCCTGTGCTTTGGCGTGTCACCCTGCGCTGCTGCCAGCAAGCAATGCTCCTGCCCCAGCCCCCCCAGAGGCTCTGTGCACGCCAGGCTCTGTCCGTCTGTCCCAGGAGCAGGGGCTGGGGACGGACTCCACACGTTCACACGGCTCTTCTCTTGGCTGCAGGGTTCCCTGGGGAAGGGTGAGCCATGCGATAGGAGCCAGCGCTCCCCACCAAAGAGCGAGACTCGGTCGTGCCACACAGCCCGAGGTGCCGCGGGAGTGACATGTGCCCCATCGGCTGCCCCCTCTCGGGACTCCTCCTCATCCTCAGCGTGACCAGCACAGAGGGCTTTGCCCGGGCAGGGTAAGCCCCCTTTTTGTCTTCATCTCCCTGGTGTGTCCATCTCCATGTCACCGTGAGATCCATCTTCCCTGGGTGATGAAGAGCTCTGTTCAGCCAGCTGGCTGCACATGTGTGGGCAGCTTGCTGGACTGGTGAGGAGGTGGGAGAAGGCTCAGCCAGGTCCTCCTGGGGCAGCCAGGGCTCAGCAGCCCTTCACTTGTGTTTGCTTTGTCACTGAAGCAAAGAAACCTCGCAGGGAAAACACCCTGTCTCCATTTAGCTCCATGCAGGGGACACAGAGGCACTCTGGGTGTCTGGTTTGGGCCAGTCAAAAGCTAAACAGGTTCTGAACTGTCTGTGAATTATTACTGTCTCTTTCATGCACAAAAATACTCCTGCAATCTCGCTGTCATGCCAGTCAAGCTGTGTGTATGAGCCATCAAAGGAGGACATGGCCTCCCAGCTCCAAGAGGATGCCCCATCAAGGAGACTCAGGCATGGAAAGCCCAGGCAGGTTGTTGCCTGCTGTGCTGTGCTCCCTGGGATGCAGCAGTGGCTGCATCCACCATCCCACAAGCCCAGAGTGAGATCTCCAGTAATTCCCTTTCCAGGGAATGGGTCCAACATGGGTGCCCTGGATCCCAGCACAGCTCAGCTCCCATTGGGTCAGAGGAAGCCCAGAGCTGGGTGCCCCAGTTCCTTCCCCAGCCAGAAGGAGCTCGAGCTCAACGCCTGCTTCCCAGATACAGCTCATATTTCTATGAAAGTTTGTTTTTATATTGAAATACTCTCCTCTAGCACTAAACCTTTCACATCCTGGCCATGGCCACAGGCTGCATTCCTTGTTTGCACGCACAGGCTGCAGCTATAACTTTATTCTAAATCTTGCAAAGCAAACAATTGCCATTTAAAAATTACATCTTCTATAGCATTAATCAGTGAGGCTGAGAGGAGTTTTTGGGAGTTAATGGGAGCCATCTGATATCCATGCTAATTCCCAGGCTTTTTTTATTCCACTTTCTAATTGGGCTGGGAGACTGAGATGAGTAGGTTAGTTCCTCAGTGGGATTGACCTGCTTGGGCTGGAAAATATTGGGGGAAAAAAAGAATTTTTAGGCAAGACCACTTTGGCTGTTAACTTTGGGAAAGTTTTTGACTGGATCACAGTTATCTTAGGAAGATAACTTCCATCTGGCCTTTATGTTTTCATGGTGAGCCTGACCCTTCTGTGAAATCATGAATTTCTTGGTGACCACAGGGGTGACTGTTTCAGGAGAGCAAAAGACTCAGGAAGGAAAAATCCACCCAGAAAGTGAGTGATGAAGGGAGGTGATGGATGGAAGGAGAAGCTCTTTGAGCAAATCTCCCCTAAATCTGGGCCCCAACTGCTCTCCTGGTACAGGGGGACTGTGCCAGGGTGTCCCCAGAGCTCATAGGCTCTGGGGAGTATGACTCTTCCTCCCCAGAGCCTTTTGTGCAGGGACTGGGGAGGAAGAGCCCTGTGCAGCCCACAGAGCTCTGGCTTTGTGCCGCTGCCTCCAAACAGCTTGAAATAACCTCCTGGGTCACTTGGGCAATTAGCCACCGCCACTTAAATAGCCCTCTGTACAGAGGGCCTGTCAGGCCACGTCCTGGGCTGGTGTAAATCAGCGGAGCCCCTTTGCCCCCCAGGGAGAAGCGGCGGGTTGGTTTATAGCTGGTGTCTGACCTCTCGCCCTCTCCGCAGCCGCAGAGTCTGCGCCGCGGTGCCGCAGAGCCGCGCGGCCGCCTACACCGAGTCCCACGTCCAGGCCGTGTACCAGCCCTACCTCACCACCTGCCAGGACCACCGCCTCTGCAGCACCTACAGGTGAGGGCAGCTGCCAGCACCATGGCCCCAGGCCCTGAGAGGGAGACGGATCCATCCCAGCAAGGCGGCGGCCAGCGGGGCTGTGGAAGCACGGAGTCCTGCCTTGGGAAAGGGGCTCCCAGCCCCTGGGCAGGGGGTGCCAGTGCAGGGGGTCTGACCCATTGGCATGGGAGTGGTGGGATGGGGATTTGGGGAGGATACTTGGTCGCCTGACTCAGCTCTGTGTTCACATCACAGGACCATCTACAAGGTTGCCTACCGGCAGGCGTACAAGCAGCTGCCACAGCCTGTGGGCTCGTGCTGTCCCGGTTGGAGCAGAGCTAACAGCCACACGCTCAGCTGCAACAGAGGTAAGAGGCTGCTGGGCCACCCTGGTGCCAGCTCTCATCCTTCCCCCAAAACCCAAGGGTCCCTGGATGAGGCCCTGGCAGCCAGCTCTCTCATTTACCAGCACTCTGTTGGCTGGGTGGATTCTCCCTGTAAGAGACCATTTAAATTTTCAGCGTCACAACCAAATGTGGTTCAATTTCTGATTAATTCCCAGCCTTTCCCTGCTGCCTCACAGGCTTTTATTCCTTTGGGATCTCTTATTAACTTTATAGTTACCAGAGAATAAATAAAATGAGTAAGTCCTTTCCACATAAATCAGCCAGTAATGGAAGAGAAATGCTTTCAGGAGGCAATTGTGATGTACAACACAAAACAAATGTGCATCAGCAGCTAGTCCATCCCCTGATGAGCTCAGAGTGCAGCACAGGGGCTTCCAGGGCTCATCAGCCCTCCTCCCTCCTGGCTGTGCTGGCTGCCAGCATCTCAGCCTCTTCCCAGGCTGAAAGACCAAGGTCCTGTTCATCCCACCCACCCTGTGCCCTGTGCACCTTGGGCAGCTCAACCCTCCGCTGAGCATCCCGGCTCTGGGTTGGTGCTGGAGTGAGGGGTGAGGGGGTACACTGGGTGTGTACATGCAGCCATGGTGGCAGGGGAGGGAGGTGGGGAGCCTCAGAGCTGCCCGGTGATGCTGTGCTTGTGTTTGGTCCCACAGCTCTGTGCTGGGTGCCGTGCCAGAACGGTGGGAGCTGCACCTTCCCCGGCAGATGCGCCTGCCCTCCCGGCTGGACAGGACCAGCCTGCCAGACAGGTACGGGCTGCACCTCTCCCCTCGGGGCTCCCTGTATCAGCCTTGCCCTGCTTCTGCTGGGAGAGCTTCTCTGGGGAGCAGCAGGGCTGCCATGAGGCTCTGAAGGTCCTTTGCCCACAGTCAGACACCCCGGTGGGGATGGGGACCAGTGCTGTGGCTGCTCATCAGTCTTTGGCACATGCCTGATGCCACTCAGACTGCAGAGAGGAACCAGTTACCCCTCCACACAGCCACACGTGTGCATGTCTACACGTATTGCTCCAGGGCAGCAATGCCTTATGGTCTGGCCAGGAAAGGATGGGAAGCTGGGCTGGAAGCTTGGCTCCTGGAAGAGCTCTGACCACCCTTCGGCTGTGTTGGTGCTCCCAGCCCTCACATGCAGCTCTGACATCCACATTTTCTCTCTGTTGCTCCACGTTTGGTCAGCATGAGCAGAGGCTGTACTCTGCCCTGACTGTGTATCCAGCTAAGGGCCTTCTGCAGAGCAGCAGTTACACTCATGGGGGGCGCTGGGGATTGTGTGTTTGCAATGATCCATCTTCCAGGCTTTGTAAACTCTCGCTGCAAGCTAAGATGCTCTTTTACTGCAGGTACTAAATCTGTAAACTGAAAATATCCAGGATTGGAGAAGAAGCCTGGCCATCTCCAGGTCCCAAGCTCCTCTCCACCATGAGAGCAGCCCGATGCAGTGTGCAGGGAAATGGGGCAGCGCAGAAGGCAGCAGCACTCTGCAGACCCCAGCGTGGTGCAAACCCCTGCCATGGTGTTCCCCAGCTTTCCAGCCCTCCTGTAAGGCAGAGGAGGAGTGTGTGGCTTTGACCCATGCTGGGCCAGGCAGGGCTGAGCACATCGCTGACAGCTCCGGCTCCAGCACAGGGGGGAAAGGATTTTCCCACTGCCTAAAACAGATTTGCCCGGGCGTGGGAAGCAGTTCAGCTCATTCTGCTTTGTGGGAACAGCTTTAATAACTCCCCTGTGTGAGGAGAGGTTACTGGGTTTTGTACACACTTGAAAGGCTGATAGGTCCTTGTCACGGCTGGCTGGAACCAAAACCCCGGCCGTAAATCCAGGATGAGAGCTGAGTGCTGCCTGCGCCCTCCTGGCCAGAGCTGGGACGTTTCTGATCACAGCTTTTGTTTCTGGCTCTTTTGTGGGGGGAGGAAGCAGAGGGGAGGAAGCCAGATCCCCCTTGGGGATAGCCCAGGTTTGCTCCAGCTGAGTGCAAGAGGAAAGGTCTTGTGCTCACACCCTGTGGTGCTGGGGGCACCCAGAGCTGTACCCAGCACAAGCTCCAGCTCCATCCAGGGTCCCGTGAGCTCTACTGAGGGAAACAGGACCCTGATAGCAGGGCTGAGCCATCTGTGCCCCTCGCCCCCAGTAAGCATGTCCTCACCACCCTGCCCTCACCAAGCTGTACTGTGGTTTCAGACGTGGATGAGTGTGCCAGCCAGAGCCATGGATGTGGTCAGCTCTGCATCAACACAGCCGGGAGCTACCGCTGCACATGCCGGGATGGCTTCAGCCTCACTGCCGATGACAAGATGTGCCAGCCCCTGGTGCCAGCCCCTGAGCCAGGAACCTCCAGCCAAGCAGGTAACCTGTCCCCAGGTGCAGGACAGCCCCAGCTGCTTGGGGCCTCTGATTAAATCTGGGATTAACACAGCATCACAGGGTGGCTGGAGCAGGACTGGCAAGAGACAGGAGAGGGGATGACAGCCAGAACCTCTCAGCCTTATTCCCAGTGACCTGTGAGTCCCTCTGCCACCCAAACAACCTCCCCGCGCACAAACCCCGCCACCTCTCCCTCTGCGAGCAAGACCAAGCCCACCCATGGTGTGTGGTGGCCGGGATGCAGCTGTTCTCTCCATCATCATCCTTCCCACAGGGCAAGCCTGGAGCCATGAGGAGCGGTGGGCGCCGCTGGTGACGGCCCATTATTACTTTTGGTACGCGCTGTGACACTTCAAACTCGTACCGTGAGTAATAATGCGCTGTGGCCAGCACAGGCATCACGTGGGACACGCCTGGGAGAGCGGGACACTGTCTGCACGTGCCCCACAAGCACCTTTATCCCCCATCCAGGGCCCTCAGGAGGGATAATCCTTTGTGCCCACCCAGGACAGGGCAGCCCTAGGTGGTTGCTCACCTGGCAGCATGGGCACCGCAGGCCAGGCTTCGCCAAACATCTGTCTTATCCTTTAAACATCACACCTCTGCCTGTAAAATTCCCTGCTTTGTTGCAGGTACTCCAGCAGCAAGGAGAGGCTTGTGCATATTAGCAGAAGGACTTAGATGCCAGTGCTTGCAGCAGGCCTTGGATCCAGTTGATGCTCTGGGGGCTGGTCCTGGTGGGGCAGACCCCAGGAGCTCACTAGGAAAGGCGTGGAAAGCAGCAGAACTTGGCCTGAGCCTCGCATCTCTCACTGGCACCTTCAACTTCACCGTGGGCAATGGGCTTTTTTACACACTGATCTGTTCTTGGTCACTTTTTTAGGTTCCCCCAGCGAAATGAAGGAAGAAATTGAAGACCTGAGGAGCAGAGTGGAAGCGCTGGAGCAGGTGAGCTTGCAGTACACCCCTCTCTGCCCTGCCCTCACCACCCTGTTGCAGCTCGAGGCTGCGCTCTGCCAGCTCCCACCCGGGGCTGTTTGCAGCCAGGGTTTCCCTCTGCCCCAGCTCTATTTTTATCATCACTGCTGGCCTCATGCCACAGGGATCCCAGCTGTGCTCCACACTGCTGCTGACAGCACCCACGCTGTAGCTCTTCCAGCCCCACAGCCCTTTAAAAGCAACCAAAAGCCCTGTAAGCTGCCCTGGGTGGGCAGGAGAGGTGCTGTGTCCCACCGGGTGGTCCTCATGGCTCATGAGGACATCCTCACAGCTCCTCTTCTCCCTGCAGAAACTCCAGTTGGTGCTGGCCCCCTTCCACAACCTCATGCCATCCGCGCCGGAGGACGTGGGTGCAGACCCCATCAGCCGGCTGTCCCACTCCCTCCAGCAGCTGGACAGAATTGACTCCCTCAGCGAGCAGATCTCCTTCCTTGAGGAACGGCTGGAGACATGTAAGTGCCTAGAGAAATGCAGGGTTGGGGTATTACACCCCACACATGCTGGCCCCACTGAGCAGATGCAGGCCAGCAAGATCTGTAACACATATGCCACTATTAATCTATATCTCCCCCTAATTCAGCCGCCTGTAATTAATAAAAGATGAATGCAAACAGCCCGTTAGCTTCATTTCAAAGTTGTTTCTAGGGCTGCACCATCTGACTGCCCTTGTAGCAGCCAAAAAATCCTAAGATCAGCACATGGAAACGTGGCTGTGGGGCAGAAGCAGGGAGGGGGGTCATGTCTTGCAATCAGCATCCTCACTGGCTGCCTTCCCTTCCTGTACTGTTAGGCCTCAGGAAAGAAACCCCAGCTCCTGGGAAATTAACAGCCCAAAAAGTCAATCAGGAAAGTGTAGGGAGCGTGCAGAGTTTGGCAGATTTACGAGCCTGGGAAGTTTCAGGCATTGCTTTTTGAAGTCTCCTTTGCCAAGCAGTGGACTGGAGAAGTTCTCCTGAGCTGTAAACTCTGAACAAGAGAAGCTAGGAGAGCAGTCATGAGTGAAATGGGTGAAGGATGGGGCGTGGGGGCTGTGTGTCCTGCTTGGAGTGCTCCCCACAGCACTGCAGTGTGGGGCAGCATCCCCTCAGGTCCCTGCAGAGCTCCCTGGAATATCCCAGTTTAACTTGGATTAGAGCACAAAACCATAGGAACACCTTGAGTTTCTAGGTACCTCTTTACACCTTGTTTTCCATTAAATAATTCCAGTCAAACCCATCCAGAAAGGAGGCATGGCCTGGCCAGCTCAGGAGCTGGTGTCTGTGGGCTTAAGGGAAAACCCTTTCAGAGCATATCCAGTCCCAGTTCACTGCCTGTGGTAATGGCTTAGGTATGAAAGACTTCAAAGAACTTGTTTGAAGGCTAAGGAGCTGCAAATAGACACTTAAAAGACATCTCAGAAAAGGTTAATCATCAGACCCAGGTTGTGCTCCAGCAGAGTTTCCCAGCATTGCCCTGTACATAGTGACAGCACCCAGGAATGTCAGCAGTATCACAAGGTAACGTGGGTTTATTCCAAGAGGTGACTCCCAAGTCCTGAAATTAAATTCTGCCAAGCCTGTTCCTACAAGCAAAACTTGGTTTTGTCCCTCTCCTGGTTTTGAAAGTCCCTGGAGGACCTCAGGCTGGCTGTTCATACCCCAGGGAGCACTGGGGCTTGCAGGGCATGGCACGGAGAGTTAAGGAGCCATCCACTTTCTGTGCCTTGCAAAGCATTTCACAGCTGAATACTGAGATGCAACAGCACCCTCCAGTTATCCGCCCAGGGGGATGGGTGTGTGTGAGGACTAAGGAGCATTTTCTCTTCCATAGCCCACCAGTGGAAGCACAAGGGCAGACCTCTTTAAGCTGTAACCATTTCAGCCCCTCCAAGTCTGACCTCTCCCCCAGTACTGTGTGACACAGCCTGTTAGCAGCACAACTGACTCACAGCCACCCATGTCTGGGCAGCAGCTGCCCCACACATCCCTGGACACTTTGGTGACCAGCTTCCAGTTAGCATCATGTAGAGCCACTGCCTGCTCTGGGAACAGGCTGGTCCCAGCTGCCCATCCTGGGGCAGCCAGCCTTGTCACCAGCTTCCCACCCCAGCTCAGGACACTTGGCACAGGACTTTGCATGCCCAGGTGAGACTGGCAAGGAGCATGGCATGGCAGGGAGGTAAGAGGGACACTCTTGAGGCAAGAGGGACTTCTTGAGGAAAGAGACAAACCAAACCCAGGCTAACAACAGTGCTGGATTGAATTCTGTTTGGGTTCAGGGTTTTTTTTCCATCTTCCCAGGTTCCTGCAAGAATGAACTCTAGCTGAGTGCCTGAGGAATTGGAGCAAGCTGAGGGCATCTGCAGCTCTTATCTCCTTCTCCAGCTGCCAGGCTGGGGATGAAGCCACATCATCTACAGGAAGGCACAAGGCAGCAGGGAAAGGCTGGTTTCCCATCAGCACCTCCACTTTCTCTAACTGACCTTATCAAAGGTCATGCAGTTACTTCCAAACTGGACTCTGAACCCTCAGCATCTCACCCCTCCTGCTGGAGGGGCAGGAAATAAATGCCTTACCTCGTGCCATTAGTGCCTGGCTGTGCCAGAGACTGGCTGTACCTGAACCTGTGTGGTGCTCTGCTTTGTCTGGCTTTTACTTCATGTTACCCTGGGACATCGTCTCCCAGGGGCAGGGGGTGGTTGTGTTCCCTGCCTTGGGCAGCACAGACCTGGCCCAGAGAGGAGAGATGTGTCCCCCCCCATGGTCCCCCACAAAAGAAAGTGGCAGAGGAGGCAGCCCCAAGCCAGACATCGCTGCAGGAGATGGGCACAACTGGTCCCAGCATAGTCCTGTGCTGGCTGGGTGTGAGGAGCAGGTGCCCATCCCCACAGCTTCTGTCCTGCCCTCTGGGACCAGCATCCCTCCACGAGCTCTGGAGGTTGGCTGGTGTCTCAGTGCTTCACAGTGTGGTGGCTGCAGCAGCTCAACTCCCAGGTTACCTGCTCACAGCCCTCTGCATCCCCCTGGGCTTTGTGGAGCAGTAACAAGGATGAAGCTTTTACATGGGCCTGAAGGCACAGAAACTGGGGTTTATTTGCTTTAGTAGGAAACCTTGTCCTGCAACACTCCCACACTGGCACAGAGCTGACAGGGACAGACCTGTGCCACTCTGTAGTGCCACCAGGGTGAGGGAGGGACAGTCCTCTGCAAGCCTGGACCAGGCACTGGGGCCTGGCACACCCTGGGGTTGGTGTAGCCAGTGTCTCCCAGAGCCAACAGCCACTGTGCACACAGCTACACCCCCCAGCATGGTTTGTTCAAGGCCAAGGACACCAGTACAGCAGAGCAGACATGACTGACCTGGTACAACACTTTGCTACTTGCCTAGAGCAGAGCTACAGGAGCCACATGGGCAACAGCCACTGCAGGGGCTGTGCCAAAATAAAGCCCATCCACACAGGCAGCATATTCCTCTTCCCCTGCAAGAGGTCCCTCCATGAGTCCATCCTCCTAGTTCAGGCCAGGCTGTGGCCCGGTGTGGGCCCAGGGTGCAGCAGCACACCCCTTCTGCCTGTGGGACACAGGGTGGGGACAAGGACCTGCTGTCCCCCCATCAGCACTCTTCCTCTGCCCCCAGCAGCCCTCCTCCCTCAGCTCCCACACAAGACCAGGAGCCACCTTTATTTAAATAACCAAAGGTGTATTTTTTGTTTGTTTAAAGCACACGGCGTTATTCACAAACCCAATTAAAAGTGAACAGCAGAGAACTGCACACAGAGGCAACTGCTCCCTCCTCCCAGGGAGGGGTGCTGCAGGACCCACGCTCTGGACATGGATTCCCCTGGGTTTAACCTCCATGACAGCCCTTTATCTGCTGCTCTTACAAAGTGCTGGTTCGGATCCCATCCTCCCACCCAGACCCGTCCCACAGCGGGTCTGAC
Source organism: Laterallus jamaicensis coturniculus (assembly GCA_022605575.1). NCBI lineage: Eukaryota > Metazoa > Chordata > Aves > Gruiformes > Rallidae > Laterallus > Laterallus jamaicensis. The sequence continues at coordinate 10,070,298 of JAKCOX010000022.1, forward strand.
CCCTGAGTCTGTACTTTAAGGCTCCTCCAAAAAAGCCCCCCTAGTCCCCCCCCCCAGCACCATCTCAGCCCAAGGGCTCTGTCCCTTGGAGACAGCATGCTCTAGGGAGCTCCCTGCCTTTGCCAGCTGAGGCTTTAACCCCCAAAATGCCACATGACAGCAATGCCACCAGCGCAGCCCCAGACAGGCTGCGAGAACCCTTGCACTGGTTACCCCAGCAGCCCCAGGCAGCTTACACCATCGTTCCACACCTTGCACCACGGAGAGCTGAAGCCCCCCTGAACCAGGGTGAGAGGTGGAAGGTACACCCTGGCACCACTGCACCACGGAGAGCTGAAGCCCCCCTGAACCAGGGTGAGACCCTGGCACCACAGCCTGACCCAGCCGTGCTCTTTGCAGAGGGCATCAACACTTCTGCAGCTCCCAGCCAGGGATCCAGGAGCCCTGCTGCTCCGTCACCCCAAGGCACAGGGGAAACCCCCTTATCCAAGCCCACTTCCTCAAAGGGAGCGAGCTGGAGCCTCCCGAGCCCTTTTCCAGCCGCAGCTCACCCACCCTGCGGCTCTGCAGGAGTTCTGACAAGCCCTGCAGAGCGGCAGCACCCCCAAGGTCTGCACAGACATGCGGGACAGGCACCATCTTTCGGCCACTGCTGACCATGACAAGTGGAGCAGGGAGCATGATGGAGCCCTTCGCATCTGCACCGAGTACTGGGAGCATCATCAGGGGGTCTGGTCAAGCCACCATCACAGCAGGGACTGGGAGACAGCTGGCCAAGACCAAGGAAGCTCTGAGCCAACCCAGGTGTGTGGCACACAGGGTATCCCGAGGTGTGCCATCAACATGTCACACGTGAGGTTGGGCTTGCTCAGGTCCCTGACAGATCTGTGCAGGTTTTAAAATCAAGCTGGTGGCTCTGAATGGTAGAAACAAGCATGGGGCTTTGTTCAGGAGATTAAACTGGCAAGGCTGGGCAGCATTCAACTACACTCTGCCTAACCTGTTATGTACTGGCTTGGCTAGTTTGCAGCTCGCCTCTCCACTGCTGCACCCCTCCATGAGCAAGGGCACTTGTTCAGACAAGGCAATTGAGCCCAAAGCGATGCTGGAAGGCTGAGCAGCCCCACACATTCCCCTCCACAGCCCAGCTGAGGTTATCTACCCATGGTGCTTCCTTCAAAAGGGAAAGCCTTGGCACAGCAGTACCCAGGCAATGCAAAGCCCCAGCATGAGATGCTGCTGTGACTCAAGGGCATCTCTCAAGCAGATGGGCCCCACTCCAGAGACCACCCATGAGCTCCACCATGCTGGGTGGCAGCGCTTGGGGCCCAGGGAGGACACCACACTCCCAGTGCTGCTGAAGAACCAGACTCCAGATTTCCACCTGATTCTCAGCCCTGTTTGAGCAGCATCAAGGTTGTGCAAATATGAACTGCTGCCTGGTGGTTTCCACCTGGGACAGCACAGGGCCAGGCCAGCACTAGGTGAGCCTTGCAGGGACATGGGTGTAGGGACACTCACATGAGGCAGAGCCCAGCCTCCAGACAGGTTTTTGTTGTCACCCTATGCCAGCTGCCTGAACTGGGGGAACTCACCTCTCTGGTCATTGAGCCCTTTGGTAGCACAAGTTTGATGCCTGAGAAATTCAGAAAAAGGAGACGTTTCATTGTGAGACAGTGAACCCAAAAGAGAAATCCACTCAATGGGGAACCCCAGCGCTGGCTTGACGCTCTGTCTGCACCAGTCCACGGTGTTCCCAGAGTCAGAAGTCATTGCAGAGGAAGAGAAGTTCCTTCGGTATTTGGCAACAGACGGGTCCCTTCAGCCACCACCACAGGGTGACGCCACTGGAGAGACATCTAGGATGAGTCCTTGGCCTCACTGGGACGGCCAGACAGCCTGAAGAGGGTTTCCCTCATGGTGTGGAAGCATCTGTCCGTGAGGTCAGTGACATCATCTGACGTCAGGCCTTTGGTGTCTATTGGAGGCAGAACCTCAACCTTGATTTTGCCTGGGAACCAGAGAAAAGCCTGTGAGAAACCCCCCCACACTGCAGCACCGTTCTCTGCCCTCTCAGAACCCCCCTCTCCCCCTACCCTGGACAGCCCCAGCACAGCCCTTGCCTGCTCCAGGGCTTCAGGCACGCACCCCTGGAGCACAGATGGAGGCTGCGTTTTGTCTCTGGAAAGAGACCTCCCCGGGGATCAGACCCTGCCCTCCTACAGCTGCCCCAAGCAGAGCATTTCACTGCACCCACGCTGACCAGAGCCAGGCCCGAGCCAGGCCCTTTCCAAGGCCGCAGTTGCTCTGCTCCCACCAGCCAAGAGAGCCCACAGCCAGAGTCCCACTCAGCTCCAGGGCTGTGCCAGGCGCGGCCTGTACCACACACTCCCTCCTTCCACCTCCGCCCAGCCTCCTACCCAAGCAGGGAGCACACCAAACCTGCTTCCCCCTCTCAAGGTGAGAGTTACTGCCCCACGCTGACTGAGCCCCCACTTTCTGCCAGCACTTCCTCAATTCACTTGCAGAAGGTCCCTGCTTTGAAAGGCCAAGAAGCAGAGCCCACTTGCTTCCCCCAAGCCCTCACCAAGTGCCTTGGGCTGTGGCAGTTAGGAGGAAGAGAGTCCGGTTTGTAATGAAAACATCCCTCATCTTATTTAATTACACTCTTTCCCGAGTTAACTCAGCCCAGGCTCTGGTGCCAAGTGTTTTGAAGTGGCTCCACACATCTCCCAGAGGAACTCCTCCTGGTCACTCCAGCTCTGCTTCCCTCCCACACCCTTGTGAGCCAGATCTCCACATGGGTATGGCACCAGCCCTATCTCAGAGTGACTGTGAAGGCCCGCGGGCTCTTTGGTACCTGATGTAAACAGATTCTTCTTTGGGTTATAGAAGGTGGTGTAGGAGGAATACACCACTGGGATCACTGGGACCTTGGGGGAGAAGAAGAGGAGTTACTTGCACTGCAGCATCCCAGGGTAGCAGATAAGCAACAAATCCCATATGTCAGAGGTGGCCTGGCCCAGCTCCCAGACACACAGGGCACCCACAGTCCCACAAGCAAGACCCACTTCCAAAGGCTGGGATGGTCAAACACAACCAAAAACACTTCCCAGCAACTCAAGGTACAAGCATGTTCAAGCCATGAGGGCCAAGTTACACTTCTGACTCAGGTCAGCAGTGGCTTTTGGAGCTACTCATCCCAAGCCAGACTTCAAAACACAGGTATTTTCTGGGCTGCAAACATTGGAGGAGGCTGTTTTGACAGGCCTTGCCCTGCTGTACAAGCACGTGTTTGGGGCAGGCCAGCTGATGCACCTTTGGCTTCCAAGAAAAGGAGTCACCAGTTGCAACCAATTGCTCCCAGGGAAGGTTCAGACAGGCAGCCACAGCCAGGAGGGCAGCCACAGAGTCTCTACATCAGCGCTGATAACACACACATGCTCTGCAGCCAGTGACTCAGGGGGAGTGGTAGCAGAGGTGGGCAACATTTCCATTGGCATCTTTTCCTTCCAGAAGCTGCCAGCCCCTGCCTTGGTTGCATCACCCTGGCAGGAATGGGGAGGTTCAACACAGGCTACACCCTGGGCTCAGCCAATCAAACTCAGTGGGAGATCTGGCACCTACTCCCCTTTTCAGGATCCCTGCTATAACACCTCATATACCCTCAGGCCTTGAGTCATTCCAGTCCTGAGGTGTGAGGCAGAGCACACAGGAAGGCAAGGCACCCATCTCCTCCCAGCCACCTCTCCAGATCCTAGTCCCCAGCACCAGAGAGCAGAGCAGGGTGGCCCAGCTTCCAGCACCCAGGCAGCTCTAACTGTCTGAAGCCAAACAGCTCATTGCCTGCTTCCCAACTAAGTGCTCATGGATCTTGTCATTTTGGAGAGAGAAGGTATTTAAGACATGCCAAGGAGTGCCACACAGCTGCCTGGGAGGGAGCAGCTATTTCCACACAGAGCAAGCCGAGATGTTCCTCTGAAGCACAAGCATTAACAGTCCTGAAGCAACACCACACTATTGCAGCCTGGGGGATTGAGAAATACATCACCAGCTTTGGGATTCCCCAGGCCTGCTCAGAGCACAGCACCCGCTGAGCTTCCTGGCCCAAGCAAGCTCTGTGCTGTAGCTGTGCTCCCAGGAGCAGGGCATGGACTGCACTGCCAGGCAGCTGCCTGCAGAGCCTACAGCAAGGGGATGGGGTGTGCCTGTCCCCCAGGTCTTCCTGCCAGATGGACACTGGGAAAGCAGTGCTGGGGTGGTCAGGAAGGAGAAAGGGTAAGACAACTTCTCCACTGTCCATGGCTGCTCATCCCCAGGAGTCAAGTCAGCCTGGCAGGGGATACAGGAGGCTCTCAGGTCCTGCTGGGCATCACTTGTGACACCCAACAGTGGTTTGGGTGAGGAGCTCTGCTGTGACCCAAGAACACAGCTCACTAGGCAGCAAACCAACCACACCACCACACGACCAGCCTGCGTGCCACTGCAAAAGCACTCAGGGTCCTCCCTGTGCAGGAGCAACACCCCGTTACCTGTGCCTGGACAGCAAGGTGAAATGCTCCTTTCTTGAACGGCAGCAAATCCCCGGTGCAGTTCCTTGTGCCCTCTGGGTACACCCACACCTTCACCTGCACATGGGGAGATAAGGCTCTGCTCCAGCAACCCACTTACTGCTGGCCAAGCCACCAGCCAGCCATGCCAGGAGCTGCAGGAAGCTTAACTCCAGGCAAGACACATCCCTCTGTGCCACCCCCGGATACCCAGGCACGTGCCACCCTGCCACGTGCTGGTCACACTCACATTCTCAGCTGTCATAGTCTTGGCCACCTCTGCCATCACCATCTTGGCACTGGTGGTGCTCTTCCTGTTGATGAAGATGACGCCACCGAGGTAGATGATGAGCCCCACTGAGCCAGCATACATCAGCTCTTTCTTGGCCACCTGGACACAGTCGTCAGGCAGGATCTCCATCAGCCCTAACGTGATGGCAGAGGGTGAGTCTCAGCAACCCCCCACCCCACCGCCTGTACCCAGGCGGGACAAGAGACACAATCCAAGGTGAGGAGGGGAGTAGCAGGGACAGACCAGTGCCTCGTGGCTCTGCTGGCTTCTGCCACCATCAACAGAGCAACAAAGACTCAACATGCAGCAGAATTACAGGGCAGGGTGGCTGCAGGCTGGGCAAGACCCCTTGAGGGGCAGCTCGGTCCTTGGCCCCAGCGTGCTCAGCAGGGCCACCCAGCACACTGCCACACTGGCTGGGCTTGTTGTCAGCATGGCAGGGGTGTAAGAGGGAGCTGAGAAGCCCCTGAAGCTGAGCAGTACCAGGGGTGCCATTGCTGAGAGGGGACAGACACCCTTCCTGCATCCAGCACTGCGCCAGATGGGTACCACAAACCAGCTGGGGCAGGGGGATGCTCTGCCAGGAGGTGTGGGCAGGATTCTCCTGATGGTAACCAAGACAACTGCTCCCTCCCACCAGCTCCTCACCCATCATGTCGAGCATGCTCTGGTGGTTGGACACAATGATAGCAGGGCCCTCCACCTGAAAGTTCTCCAGTCCCTTCACCTCAAACCTCAGGCCGAAGAAATATTTGAAGGTCTTGACCACAGCCTTGATGATTCTGCAGAAGAGAGAAGCAGTCAGCAGCAGGGCAGAGAGACGACAGGGTCTGCTGTACCCAAGGTGTGTGCAAGGAGACAAGAGCTCATTTTCCCTGTGGTCCACCCAGGTGTCTGTCCCGCACAGACCCATGTGCTCTAGGTGCTTCAGTTGCACACTAAGCCCTGTCCCAGTGTCAGAATTTTACTGGACACCTGGGAGAAGCTGAGTGTAACTTTGAGGCCAGTATGGCCAGGCTCAGCAGTCTGTGCTTCCTTCAAGCTGACAGCATCAGCTCACAACCAAGCTCACTACGAGCCCTTTGGAAGATAAGAGTCCAGCCTGGAGCAGCTGCAAGTGCCCCTCAGAGTGCAGAACAGAATCCCCTCCCCAAAGTCCAGGAAGGAGAGATACTGGTTTCAACACTGTATCAAGGACCATTTCTCCAGCTGCCAGTCCTATCCACTTAGTGCTGTTTGCTTCCCTTCAACGCTGCCAATGTTTTCCTCCTGCAATCAGCAGAGCCCCACAAGTTGATCAAACAGTTCTCCCAGGAGCTGCCACTCCCCAGCACCCGTCACTTGAAGCAGGCTCTGCCAACCCTGCTCCCTGCAGCGCTGGAAGATGCTGCTCAACAATACTGCAGGGGTTGGAAGAGGCCTCAAGAGATCAGCAAGTCCAAACCCCCTGTCACAGCAGGTTCCTGGTTTGTGGGGTGTCATTACCCCAGGGAAGCCCAAGAAAGGAGTGAGAACCACCTCCCTGTGCAATGCAAGGGTGTAGCAGTGAACAGGGTGCTCCCCACACAACTTGGCAGAGGCTGGGTGCCCCCGGCAAACCCACCTTCAAGCAAACAGCTTTTCCCTGCCTGTCCTCACCTCCCCAGTGGATCTGCAGGTCTGTCTGCAAAGCTCCCAGCTTTCTTCCCCTGCACCCCAGGGCTGGGGGCCCGCAGCTGGCAGGAGACACCAGCAGCTCCACTCAGCCATGCCCTTGCTGAGCACACCCCGACCCCGCTCACCAGCCGAGCCCCTGCCAGCCCATGGGAGCAGGGCCTGTCTGTGCCACCCCCAGACAGGTGGGAGCTGGGGACCCTCCAACTGGGCCAAAGGACACAGGCAGAAGCTGGCAGCACTCGGGGGCTATTTTGGGCAGGGGAGCAGCCGTTTGTCAGAACAGAGGGCAGAGGAGCTTGCACATGAACAAAGACCCCAGAAGCAGCCACCAGCTCTTGAACAGCTTCAGGAAGCACCAGGATGTGCCCCCCTGCTGCCCCAGGGCCCACCTTCTCTGTGGCAGACAAGACAGAGCTCTCCTCCCTGACAGAGGAGGCCAAGGGACAACCTCAGCTTCTCCCCCACCACAGGGCACTGCCAGAGGACCAGCACCTTCCCAGCACCATCACCCTGGAAAGCATCCCTGTCACCCAGAGTGGGAAGCGAGCACCCAGCTGGCACCTCATCCTGGCTAGTCAGCAGCTCCCAGCATCTGCTCTCCAGAAGTATCCCCATCCCCAGCTCTCCAGCCGCACACCAGCTTTCCCTGGCTTGCTCCTACCCACAGCGGGGTTCGTTTTCTCTGTGGGGTTCCCCACCAGACAGACCACTCCAACGCTGACCCAGACACTGGAGTTCAGGCCAGGCCAACGCTCGCAAGTGACACGGCTGGGTGACACCGCTGCTGCCAGTCCCCCAGCACTCAAACTCACTGCAAAGGTCAGAGCCGCACCCAGGGAAAGGGACACGGGGACATGCCCAGGCTGCAGCACTCCCCGAGCACCACGGGCCTGCACTGAGGTTATGTGAGTGCAGCCCAGATGAAGAGACAAGGGGGCAGGTGAGGCGTGGCAGGGTGACACGAATCGGTGAGGTCACGGCGGATGCCATGCCATCAGACTGACCTAAATCCCAGTTCTCCTCCCTTCTGACTGCCAACCAAAAAAGAGGTCGTTGTTCTGGAAGTCACAGTGCTCAGTAGCTGCTGGGAGAGGCTGGTTACACATTACTCAAGAGCAACCATCCAACTTCCTCCTGCCAGTAAGGAGCCAGTGTTTCCTTGCACAAGATGTGGCCTGAGCTGCTGAAGGAGGTAAAGGGGCAGAGCTCAGAGAAAGAGAAGATCCAGGTGACCAGCTGTCCTGCTGAGCTGGCTACATCATCCACGGATTTAAACAGATGGGTCCTACTCTTCTTCAACCCTGCAAGCAGCTCCTTTGCTGGTATGAACGACCCTGACTTGGTCACAGATGAAGAGGGATGTAAGTCTGATGCACTTATTGCCAGATACGAACAGGAGAGTAGAAAAATGAGATGAGGCATGCTTTTTCAGTGGATCCATGACAGCCTGAAATCCAGCAGCCCCAGCTTCACAGGCTCTGTGCTGCAGCCTGTGACTGAGGTCTTTTTAGGATCCTCTGATTTTCAAGGATTAAATGAGGTGTGCTTACCAGACTGGAAAATCTTGAAAGAGGTTTCACTGCTTAGATAAACAGCTCTATCTCTATCAGACACAGAGGGCAACCTCTTCCAAATCACACCAGCACTGGAGCCAGGAGGACAGCAAGGACAGGGTGTTCTGACTGGGCAGCAACACCGTTATCTGTCCACCAGCATGTGCTCTGCTCCAATCCTCTTCAGTGAACTGGAATAAGCAGGCTGGGATGTTGTAAAAATAAGGAGCTTGCTGGATCACCTCAGCCACAGACCTCCCAGGGGCTGGGAAACATGACCAGGATCATGAGCCAGCACCAGCACATGGAAACGATGGGCTTAAGTTACAGGAAAAGGGCGGTTCTGGCCAAAATTCAGCCGAGTTTCAACATGAGTAGTTGCCCAGTGCAAGGAGTCCTTGTTTCCAAAGAGTTCCTTTAAGTTTACAGCATATTTAGAAAGTTTTAGGGCGGGGAAGAAAAAGAAAGCATCTCCATAACTAACATCGTAAATCCTCCCAGCTGCAAAGCCGGCTGCACATCAGAAAGCTGCTCCTGAGCAAGGCAACCAAGGATGCAGGCAGGGCTTGGATGGATAACCCCAGCACTGGGCTGGAAACCCCCAGGGCTGGGCTGGATAGCCCCAGGGCTCAGGACAGCTGTTCCCAGTGCCTGCAGCCACAGCCCCAGAGCTGACCGCAGCCCATGGGCTTGGGTGTGCAGGGCAGAGCCCACTCCCTGAGCCCAGCCTGCCATGGCCAAGCCACAAACCAAAGTCCAGCCCCGGCAGCTAAGATGCTGCCCAACCTTTGATCCAAAAGGATGTATGATGACAGCAGGACTCCCCTCTCCCCCGCACCCACAGAACTTGGTGTAGGCGTGGATGGTTGGAGGAGGTAAAAAGCTGCCTATAGAGCTCAGGCTGTCCTGTGCTGGCAGCAGAAGGGTCAGCTCTGCCCTTAAAACCTACCTTTGTGTGTAGAGGAGCTGCTGTGCTCCAGCAGCCCCCCCCCCCACTGCCCCAGACACCCCATCAGAGGACACACAGGTGCCCCAGAGAGCTGTGCAGCTCCTCATGCCAAGCCACGGGCAGCACATTAACCACCACCCTCCAGCAGACATCCCTCCCTCCCTGCACAGCCCGTACCCCCCCCCAAACACACACAGCTGTCACACAGCCTTCCCCAAAACCCACACAGCACCAAGAGCGTGGCCACCTCCCACCCCCCTCACACCTTCCAGTCCCCTGGAGAAAGGTGCTCAGCCCCAAGCCGGGCTCTCCGATGGCGAGGGCACCACTGTGGGTCAGAGCTGCCCCTCACCCCAGCCCCCATCACCCTCCACAAGCCAAAGGCCACCAGCACATCCACACACCCGAGGTGAAGGAGGCCACCGGGTCCCCCTTCCCCAGGACCCCCCACCCCGACGTGGAGCCTGATGCTGACCCCCCCTCCCCCGCTTTATATCACACCCCCCACCCCTGCCGTGTCCTCCGGGGGGCTGCCCCACCCCAGCACCCCCCCCCCACATCCCGGTCTCCCCGCTCACCTCATGTTCTTGACGGTGCGGCCGCCGTTGAGGAGGAGGCAGACGGGCGCCGTGAGCGCCGAGCCCACGACGCACAGCGCCGAGTACAAGCCGATCCGCAGCGTGAAGTTGACGGCGGGGCTGAGCTCCATCAGCACGGGCAGCAGCAGCAGCAGCAGCACCGCCGCGCCCCACAGCAGCCACCCCGGCTCCATCCCGCCGCCTTTCCCCCCCCAGCGCTGCCCGGCCAAGACACCGCCGCCTCCGCCGCCGCACCGAGCAGCGTGGGCTGCCCTCCCCTCCCCTCCCCTCCCCTTATGTGGGCGGTGCGGCCGGCCCGGCCCCGCCGCTCCCCTCTGCCGGGGCGGGACGGCACCTTCGTGGGGAGGCTGAGGATTTTGGGGTGCCCTCAGGGTGCCCGCGTGGGTTTGGGTTTGCGCTCATGGCACAGGGAGGAGGGGTGGGGAGGGGGGGTTGGGTCCCTCTCATGGTGCTGTGCAAGGGGGGGGTGGGTCCGTTAGAGTGCTCGATGGGGATTTTGGGGGTACCTCATGGTGCCGTGGGAGGGGGGGGGCTTTGGGACGCTTCGTGGCACGGGGTGGGGGTTTTGGGTGCTCTCTTGGCGTTGTGGGAAGGTTCTGGGTCTCCCCATGGTGCCGTGTGGGGTCTTTGGGTGGCTCCCAGCACATTGTGAGGTCTTCAAGATCCACCAGGAACATCCACAACCGGCCGAGGTCAGCGTGGGTCGGGTGGGAATCTTGGTGACAGGTTCCCACTTGCCACATCTCCCTGCCCCTGGTCTCACCCATCTTCTCAGCTGGTGCTTGATGCTGGTTTTCCACCAGCACGAATGTGCTGAGCAGGATGGAGCTATCCTTGCTGGGCTGAGGTCAGGGAGCAGGCACAACGCCTTAGTGGGTGCAAAGCCGGCAAGGGAGATGAAAGCACACCTGCTGGAACCAGCACAAACTGTTTCACTGGCCTCAGCGGGTTTTGCAACACTTTTTATAGCCAAACCCCAGTCCCATGGGGGGCAGTGACTTCACCGGGCTAAGATGTGACCCTGGCGCTGCAGTCCTGAGCATCCTCTTGGTACCCACGGCTTTACAGCTCCTGGAGGACTCAAGGAAAAGTGATTGTCCCTCTCTAAACAACCCTTGTTCCCTTTGCTCTCCCTAGACTCCACAACAGAAGGAGTGGGCTGTTCCCAAACGAGCCATTACTGAAATGAAGGGGTCTCACCTCTCTTCCACTGCCCCTTGGCATCTCCAATGCTTGAAGCAGGAGACAAGCTCCTTCTCTCTGCTGGAGAGCCCAAGGCCAGCACTCCCTACAGCTGCCAGGCAATGACATCTCAGAGCTAGTCTCATGATTCCCACTAATGCCACAAAGAACCTTTATTGTATTAGCATCTCAACACAGCATTAGATGAATCCCTCTGCCCTGTGTCGTACGGGCTGTTCAGAGAGCCTTGCTCCAGCACCGTGCTGGCCAGCATATGCCTAGGAAGTCACAGAGACCTTTCCAGCTTGAAGATACACTGCCCCAGAGCGATTCCACATGATCCTGGTGACTTTCCCTTTTGTTGATACGGGAAGAAAGTCACCAGTGATCGGTCACAACTTGGGATCCGCTCAACTTGGAAACACTGGCTGCTGTTAGGAAACTGAGATGGGAATTGCAGCAAGGCCATGGTACTGAGGGCAACCTGCACCTGCAGATACAGCGTTGGTGGGGATGCACCTCCAGCATTGGTGGGGATGGCACCTGTATGTTTGCTTCCCATGTGAGCTCCTGAAGGAGCTCAGCAGCAATTCCCTTCTCCCCACACTCTCCAACAGATTATCTGGAGCAAGGCAAATGCAATGTTTAATATTAGTCTGTAGCTCAAGGATTTCTGGTGCCAGATTAGAAGCCAGACATGGGCCTGCCTCCCAGCAAGCAGAGCTGTCATGCTGAATTATTTCATAAGGCGAGCGGGGATGCTGCCAGATGACGACAGCCTGTGCGTTACCACCACTGTAAGAAACTGCCTGATAGGAGAGGGTTTGTGAGCCTCAACACGCTGTGTAACGCAGCAGGGATCACGTCATCACCCATGAAACAAGGCTGGTTTGGGCCAGAGGCAGAGACAACCCCCCCTCCCCGCCCTCCTGAGCCTCAGCAGCCAGAATGATGCAGTTCCAAAACCCAGCTTACTAGATTGCGTTGTGTGTTTTACATATTTAAACTCCTGACTGAATTATTTAGGCACATTGCAAGTGTACCCTGCAGGTAGTCTTGCAGGATAAGCACCCAGGCAGTGCTGAGCAAGAGTAAATATTCATCATCAGCAGGTGCTGTGGGTGGAGGGTACTGGTGGCACCCACTGCCTGCCAGCACCCTCAGTGGGGACCTTGAAAAGCTGCCCTGAAAAACTACCTTGAAAAGGTAAAAGAGTGCTGGCAGCAAAGTGTGGTGAGTAGAAGTGTCCACAGAGCATCACTGATGGGAGGGCTTCTGTGGCTGGGTCTGTGAAAAGCCATAAAGCTGAGAGTGTCACCCTTGGCTGTAGTTTTTTGATGTCTTATAATACTTTGGCTTAAACTTATAATACTTTTATCTTTTCTTTGCATTAATTTATTGCTTTCCTTGGAAACAGCATTGCTTGTGATGACCAGCTTCTGACTGGGAAAGAGATGCAGCCAGGGAGGAGGTCTCCCATGCATGTGGAGAGGAAAGAGAGGGAAAGCTCTCAGCAGGGTAGGAAGGAAAGGCAGACGTGCCCATCACTGTGCAGCACTGAGCAGGTTGTAGAGGAGCAGGGGGCTCGAGTCTGGGCGGGTGGGTGTCAGGGCAGACAGCAGGCCTGTCTGCGGCCTAGCTCTCTTCTCCCAAGATTTAGGCCCTGGCAATATTCTTCTGTTCCCGTGAGACAGGAAAAGTTCCTCATGCTGAGAGGATCCTAATAATCCCATTCTCAAAACACAGCAGCCTTGCTGATAGGGGTACAGGCTGCCCTAACCCAAGAAGCAGTTATGGGAAGGGATTTGGGAGTAACAGAACATGCTAAGAACCAACCATAACAAGAGGGTCAAACAGCAGGTGTGCGGATGCTTTTAGGCATTAAACTAAGGATGTTTAGCTATAAGATAGGCTTATCAGAGCTCGTTATAATCACTAACCAATCAATATGGTGTGAACAGTGTGTGTAACCAATGAGCAGTTTTTTAGCTTGCCACGTTTGCAGTAAGAAAGGTCTAGAATCTGGGTGATTTCACCCCATAAAATGGCTTCACCTAAAATTCATATTGAATTGTGTGTTGCTCCCTGCCGGTCGCCATAGGTGGGTGCTCAGTGAAGACCCCCAGTGAGACACAGCCTGTGCTGAAGGAGGGCTGGGTCAGTCTGTGGTATCTTCTCCCCCCACCTCACCACAGGTCTGCCCTTGACTTCTCGTGGCATTTTTGGCAAGTCCCTACCCAGCAGCCTGTTTCCCTTCTCCTCCTGCCAAGGGACATGTGCTGAAAGCAGCAGCTGGGTTTGGGGATATTAAAAGCAGGGGGAGGAGGAATTAACCAGCCCAGCTTCATTCTTGGCCGTGTCAAGGCACGCACACACGTGGCTTGAGCCCTCCTGGGAAGGGCAGGTAGTACAGGCAGCATGACATCCCAGGGAGATTGAGTTCCCAGACAGCAGCCCCTTGCTGCACTAAGGTGCCCTCACTTCTTCCAGACCTCTGTCAGTCCATCCCTCCATCCTTCCCTCTGTCTCTCCATCCACCTGCTGATCCACCCTCTCCCCTCTGTCTCAGCTAGCAGCTGGCTTTGTGAGGTGTCTCAGATGATGTCACTGTGTCTCACCTCTGCACAGCCCAGCGTGATGCTGACAGAGCTTGTTCCCACACAGGAAGCATCACAGACTGGTAACCTGTACCACCTTTGCACTGGGAAGCAAGGCTGCCCTAAGGGCTGGCACCAACCAGGTGGCATCACCGAAACCTTCTCCTGAAAAACGCTGCTCTGGCAAAGACAGTGAAGAGCTCTGGCCTGGGCTGTCCCTGTTGCTGTGCATGTCAGGGCTGCTCAGGGTGCAGTGTGTGCTAAAGATCCATCCATCCATCCCACTGGGATCAGCCTGAGGGCACCAGCACATGGGAGGTGAAGCTCTCTTGCTGCTCCTTGCATGGGTGGCATGGAAGCCCACAGCCAAGCCCTGCACAGACAGAGCTTCAGACTGACCCCAGCTGCTGCACTGGCTCTTGCTGCCTCATGACCATGCTCCCTTTAGTTCCTGGGCTTCCAAATAAGCAGTAACACATCAGCGCTCTCGTGACAACAGAGTAAACACTTGGGGAGTGACCGGGCTGTTGACTCACTGTGGTTTTTGGTGCTGCAGTCACCCACAGGGCTGCACAGCGACAGGGTTGCACAAAAAACCAGAGGCAAGAGACTGCTGAAACACCCTGACACCAGGGTTGTGCCGGCACAGCCTGCCATGGTCACTGGAAAGAGAAAGAGCCTGGGGGACTTTGACTCCAGGAACACGTAATTAAGAGAGAAACAGACTGTAAAAGTATATTAGATCATCAGAGCCTTCCTTCCTGTAACCTGTCCTCACCTCCACAGAGCTCTGTGGAGAAAGCAGCAGTGTTATCTGTGTGTTAGCTCTGGGCAGCTGTGGTTTTATGGCCTTGCTGGCAGGGTCTGGAGCACTCAGTGGGTTTTGGGACCTGGGAAGCCCTGCCAGCTTCCCCCAAGGAAACACCTCAAGGGGCACCCAGCCCTGCTGCTCCTCACCCCACTCCTCAGCTGGGCTTCTTAAAGATCTGCTTTCTCTGAGCTTACCTCTGCCTGGAATAAACCCCAACCAATTGTTTAATCCCACGTAAGACACGGGGCTGGTTTGGCAGGATGCTTATCAGCCCCACTGAGTGCCAGGGCACCGCTCCTCTGGATGTCAGTGGGGCTGGAGACCTGTGTTTGCAGAGTCAGTGCACCACCAGTCAAGGACTATTGCTAGAGCTTTACACCCCACCATGCCCCCCAAGACCAGGGTTTATTTCTTTCCTCCTGGGAGACTGTGCCAGAAGCAGGAGATGGCAAAAAACCCAACGAGGCTGTGAGATCTGACTGCTGCAAGTGCACTTGTACATCCAGGCTGGAAATCCCCCTGCAGCTGGTGTGCTCTGCAAGTCATCACAGAGTCAAGACATCTCAGCATCCACCCCAGGCAGGGCTCTGAGTGAAATGAGTGTCCCAAGCACCAGCAGCTTTGGAAACAGCATCTCATCTGCCTGCAGCACTCGAGCTGCTCCAGACCTAAGGTTGTAAAACTGGAATTACTTTCCCCTTCCTCCCCCAAATGCAAAAGGATTAAGCTTTTTTTCTCAAATGCTGTGTGTAAATAAAGGAAATCAAATTGTTTCTAATGGGTTTTGTGCAGCTGGGTGGTCGGAGCCTGAAGGACTGAGCAGGGAAAGCAAAGCCATCAGCCCAGGGCTTCTCCTGCTGGGCAACCTGAGGCTGAAGAGGGGTTTGCTGCATCTCCCACACCAGAAACTCCCATCTCAGGGAGCCACCAGCAGTATAACTTGCCATGCCTGGGTTAGATTCAGGTGATGATGCCGAGCCCTGTGTGAGGGGGATGTTTTTCAGGGCTGTGACTCTGTCAGGTGTTCACAGCCAGCATGTGCCTGTGTGCCTGCTGTGCACTGCCAGCACAACCTGCTTCAGAGACAGCAAGCTCCTCACCCCCTCCTCTCCCATCCCTTTGATCCCTTGGCTGTGGACGTGTAGCTGTAATTACAGCAAGGATGAGGATCCTGTTTCCCCAGAGAGCCCCAGTAATTACCCCAGCACAGCGGGCCATGGGAGCAGAGGCAGCAGGAAGCTGGGCCTTTGGGAGCTGAGGAGAGATGTGCCCCAGCAAGGAAAGGGATGCTGATCTCCATTGGGACCTCCATCACCACCTCCAAAAGGGCATTTCCCTCACTCTGAAGCATCACTTGGTACCTGCTCAGTACCTAGGCAGCTAGCAGGGTGCTGAGCATGGCATTCCCAGGCTGCTGGCACTGTGCTGCGGGCTGTGCCAGTGCCCCAGGATGCAGCAGTGCTGAAGGACCTTTGGGCTGAGTCTGAAAGTGCAATAAAACATCAGCTCTTCTCAGCAATAGGACAAGGGGCAGCAGGTGCAAGCTGGAGCAGAGGAAGTTCCATGTGAATATAAGGAGGAAGTTTTTCTCTGTGTGAGGATGACAGAGCCCTGGGACAGGCTGCCCAGAGAGGCTGGGGAGTCTCCTTCTCTGGAGACATTCAAACCAGCCTGGATGCATTCCTGTGTGACCTACTCTAGGTGATCCTGCTCTGGCAAGGGGGGTTGGACTAAATGACCCTTCAAGGTTCCTTGCAGTCCCCCACCATTCAGTGAGCTCAGCTTCTGCAGCGTGGGGCTGAGCTCAGCCCACGCAGGAGCCCAGGGCACATCCAGAGCTTGTTCCAGGCTGCTCTGCCTGTGACACCACACTGCTGGGGAACCTCCCTCTGCAGTCACCCTTGAAGGCAACCCCGTGGTCCTGCTCCTGAGCACGCCTCCAGCTGCCTTCCCCAGCTCTCCAAGGGCAAACAGGCTCCAGCACCTGCGCTGGCACTCGCTGGGGCTGAGCTGAGGAGCTGCAGGAGAAGATGCCACACAGAGCCATGGAAATGTACTGAGGGGCAGGGCAGGAGGGAGCGGTGCAGCCCGGGGCGCTCCCAGGACTGAAACCATTTCTCTTGCAAACAACTCCAGGCTTCCCACAGGAATGAAGTCCAGCCTTGCCTACAGCAGCAGCACCACGGGCTGAGCCATGGGGCAGGGGGCTGAGCTCAAACACAGGGCTGGGTCAGTGAGCAAGCTGCTGGGACCCACTGCCCCGCTACCAAGAGGTGACTGGTCCCAGCAGCAGCACAACATGAAACCAGTATCCACCACTTTGGACATGGGAAATTAGTGCCCAGTACCTTGGGCATGGGAAATTAGTGCCCAGTACCTTGGGCATATGAAATTAGTGCCCCAGCTCTTCCTGGGGCACCTGTGTGCAAACAGAGGGTCTGGGAGATATGGGGTGCCAGGTAGGATGCTGGGGTACCTGGAATTGGATGCCACCAACTCCCCAGCTGGTCCCCTCTTATTGCACAGCCTGTCCAGAGCTGCCAGCCTGTTGCAACCAGCTCAGGATCTCCTCCAAGTGCCAGAGTCCAGCGCAACATGATTTCTTTTCCTTGGCAGGCCTCCCTGGCTGCTGGAAATAAACCATGTGCACCTCAGCGGGCTAAAACCCACACAGGGGACATGCCTCCATGAAACAAACAGCTTCTCTCTCTCCCTTTCCCCTGTTATTGATTAATGCCTCTTAATGACTCCAGCTAAAAAAATCTTGTAGCTGCTGCCTGTCACAGGAGATGGATGGAGCAGCATTAACAGGAGACACGGAGGCAAAGTCCTGGGTGAGCTCTCTGAAGAGCCAGCTCTGGGAGCAGCACTGCTGCCTGCTCAATCAATAGTTCATCATGACCTCTCCCTTTTGCTTGCTTTCCCCCTCCCCTTGAGCTAGCTGGGCAGCAAAGGCTGCTCCAAGCTTTCACAAGGACTAGATTATAACTGTCCCAATCGATCTGATATGTAAAGAGTAAAGGGGCTGCTTGAGCCAGCTGCCTGCACTGGAGAAACTCCACTGGCTGTGGAGACAGGGTGTCAGACCCTCACCCATTCCTGGGTGCTTGGGACCCTGCTCACATGATGCATGAAACCTGTACCACAGCACTGGAGGGAGTCAATCAGTCGGGATAAATCCAACCTGACTTGGCCCCCAGAGCTTTCCCAGCCAGGAGCCACCATGCTCTGTCCCATCCAGCCCCCTTTTTGGGATACCTCCTTGTTTCTCCTCTTCCTCCAGAAACTATGGTGCTTGGTGTGTGGGGAGGAGGGAGAAGAAGCCCTCCACTGCTTCCTGCATGCACCAGACCTTGTCATACGATGCCATGGCAAGCAGGTGAGGACCCCAAGTGAAGCATGGCCATGGCAGAGGGGTGTCTCTGGACTGGGGTGCATGCCTGGCCCAAAGCATGCAAGGAGCCCCAGCAGCCCCAGCTTCTGATGCCCTCCTAATTCTGTAGGGTTTAATTAGAAGTACCAGGGGTTCAGAGAGGAAGCAGAGCTGGTGAGCATAGGACAGGTTGGAGGGAAGATTGTGCTGGGGGTGGCAGGGCTGCCAAGCCAGAACCACCAGAGCTGATTAGCATTTCTAATTATAAGCCTATGCTCAGCCCATCAGGCAGGCAGGGCAGCTGCCTGGCAGTGCTGTGTGGAGCCAGATGTGGGTGCCATGCAGGAAGCACAGGCTACTGGCCTCAGATCCTTAAAGGGTGCACAGAAAAGCATCAGATCCCAGATCCATCATCTCCTGAGTTGCAGCAGTGCCTGGGAATGTCAGGCATCATCTGGGTCAGAAACCCATCTGGTTGGTGGCCACAGGGCTGGTCCAGCAGGGTGTGGAGAGGGGAGAGCAAGGGGTGAGCCTGTGCCCCCTCTTTTGGTTCACACCCCCTCCCAAAGCAGCAGTTTGGGGCACTGTGGGCAGTGGCACTGGGCTGTGCTGTCCCTGGCTGTCACCCACTGCTGACATCCCACCCAGAGGAAGGTGGGCAGCAAAGGGGGACAGACACAAAGGGAAGGGTGGGTGGAGGTCCCTGCTCACAAGTCAGGGCTGCTCTGTGCTGTGCTGTTAGCACTAGTTAGTGAGACAGTGTATGGAGTATTGAATAACATGTAGGAGGGTAAATACGGGCCAGGGAATGAGCGTCACTGGGCTGTGGGTGCCCTGAGAGGTCCCATGTCCCAGGGCACAGTGCTCTTGGGGACGTGCCCACATGGCTGGCCCAGAGGCCAGCACGCTGCACGCTGAGGGTTTAGAGAGCTCAGCAGGGCTGTCCTGGGCTGAGTGACCTGGGAGAAGCTGAAGCGACTTCATCAGGGGAGTGAGGGGAAGATTTCCAGGGAGGAGATCAGCATCACCTGGTTTTGGTGGTTTCTGGATGCTGACAGCTCCTGGGGACCACCTTCTCCATCTCACGCCTCCTGGAGCAGCTCTGGATGCATGCCTGCTGCCTGGAGCCTGAACTGGCAGTGCCAGGAGGATTTTTAGGGATGGGAAAGACCCCACCATGGGGCAACCCAGGCTGTGAGAGTGGGGTAGCAAAGTGGACATCTTCAGTGCCAGGTCCACCATGTGCCTGGGATGACAGATCCCTGAGGAGAGATCCTGTTGTCCTTGTGCATTGAATATGATATAATCACACCTGAAGAACTTGTATTACTCTTTTGATTGGATTAATTAATCATGCAGTGATAACTGCTCATTAAGCATTCCAGTGATCAATACTAATCACTTAATTACTCGGCATATTACAGTTTGGGGAGGTCTGTTCATTCCTAATTAGATTCTCTGGACAATCCACCCCTGAACCTCATCCACCCCTGTGAGGTCCCCAGCACAGACCTGTGGCATTTCAAGCCTCTCTCAGCTTTGGCCCTTTGTTCTGCCTTGTGTGCACCATGCTGGGCTCCCAAAATCAGGGCTCAAGGCACAAGGGAGCTGCAGCAGGAGGGTGAGCTGGGGCAGCACAGGATGCTGTGGAGCCCGGGCAGCAGGAGTGACTCTACGGCGTGGTCACAGAGGGGATGTCACAGCAAGCAGCTGCCCTGGCAGGACAAATGCCAAAAGGCATCTCTGCTTAACAGAATCACAGAGTTGTAGGGGTTGGAAGGGCCCTGGAGAGCTCCTGGGGTCCAACCCCCCTGCCAAAGCAGGTCCCCAGCTCATACTGCACAGGTCGGTGTCCAGATGGGGCTGGAATCTCTCCAGAGAAGGAGACTCCACACCCCCTGGGCAGCCTGTCCCAGGGCTCCCTCACCCTCACTGGGGAAAAGTTCCTCCCCAGGTTGCTGTGGAACTTCCTGGGCTCCAATTTGCAGCCATTGCCCCTTGTCCTGTCCCCACAGACACTGAAAAGGGGCTGGCCAATTCCCCCTGCACCCCATGCTTCAGATATTGATAACCATTGATTAGGTCCCCCCTCAGTCTTCTTTTCTCCAGGCTGAACAGCCCCAGCTCTCTCAGCCTTTCCTCACAGGATAGATGCTCCAGGCCCTTCATCATCTTCATAGCCCTTCTCTGGACTCTCTCCAGGAGATCCCTGTCCTTTTTACACCAGGGAGCCCAGCACTGGACACAACACTCCAGGTGGGGCCTGAGCAGGGCAGAGCAGAGGGGGAGGATCCCCTCCTGTGACCTGCTGCCCACACTCCTCCTGATGCCCCCAGGATCCCATTGTGTCTCTCAGCCCCAGGGCACACTGCTGGCTCATGGCCACCCTGTCACCCACCAGCACCCCCAGGTCCTGCAGAAGAGCTATTTCCTTGTATCTGCAAAGGAAAGCAGCACATTGCAGCACTGCCACCTTCCTCATCCTCACAGCTGGCTCAGCTACTGGGCAGCCAGCAATGCATCCTCCTGTCCCTGCTGTGTTATTACCAACCCCACCATGAAAAAAATAATAATAATAAAAACCCCCAGAACTCACAGAGGCTCTTTCATTCCCTGGGCTAATTAAAACTAAAAAGAAGCTGTGTAAGCTCCAGGGAACCACCCCAGCTTCAGCAGGGTGTCCAAACCTGCATGAATAAGAGCTGCAGGCAGATGTGGAGATCAAACCCATCCCCATGACTGCAGGAACACTGGGGGTAATGTCTGCTGGTGGGGGGGGTGTCATAGGGCTGTGCTGGCTCTGCACACAGTGAGAGCAGCAGGGATGCCCTCGATGCTAAAAGTAGAGATGCCCTGGATGTTCAAAGGCAGGATTTGGGGTGTTTTGGCTGGGTTTTGTTGTGATGCTCGTTATTTATCACCGCTGGTCAGACTGGGCCAGCAAAGGCTTTGTTGTTTGTTAGTCCCTGGGCAGCTGGTGCTTGACACTGAGTGGGAACCATCGGGTCTGGAGCAACCAGCTGGTTTGCAAAGGTCATTCTGAGCCAAGTTCAAATGGAAAGAAGCAGTTTGAGCTATGAAAACCGGACACACAGACAGTCTGAAGGGTTACCTTGACAACAGCCTCGGGACTGGTCCTGCCAGCCCCTCTCCCATCCTATTCTTCCTGTTTCCCCTTGCCCCCCCACCCCGCCCCCGGGTGAGTGGCTGTCCTGGGCCTTGACACACAGCAGCCCCTGTCTCCCCCAAAACTGACCCCCATGACCTGAACCGTGCCAATTCATGCCGAGACGACCTCAGCCAAGCTGATACCCCAGCACGACCCCCGCCTCGGCCCTATCCGTGCCAAGCCGTGCCGAGCCGACCCTACCTGTACCGACCCCCCCCGACCTGACCCGTGCCAAGCCGTGCTGAACCGACCCTCCCCCCCAACCAGACCCGTGCCAAGCTGTGCCGAGCTGACCCTACCCGTGCCGATCCCCCCCCGACCTGACCTGTGCCAAGCCCTGCCGAGCCGACCCTCCCCCCCCGACCAGACCCGTGCCAGGCCCTGCCAAGCTGACCCTCCCCCCCCGACCAGACCCATGCCAAGCCCTGCCAAGCTGACCCTCCCCCCCCGACCAGACCCATGCCAAGCCGTGCCGAGCCGACACTACCCATACTGACCCCCCAACCAGACCCATGCCAAGCCCTGCCAAGCCAACCCTCCCCCCTGACCTGACCCATGCCAAGCCCTGCCGAGCCGACCCTACCCGTGCCGATCCCCCCCCCGACCTGACCCGTGCCAACACAACACCAGCCGAGACGACACCATCCCTCCCTCCCTCCCTCCCAATCCAGAGCCCCCCCCGCAGCTCCCAGCGCCTCGGGCAGTGTTTATTATGGGTTTATTGGTGTTTTTAACGCCGTTTGGATGTGCCGGGTGCGGAGCGGGGGCATTTCACGCTCCTGCGGTACCTGCGGATGGCCTCGGAGAGGCAGAGGGGCAGCCGCGGGTGGGCTGGAGGGGACGGGCCGGGGCAGACGTGTCCCCCCGCCACCCACTGCTTTTGTACATCCCCCTCAGAGCCCTTCCCGCGGCCTCCGGGCCCCCCGTTTCACGCCTTTCTCCCCTTTGTCCTCATGAACGGTTTCTTTGCACGCCGATGTCGCAGCCACTCCGGTCCGGTCCGGTCCCGTCCCGGTCCCGTTCCCGTTCCCGGTCCCGTCCCGGTCCGGTCCCCGTCCCTGGTCCTGGTCCTGGTCCTGGTCCGGTCCGGTCCGGTCCGGTCCGGTCCCCGGTCCCATCCCCGTCCCCGGTCCCCGGTCTCGGTCCCCGGTCCCGTCCCGGTCCGGTCCTGTCCCCGGTCCCGCCCCCGGTCCCGGTCCCGGTCCGGTCCCCGGTCTCGTCCCCGGTCCCGTCCCGTCCCGGTCCTGTCCCCGGTCTCGGTCCCATTCCCGGTCCGGTCCGGTCCGGTCCCCGTCCCTGGTCCTGGTCCGGTCCCGTCCTGTCCCCGGTCCCGTCCCCGGTCGCGGTCCCCGGTCCCCGGTCCGGTCCCCGGTCCCGTCCCCGGTCCCGTCCCCGGTCCCCCTCGTCTCCGCAGCGCCCCCCCTCCCCCCTTAAAGAGGCGATGCTCCCGCGGGTGGTCCCGGCCGCCTCCCAACGAGCCGCGGCCCCTTTAAGCGGCGAGCGCAGCCGCCGCGCCGCGCCACCACCATGCTGCGGGGCCGGCGGCTGCTGGTGCCCGGCGCCTCGCTGGCCCTGGGCGCGGGGCTGGGGGCGGCTCTCCTCGCCGCCCAGCGCCGTGTCCGGGACGATGGGGAGGCTGAGGGGCTGCTGGGCCGCTTGCCCGTGGTACCCGCCGTGGCGGCGGCCTCTCCGCCGGCTCTGCCGGGCTCGGGCCGGGTGGAGCTGACCAAGTACGGGCTGCCGGGGCTGGCGCAGCTGCGGAGCCGCGAGTCCTACGTGCTCTGCTACGACCCGCGGAGCCGCAGCGCGCTCTGGGTCATCGAGCAGCTCAACCGGGAGACGCTGAGCGGGGCCTCCGACCGCGCCGCCTGCGACTTCCAGGAGGATGACACGGTCCACGAGTACCACCGCGCCACCAACGCCGACTACCGCGGCAGCGGCTTCGACCGCGGGCACCTGGCTGCCGCCGCCAACCATAAGTGGAGCCAGAAAGCCATGCGGGACACCTTCTACCTCAGCAACATCGCCCCGCAGGTAGGGCCGGCCGCGGGTACCGGCCTCCCCCCAGCTCTGGGGACCGCAGGGGAGGGCGGAGGGGGAAGCCGGAGGGACTCTGCATCCTGCTCTGGAAGCATCTCGGAGGGTCTGCGGCTCTTCCGCCCCCGTCGCCGTGAGGAGAGGGGATGAAGAGGCCGTCTTCCCTCCGGGGTGCTGCAGCTCGTTGCAGGAGTGGAGTTGAAGGGGTGAACAGGCGCTGTGGAAGGATCGCAGCCTGCCTGAGGCCGGGTGGGGGCTGTTCCCGGGTGTGCAAACCGGGACCCTGCCACACGCAGTGGGTATCTCTGCTGGAACGTGCTGGGATGCTGCGGGATGTGTTACTGGGGAGGGAGGTGTTGCTGCTCTGATGGGTGAAGGAATCCCCTGGTGACAGGCTTGGTGTTGCCCTGGTTGTGTTTCTAGGATCCCCATTTAAACCAGAATGCCTGGAATAACCTTGAGAAGTACAGCAGAAGCTTGGCAAGGAACCACAAGAATGTCTATGTCTGCACAGGACCCCTTTTCCTGCCCAGGTAAATGTGAGGACCAAGCTGGGACCACGCTCCAAAATGGGCTGGGGTGGGGGGGTCACAGCCTCCCCACTGCTCCTAAACAGAGCCATCTGCTACAGCCCTGCTCAGCAGGTGAGGGCAGCTGGTTATGGGGGTTCTGTGGGAAGGTGCTTTCTGTCTGTGTGCTCACTTGGGGGGGCAGTGGAGGGCTGAGGGGAGAGATGCAGCACCCAACCAGGAGGTGAGATGGGACATTTGCTGTTGGTGCAGGATGGAGGCCGATGGGAAGATGTACGTCAAGTACCAGGTGATTGGGAAGAACAACGTGGCCGTCCCCACCCACTTCTTCAAGGTGCTCATCTTGGAGAAGGAGAGTGGGGAGATTGAGCTGCGCTCCTACGTGATGCCCAACAGCCCTGTGGATGAGAAGATCCCCTTGGAACGGTTCCTGGTTCCCATCGAGAGCATCGAGCGAGCCTCAGGGCTTCTCTTTGTGCCAAACATCTTGAAGAGAACAAGTAACTTGAAAGCCATCACAGCTGGAAACAAGCGTTGAACCCCACCTGAACAAACCCAGGTGTCCCCTGAGGCCCCCAGGGCAATAGTTCCTTGTGTGATCTTACACCTGGGAAGTAGGAATCAAAGCAATCCTCCTCTTCACCCTTCCCCTCATGGTTTGTGACAGTGAAACGCACACCTGGCAGGTCCTGCAGAAGGCTCCCAGGTGCTTCATGTTGCAGCAGGATTCCTGAATGTCCCCCCAACTGGAGTGTACCCCTGGAACCCAGCCACACACCACTCAAAGGGTGTGTTAAGACACAAAAGGGAAGTTAATTTCTGATGTTCAGCAGGGAAGGATGGGAGCAAGATGGGTGCAGGGGGGAGGAGAGGTCCCTCTCTTTCTGTGGCCAGAGGATTGTATTAACTTTTCTTTCAGAAGATGGTTTTAGCAGTAAAGCTTTTAACACCCCCCAGTATCAGTTGTTTCTTACCTGCTCTGACTATCTCAGCAGGAGGGTGGAGGACAGAGCCAACTTCCCCAGCTGTTCTCCTGTCTGAGCTCACTGTAGGCAGAGCTTACAGCAGTGTGGATGGAGCCAGCCTGCAATGAGCTACACTGATGTGCTTTAGCACTGAGGCCCAACTCCAGCTCCAACCTTTCCTGCTGTGGTGAAGGGTGAGGCAATCAAGGGCAGCCTGGGGAAGAGTCAGGCTAACTGGGACAGGAATGGCTTCTTGGCATAGGGACTAATTTTTATTTCCTTTAAGGCCAGAGGCTCTTGGCTCCAGTGGCACCAAGTGTGCAGGATCCCATGACATTGAGCACCCATCCTCTACACCCAGAGACACACACACAGATTTCAAAGCAGCTGAGGTTCTGTACTGTTTTATTCCCCACCCAGATGTCCAAATGACTGATAACCAGTCTGCTGCCAGGCTTGGTCCAGCTTCTGAGCAGCAGTGACCAGCCCATGGCTGGACCATGCAGGCACAGACTTGCTGGTCCCACTCGGTTCAGCAGTGCTGCCAGCTTCAGTCCTGCTGTGTCTTGGCCCTGCCAGAGTCTTGGGAGTGGTTTGCCCAGCACCCCACATCAGAAGAGCCACTCCCCTGAGACAGGCCTCAGCTGAGGGCAAGGTCAGTGGTTTTCCTTCCCTCAGCTGTCGCTGGGTGTCTTCACAGCCTCATCCATGTGGGGTCGCAGCGCAGAGAGCGAGATCAGCAGTGCTTCCTGAAACAGAGCCAGGCAGCAGTTGGAACCAGGGCTCAGAGGAGCCCCAGGCAAGCCAGCTGCTCTTTGAGGAGTCACAGTGAGGAACGACAGGTGGGGCTGTGTGTGCTGCTGCCAGAGGCAGCCCCACAGCACTGCTCTGTGCACACAGGCCCGTTAGGTATTGCCCTACCTCTGTCCGGATGGTTCTGCTGCCTTGGCTGGGACAGGTGTTCAAGTAGAAGTCAAACAAGACACTTGGGTCTGTCACCTCCAGGTTTGGGTCCACATCAACCCCAGCTTCCAAGCCCTCAAGACCTCCAAAGACAACAAGGGCATGCCTAGGGGCAAGCAGAGGGACAGGGTGAGAGGGGAGACTGGCTCTTACCCCTCTACCAAGAGAGCTACTGGTGTGCCCCAAACCTTCAACTAGATTAAGAACTGGTTCATGTAAACATCAGCAAGAAGCAGCATCACTTGTTTCATTCAGGAATCTGGGTCTGTGTTGAAGCTCCTCTGTGCTGCTGAAGCAGGGAGCTGTGTCCCTGCCTCTAACCAAAGCACCACAGCACCAGGCCAACACCACAGTCCCTGCTACCAACTCCAGAGAGACAGGAAAAGAACTGGCCTTGTCCTGGGGTACTTTCCCTGGCTTCTGTCAGGCAGAGGAATGCAAAAGGGAGCACAGGATGGAGTCTACAGGTGAGTCTTGCACTCTTATCTACAAGCACTCTTGCCCAGGAGAACACCAAGGCCACAGGGCAGCTCTGCTGCCTCCACCAGGCCTCACTGAGGGCTCTGGGGGTGGGGGGGAAGGGGAGCAAGCAGGCAGGACACGAACCTGAAGGAAGGGAGAGTGGCTCTGTCCACAGAGCTGCCCCGCTCCGAGGTCCCGATAGAGAGATCGTAGCCTTCCTTGAAGGGGCACTCTGAGAAGACAGCACCTGGGGAACAAACACAACAGGGGTTATTCATGTGGTGCCCCTGCCATGCTGTGTGTCATCCAGACAGGCTGAAACACTCCACAGGTGAGTGGCAGCAGCAGAAGGAATTGCTTTTCCACACCATCGGTGCATCAGAATGGTTCCTCTTTCCTACATAACTCTCTTGCTGCAGGAGTGTCTGGCAACCTGCTCTTACCTCAGAGCTCCAACAGGTGCCAGGGGCCATTCCTTGACTAAGGATTATGAATTTCCTAGGCCAGATCAATCAGAAGACAGCAAAAGGACTTTGCAGGGAGCCTGAGCTCAACTGTCACTGCTGGCTTTGATGTGAATGAGTGGGAGGTGGTTACTGCAGAAGTGGAGATGGACTGGCTGGAGATGGAGGGGACCAGCTCTTGTGTCCTGCTACAACGTGGGCACTTGCACAAGTGAGTGTAAGTACAGGGCAGGGTACTGGTGGGTGAGTGGGGTGCTTCATGCCCCTAGCTTTAGCCCTTAAATTTAACTGCCACATGGATTCTAGCTGCACATGTAAGCTGCCTTTGAGACACAGTTCAGAGAGATTTTAACATGTGCTACAGATGTGCAGCCAGAAGGTGTGAAATTGGTCTGAAAAGCCCAGGCAGAGAGCAGAGAACTCCTGCAAATACTTACTTAAGCAGGAGGCAAGGCGGACGCTGTAACCCCAGTACAAGCCTGACACCGTCCGAGGGTGGTGTGAGGACACCACAGTGCCCTTGTGCACTTTACCTTCTGGAAGGGAAGCAAAGAGATCAATCACCCCTGGAATCTCCTAGCAAGAGCTGGGTTTGACCCACCACATAGGGCAGTTTCTCCTGGGGCAGGGCATTGACTTGGTGTACAACCCCTTTTGAGGGCATCATGGAAAGTGTGATGTTTGAGCTGTTTATTTTCGGTCAGAAAGCTGGTAGATTGGCTGTTAATTAGGGAGGTATAAGGGTGTTATTGTTTGTGAAGGGAATGTGCAGAGCTGTTGGGTACCTTCAAGCATTGGTAACCTGAAGGTTGTCATACAAAAGGACCAGCTCCCATGGGGCTGCAGTTTACAGGTGCCAAGGGAGCAGGGTTACCTGGCTTCTGGGGCTCCTCCAGCCGCACAGTGACTCGCAGACCAGGGTTCAGCTGTTTGTCGATCTGCACCTCCTGCAGTGACAGTCACCATCAGTGTCAGGCACTTGGGAAGTACTGGGGGAGGCAGGGGAGGAAGGGAACCCTCTGAGGAATTGGGAGTCTGCTCTGGAGCTGGAAGGAGGAGCCCTGTGATCAGGGCCTGTGTGGTTCATGCAGTGCAGAGCAGGCTCAGGGTGGCCTGGGTCAGCAGCCTGAGGCTTTGCTGCTCACATCAACTCCAGTACTGAAGCAATTCCATTCTGGAATAGCCAGACCCACCAAGACTTGTGAAGCTACAAACATTAAGGAGCCAGAAGCAGTAAGATAGCAACAGCCTTAAACCCTGTGCCAGCCTGCTCTGGCTTTCAAGAACCCAGTAATACCCCCCCTGCCTGCTTCACATCTTCCAGAGAGACAGGAAACTCTTTAGGGATCTGTGAGTTATACAGACATACCTTCCTCATCCCACAGTTAACAAAGGAGCCTCTGCCTGGCTTGGTTGGCCGGTCCAGCACTACCCCTTCCCGGTACTCCGAGTCCTCATCCACCCGCATGTGGTGGGGGCTGTCCAGGGGGTTGAGCAGCCCTGAAACAGCACAGAGGCAAACATCTGCTAAGGACAGGACAGGAACTGTGGGAGCAGTGTGTTAAGTACAACTGCTCCACTGCCACCTCACTCTCTGGTCCAGCATCCCACCTCACCCACCCTCTGAAGCAGGGAAAAGTTAACTCAGTGCTGTGCATCCCGTGCAAACCAAGAGGGGAGGCTCAGGAAGGGGGAACTAACAGCTTGGAATGGAGACAGCTGAGTTGTTACCTGCAAACTGCAGATCCTCATGCTTTGGAAAAAAGGATTTCCTCAAGTACCTGTTATCAGAGAAGGTTGAAACATGAAAAAGGCTGCTGGAGCTGAGCACAGAGCACAGCATGCTTAGCTCCCTCAAGTCCCTGATCTACCTCTAACGCATCGCACAGGTTTGTATCCTGCAGTCACTGATCTTTCTATACTCCTGAATCAGACATGTGAAAGAATTAGGTGTGTGCCTGCATAATTATGCAATATAGAGAGAATTTGCTTCCTGCTTCCATAGCCTCTAGCATAAGATACCCAGGGTAAGTCAGTTCTGATGCATGGTGGTGGCCTTACTGAGGACATTCCAAGTACTGCAGGATCCGAGCCAGCTGCACACAAGCCTTGCCTCTCCTCCCAATTCCTTCAAAGTCCCCCTCCACACTCCTGAAAGAAAGAACAAGCAGCCTGTGAGCTCAGCATTAGACTGCACAGCCCCAAATGGTTGTCTTCAGAACACCACAGCTCAGTCTTTAATCTGAAAATAGCAGCATAACCCCTTCCTCCACCCCCAGGAGATAAATGGGCCATTTATAAAAGGGCTACTCCAAAGGTAAAGACTGTTTGGGAATTGTATTTGGGACTCTCTATAAGCCAAGCACCTTTCTCAGTTTTGGTTTTGATAGTTGTGTATTGACATGACCTGGATGCTCCAGGATTGCAATGCCTGGCCAGTGAACGCAGAGCTTCAGGCTGAAAAGCTGAAGGACAGGGATTCATCTTCCATATGGATGTAGGCATAGCCTGTCCTCCACAGCAAGATTTAAGAGTACAGGAGAACTCGACCTCCTGCTGCTCTGTCACCCTCAGATAAATGACCCTAGTTTCCAGGGCAGTTAAGTCAACAACTGTGCCCAGGGGTCCCTGCAAACCTGGTAGTTGAGAGAGGCCCTAACATTTGCTTGAGGTACATGCAGTTCTTTCCTGGTCTTTGAAGAAACAGAAAGCAGAACAAGATGTGCCTTCCTTACTTCACATCCTCTCCTTGCTCATCGAACACCACGACCTCATCCACGCAGAAGATGGCACAGGCCCGAGCGATCTGCCCAGCGAGGTACGTCCGCAGCTCCAGGGACTGGGCATTGTTCAGGATAGAGCCTGGCAGGGCCACACTCAGCGTGTGGTGACGCCCTGGGGAGCAGAATGCCATCAGAAGAGAGCCTCAGCAGGACAGCTGCAGGTACAGCATTTTCTAGACTACTTCAGCTGCAGCTGTGGTGGGGGAAATAAGGCAGCCTTGCTTTCCTAGGTTTTAATTGCCATTTTTCTCTAAGAAAGGTCTCTTGTGCAGTGCTGCCTGCACTGCATCCGTGCCTGTTTGTGCACCTAGAGCAATCTGTATCAAATCTGTGAAGCTGAGTATCCCCTTTCCTATCAGTGTGTAATATGTACTGATGTTCAGCAACCCCCAGCTCTTTAAACCCAGGCCTCCCCGCCGGGTGACAACACCATCACCTTTGTCTTCCTTCTGCTCCTCCTGCTTCTCAGCTTGTTTTTCTGCCAGGTCTTGCATCCTCTGTTTTTCCAATTTCTTCAGTAGCTTCATTTCCTTCCATTTCTTCTTCTCTGCTTTCCCTGGAATGGAAAGCAGCATCACCCTTTAAACAACACCGCTGTGAGTGCTCTGAGCAGGGCGGCTGTGGGGCACATGGAATGATGGCTGGGGTGAAGGCTGTGCCAGGGCACAGAGTGCTTGGGGATGGTCAAAGAATGACAGAATCACCTGGGCTGGAAGAGACCCTTTAGACCATCCAGTCCAACCACAGCATGACCCTGTCTCACCCACCTCTATTTTTATTGTCTTAAATAGACTTAATGTTGACACTAGTTGAATGACACCATAGAATCACTAAGGTTGGAAGAGACCTTCTAGATCATCAGCTCCAATCACAGCCTGACCCTGCCTCACCCACCTCTAGATCATGTCCTCCAGCACAAGATCCACACGACTTTAAAGCCACTCAAGGGATGGGGACCCCACCACCTCCCTGGGCAGCCTGTGCTGATGCTCGACAGCTCTTTCAGTGTGGCATCCAGCAGGGAGCAACACACAATTCAATATATGAATTTTAGGTGAAGCCATTTTATTGGGTGAAATCACCCAGATTCTAGACCTTTCTTACTGCAAACGTGGCAAGCTAAAAAACTGCTCATTGGTTACACACACTGTTCACACCATATTGATTGGTTAGTGATTATAATGAGTTCTGATAAGCCTATCTTATAGCTAAACATCCTTAGTTTACCTTTAATACCTAAAAGCATCCACACACCTGCTGTTTGACCCTCTTGGTTGGTTCTTAGCATGTTCTGTTACTCCCAAATACCTTCCCATAGCTGCTTCTTGGGTTAGGGCAGCCTGTACCCCTATCAGCAAGGCTGCTGTGTTTTGAGAATGGGATTATTAGGATCCTCTCAGCATGAGGAACTTTTCCTGTCTCATGGGAACAGAAGAATATTGCCAGGGCCTAAATCTTGGGAGAAGAGAGCTAGGCCGCGGGCAGGCCTGCTGTCTGCCCTGACATCTCAGGACAGAAATTCTCCCTGATATCTGACCTAAATCTCCCTGGTGCCATTTTCAGCCGTTCCCTCTCATCCCAGCACTTGTCACAGGAGAGATGAGCCCGAACCCGCCTCGCAGGGGGTACAGGGTCTCCCCTCAGCCCCCTCCTCTCCAGGCCGAGGGCCCCGCCGGGCATCACACCCCCCCCCCCCGTGACTGCGCCAGGTTCCCCTGCCCAGCCCCACAGGGACTCTCCTTACTCTCCTGCTTCCAGCGCCGCCAGTCCACGTTCCTCTCCTCAACCTGCGGGAGACAGCGACCGTTACCGCCGGGCTCCCCTCAGGGCCCGCCCGTGGCAAGCCGGGTAACCGCCCCCCCCCCGCCCCGTACCCCCTTGGGCCGCTTCGCAGCGCCGCCGCCGCCGTCCGCCATGTTGGGCCCACGCGCCCCTCCGCCGTGGTGATTGGCCGGGCGGCACCGGTGCCCGCCCACGGTGGGGAGGAAGCTGGCGTGACGCCAGCCAATGGCTAGGCAGAGGGCGGGGCAGGGTTTAAGTCGCCCGCGCGGGTTGTGAAGCTAAGCAGGGTTGGTCTTGTTCTGCGGGGGAATGGGTGGCTGGAGAGGAGCCACGGGAGGGTGTGGGGGCTCCCGGGTGGGTGTCTGCGTGAAATATAGACCCCCTGTGTCTGGGTGTCTTTGCACAAGCACTGCGTGCGTGGTGGAGGATGGGGGGATGCCCCCCGTGTGGAGATGTCATGGCCTAGAGCGGGAGCCCCTGCCTGTGGAGATGTCATGGCCTAGAGCCTGTGGAGATGGTGCAATTAATCTCTCTGTTAATAATCTAACTTCACGGTTCTTGATCTGTTTTGGTGGCTGCAGCTCTCCCAGAGCTTGGCACATATGTGGGTGCAAAAGGGCCTTCAGCAGCACCACCCTTGCCCACCCACAGGAGCTGAGATGCAGCTCCCAGGAGCTGAGGCAGGGGCTGGGTCTTCGCCTCCCACCCTCCCTCCCTCCTCTGGGTCAGGAGCTGGGTGTTTGCCTTCCACCCTCCCTCCCGTGGGTCAGGAGCTGGGTCTTTGTCTCCCCCTCTCCCTCCCGTGGGTCAGGAGCTGGGTCTTTGCCTCCCACCCTCCCTCCCGTGGGTCAGGAGCTGGGTCTTTGCCTCCCACCCTCCCTGCCATGGCTCAGGGCAGGGGGAATCCCTCTCCAGCTCCAAGGGGATCCAGACCTACATCTGCAGCATGACACAGAAAACCTGCAGAGCTGCTACCCACCAGCCTGGGCAGGGCGAGCAGCTGCCACCCCAGGACACAGCACAGATGTGACACAAGTGATGGCAGCTCTGCAGAGAGCTGCATCACCCCTGTGACCCTTAGAGAGACACATTTACTCTTCAGTAACTGCAGCAAATCATCTTTAATATCCAACTGTCACAAACAGTTATCGCATCTGCCGTGCGTAACTCCTGCGTGGTTGCTGATGCTGCTTTACATTCTTATCTGAGCTGAAATCCAGAGTGATGCAAGAATTACCTTTCAAAACCTGGCTTACGTTACCCCCTTACCCCACCAGCCCAGTGGGTGGGAGGTTGTGGGGGACACCAGCAGCAGGAGCACCCCGAGGCCACTGTGCCTGTTCTCCCCACCCCTTGTATGTGGTTACCAAAGGCCTGAAGGTTTTGCTTTGCAGCCTGGGCAACACTGCCAAGTTCTGACAAAGTGGTTTGGGGTGTACAGAGAAGATCTGGCAATAGCCAGGCTGTTTATGAAAGCCTGTTTCCCAGTGGAAACCAGTTACCAACTCTGCTGTCGTCTTCCCTGGAGGCAAACAGGAAAAAAAAACAACCCCAACAGGTAAATTGATGATTGTGGGAAACAGCATCTCACTGGGTTTATAGTTTTCAGGATGACAGGAATCGCCCTGCTGATGGGTGGTGATGGTACTGTGGGAACATGGGTACTGCTGGAAATGCTGTCCTGTGCCTTGGGGGTATGTGAGTGGGGATGTGGAGCCACACCAACCCCCCCTGGATGGTGTTAAAGGTAGGTGGTGATACACCTTCTCAGAGTTTGGTGGTGGAAAAGAGCCCAGGAGCCATCCTTACCTTGTGTCTTGCTGGAGGTGTCCCAGAACTGATTAGCAAAGTCTTTAAGCAGAAGGAGAAATGTTGAATACTGTCAGCACACAGGAGGACTCGCTTCTCACAAGGAGCAGTGCACTCATTTCACAGCCAGGCAAAGCCAGACCCTGGGCCTGGCCAACCTCTTACCCACTTGTCTGACAGAAAACACAGTTGAAAGCACAAAAATGAGAACATATCAAAGTTTGTGGCTAAGGAAAAGAAGAGGAAGAAGAAGAGGAGCAGTAGGGCAGGTGAGGACTGAGCCTGGTTCTCTCCAGCATGCTCAGGGGCCGGTTCTCTCCCGTTTCCATTTCTGCAATATATCATTTGCTGCCTTCAGTGTAGAGTCCTCCTAAACAAACACCACAGGTTTGGTCAGTGGGTTCAAGGCTAATCCCCCTTCCCCTCCCTGCAGCCACCATTTGTATAAAAAAATCCCATTCTGTGGAGCACTGCAGATGCTCCATGTTCAGTATGACACAGGTACAGCCATCACTGGGCAGTTAAACATGCATCCAGGCTGCTTCCCTGCCTTGCCTGAGAAATGTGGGATGCTGATGGAGCAAAAGCTGGCACTGGTACACCTCCTACCCCAGCTTGGCTCAGGTGTCTGCAGGAGGGGGCTGGAGCAGCTGTGGTGGCTCTGCATTTCTTCCTGGCATTCACCTCATTAAGCCAGCCCTGATTATTATATATTCTTTCTCCCAAGCCCAGCTTCCTCTGTGCTGCTGTGTCTCTCACCTTTGCAAAGCAGAAGCGGATGAAATGGTTGTAGTTGTTCTTGTGGGCCCCACAGTAGAAAGCAGAGAGTGGGATGGCAGCAAGTCCCTGGGGAGGGGAAGCACATGGAGCTGAGGTTACTCCTCTTGGGATGGGGTGCAGCCCTGCCCTGTGCAAGAGAAGCTGCCCACCTATTGCTCGTGGTCCCATGGACGGGCTTGTGGATGCCTTTGGCACCCTGTCCGCTCGCTCTGCTGGAGCTCAGGCTGCCAGGGTTGAGGCCAGCAGCTGGCAGGGACCACAGGCACACCCTGCCATGAGCTGCCACAGCGAGGGCACACACCCACCCAGGGCAAGTGCAGTGCAGAAGGACAGATGGACATGTTTACCTTGTTCTTCACCATCCACTTGGCAAATCTGGAGTCGTAGGGCTCATCGGAGTCAGGGGCATCGGGGACATCAGACTCTGCAGGAGAAGTGCAGGAGCACAGAGGTTGGTGCTGCTGCCAGGTGCCTCAGCCCAGCCCCAAACCCACAGCCTCTGGGAGCTTGGATGGGGAATGGGCTGTTGTCCATCCCTGCTTTGGCAGTGGTTCAGGCAGGTTCCTCTCCACACTCGTGGTACCACATTGAGCTGCCCCCCATACTCAGCCCTGCCTGAGCAACACTGCAGCTGACTCACTGAACTCAGAGATGTCTGCCACCAAGAAGTAGGTGCCCTCAGGGATGATGGGTTTCATCCCTACAGCATCCAGGCTCTGGACCATCTGGTCTCTCTTCTGCTGCAGTTCCTTGGGCAGCTGAATGAAGTAGCTGTCTGGTGTCCCATAGAGCTCGAGCTCCCTCTGGAAACCCTGTGCCACAGCCTCCTGCAAGGAGAGAGGTGCCCGGTGGGGAGATGCTCAAGGTTTGCTTGAGAACTGGAGTCTTTGCTCCAATGCAGTTCACAGGGCATGAGGGAGCAGGGGCTGATTTCTCACTGCACCAAGCCGAGCTGTCTACTTCCAGCCCCTCCAAACAGCCTCTTAGACTGCTCAGTGCAAAATAAGGAATTCAAAAGGGTGCTCTCTTTCCTCTCAGGCATAAGGTGACTGCAGAGAGCAGGGAAGGAGCCTCCCCAGGGCATCACGCAGCACCCTGCCTGTGCCTTTCAGGTCAGCCATGGGCAGAAGAACCCTCTCTTGTCCCTGCCTCAGGGGATTGGGAATTGCAGGGCCAGATGCAGGGAGCCACCTTACCTGAGCAGCTGTGGCACAGTGGTACACTGAGTTCTGGTGCACGGTGCGGAGGTGCTGCAGCAGACGGTTGGGTCCCACAGTCCAGCCCACCTGTGGCCAGGAGAGGAGGAGGAGGAGGAAGGTGGTAAGTCTCTGGGTACCTGCTTGGGCTCCCCTTTATTTGCCTGTGCTGGCTTCATTGTATTTTCCAGACAGGGCTATTGTAAAGGAGCTTTCAGACCCTGAGACTCAAAGCAGCAGCAGTGTCCCCAGGGCCATGCTATGGCAATCCTATATCCTGGACCAAGAGGATGGGGATGGGAACAGCATGAGGTGCTGCATGGGGGAATTCACCTTCCATCCAGTGACACTGAAGGTCTTTCCAGCACTCCCAATGGTCACTGTGCGGTCCCACATCCCTTGTAAGCTGGCTGGCAATGAAACAACAGAGAAACACCAACGGTAGAGCTCAGCAAGCTTGTTTCTGGGTATAATTAATGACACGGTGAGAGCTCTTTGCCCACCATAACCCATGGTTTCCTCTTGTGTTCACAGCACATTTTTTCACCTGGATGAACCTCAAGGCACACCCCAAGCAGGCAGCCAGGTTTCTCAAGAGCATCTCTTTGTAATTAAGTGTTTTCACATGCATGTACCCAGCCCCAGGGGTTCTGAGAGGTGACAAGAACCTTCACCCTGCAACAAGGTGGTTGCATGTTATTGGAACAGGAAGAACAGGTCTCTGCATGTCGAAATGGATGTCCCAGAGCTAAAGACACCCACAAGCCTGTGGTTTTACAAAGTATGGGGGAAAAAATTCCGTTTCATCGAAGCCACAGGGCTCTTTGCTCCAGATCCCATGCAGGGAAGCCAGCTCTCTGCTTTAAGTCCTGATTTGGAGGCTGTGCATGCCTGCCAGGGGACCCCTGCTAAATCATCAGCTCCCTCCCTGAAGATGCTGTACTCAGGGAAGACACCCAGGCTCAGCCAAGCCCTGCTCCGTACCGATGCGGGTGTGCTCCTTCCCATCGAACACCAGCCACTCGTACACCTCATCGCTGATGCACAGGACGTCGTGCTTCACACACAGAGTTGCAATGAGCTCCAGCTCTGCTCGGCTGAACACCTGCAGCAGGCAAGGAGTGGAAGAGAGATACAGCAGGAGCATTTCTGCCTGTCCCTGCCTCTCTGTGAAGGCCCTGCACCCTGCCCTGCACCATCTCCCAAACCAGGGTGGGCAGAAGCTGGTTGCAACAGTCTAACAAGGCAAAACCACTGCTGGCACAAAAGCACAGGTTTAAAAAACACCAGGAGAGTGCACAGAGTATGTGGTGCTCCTCTAACACCCGCTTCCATGTGTGCAAGGAAGGTCAGGTCACTGCTACACAGCAAGTTGAGCTGTAACACCCCAGCTGCTTTCAGGGCCAGGCACAGCCAGGCCAGAGGCCTTACCTTGCCCAGGGGGTTGTTGGGTGAGTTCAGGACAATGGCTTTTGTCCGGTCGCTGAATTTAGAAGCCAGTTCAGTTGGGTCCAGCTGCCAGTCTGCACTAGACATCAACTTTCCATCTTTTGGGTCTTTCTAGAGAGAACAGAGGAGAATATCAACTTGCTTTGCTTACCACTCACCTCTTTGCCCCCTTTCCTACACCACCTCCCTCCTTAATGGCTTTCACAGAATCATAGATTGGTCTGGGTTGGGAGAGACCCCAAGGAGCACAGAATTCCAACCCCCCTGCCATAGGCAGGGCCACCAAACCTCAGGCTTGGAGCTACACAAGATTGCCCAGGGCCCCATCCAACCTGGCCTTGAACACCCCCAGGGACAGGGCTTTGTTCTGACCCACTCACCAGTCTCAGTGGGACAAACACGGGTGTCCCACCAGCCATTTTTACCATCGGCTCATAGCAGTCGAAGAAAGGCTCAATGATAATCACCTGGAAGAAAGGGACACATCAGCACCCTTCTGGCCTTGCTTAGACCATCCCTGGTGGGTGCAGAGAGCAATGGGAGGGACAGGAAATTTTAATCCATGCCTGTGTAGCCCATGGGCAGTGTCAGGGAAGAACAACATCACTTGGGGTGAAAAGGTTCTTTTGCCTTATGCAGAAATAAGACAGTGCCCTGCAGCAGAGATATTTTTTTCCTTTGGAAGCTCAAATACTGGGGAATGGGGATAAAACCTTTTCTGCTTTGCAAAAGGACTATGAAAATCTGTTCCTGGCAGACCCACAGCTGAGAAGGGCTCAGCTGGCAGAGGCTGCTGGTGCAACAAGCCCAAATCTTGGGTTACCTCATCACCTTCTTCAACAAAAGCCTGGAAGCAGCAGAAAAGAGCCTGGTATGCTCCCACAGTCACCATCACGTTGGTCATAGGATCCAGGTCTCGTCCAAGCAGCTTCTCAAAAAATTGGGCTAGGATCTTCACCAGAGGCGGGTGGCCCTGTGGGGTGAGAAGAGGGGTAGGTCTGGGGCTGCAGGAACCTCCCAAAACACAGATGAGCCTTTGGAAGAGGCCTGGGCAGCCAAGCACCCTGCAACTAAGTGTGTGGGGCATCTTCTAGCCTGACTGCTTCAAGTGCCCTGGGAAAACAGGGTGTCACAGCCCTGGGCACCGGGGGCCAGGCTGAGGTAGGATGCGTGTTTTGTCCTGTTTATTGTGGCCCTGGCTAATGGGGAGTGAGGGGGGCATTGCCAAGGAGAGGGGGGTGTCTGTCCACACACAAAGGCACGGGTGTACTGGTGCAGCATGTGGTTCTCCCCGCCGAGGGCTCTCACGAATGCTTCCTTCAGAAAGTCCGGTGGGGGGAAGTCAGGGAAGCCCTGGCCCAGGTTCACTTTGGAGTAGGTGGCAGCAAGTTTTACAAACTCCACCCTGGAGAGAAGACAGGGAGAGAAAGACAAGCATTTAGAGAGGGTTCAGGCAGCTTGCTGGCACTAGCTCTGCTTGTCAGCATCCCTGTGGAAGTGAGTAAGGGAAGTGTCCTTTCTGTGGAGCCATTCTGCTGCTCTCAGGTGGAATCTGGCAAGCACAGGTCATTCCAGATACATTTCAATTAAAACAGAGGCACTATTGCCCCAAGGGGATGGGTGGTCTTAATTTTTGCCCCAGGGGGATGGGTGGTCTTAATTTGTTCCCCAAGGAAGCAGCTGTTGGGCTGCCTGGGTGTGTGGTCATGGCTGAAGCGGTGCTGCTGATGGGACTGGACATAACAGGAGAGGCCTCTGAGGTTTTCAAGGTCACACCAGTTCAGCAAAATTTAGCAACTAGGGAGCATGAAGGCCTCTGCTGAGGGACAGGAGGGCTGAACTCCATGCTTCCCACAAGCAAGAGCCAGCTTGTCGGTGGTTTGCAGCTTGAAACGGAGCAGGGCTTTGGGGAAAGTCCACTGAAATCTCCTCCCAAGGCCTGTGCCTGGCAGGCCAGGAGTGCAATCTGCAGCATCTCTTTGCCTGCTTCTCTGCTTGCAGTGCCTGAGGGTGGGCTTGGTGAAGGTGCCATGGCTGCAAAGTGTGCTGCAACCGCTTAGCTCGGATGTGGGTGCTGCTGGGGTCATTCGGGTGGGCAGGTTGGATGGAGGGACTATGCTACAAGGTGCTCCCTCTGCCTCTCCCACAGGCCTGGGACCCCTGATATGGCATGAAGTGTGAGCACACCTGGGATAAAGTCTCCCCTGGGACAAACTTGCCCCAGTGTGCTTCCTGCAAGGCAGCAGCTAAGGGAGACTGCTGCTCTGTGCTGGGGGACTGGGGTAGTTTCTGTCTGGTGCCGGTCAGCCTAAAACCACACCTACTGCCAAGGTAAGCCAGGTCTCTCTTCACTCACCAGATATTCTTCTCTGTTCCCTCCAGTCTCCGAGCTTGCAGCTGCCTTGACATTTTTGCCTGCAAAGAAGGATGAAGAAAGTCAGTTGAAGCTTTTGCTGAGGGCAGAGGGTCCACGAGCAAAGGGATGCAGCCTCCCCAGGAATGATTGTCCCAAGGGAAGGTGAG
Source organism: Laterallus jamaicensis coturniculus (assembly GCA_022605575.1). NCBI lineage: Eukaryota > Metazoa > Chordata > Aves > Gruiformes > Rallidae > Laterallus > Laterallus jamaicensis. Next base: position 10,108,772 of record JAKCOX010000022.1, read on the forward strand.
GCCTTTACTATTGCTTCCTGGGATGTTGCTGACTGACCCAAGGGCAGGTAATGCTGCTGCAGGGGTTTCTGGAGAAAGCTTCACATGGTTTTTATGGAAGATGAAACAGGCCTGAGAGCTGGCAGAGGAGGGTGTTTCATTTCCCACTTTCCACAAGAACTGAGGAAACACGTGAACAGAAGAGGTGTGTGTACACTCACTGGGGAGCTGGCAATGCTTTAAACCCTGTCTTTGGCTAGGAGAAATCATGGGGTCAAACAAGCTCAGCCAAGCTGTAACAGCAAGGCCAGTGATCCCAGACCTCACACTTCTGCCTTCCATAGCCTCTCTTGTCCTCCATCAGAAGGACCTCCTTGTCCTCTACAGGCCACAAAATATCCCCTTTTACTTGCAGAACAAACTTTTTTGTTCCACTCTGCTCTGAGTAGCAGCAGAAGTATTTACTCCTTTGTCCTGCTGAGTGCTTGCTGAAGGGACCTGCTCTACATCCTAAACACTGTGCTGGTTTCTGCACCTGAGGTCACAGCAAAGCCCAGCAGCAGCCAGGCACAGGCACATGGGGAGCACAGCACCCAGGTCAGTCAGATGGATGGAGACACCAAGGTGCTGCTCACCTGGCTGGTGTCTAATTCCCACATGCATCGTGGTTGGGAGGGGTGGGAAGAAGGACAGTAGGAAACACTGAGAGAAAAATTCCTTCTTCCAGTCGGATAGACACGGTGGGAGAAAGTCACTTGGGCTGGATGGGGAATCGATCACAAGGATGATGAAAAGCAGCAGAGGCAGAGTTTAGTAACTCAACAGCACAGGGAAAAGGTAACCAGGCAGCAAAGGGACTGGAAACCAGTGACAAACGGTGCTCAATGCACCAAGAGCCAGCGTGGGGATGTGAGGAGGGCATCTCTGGAGCAACGAGCCAAGAAAACGATTGTTGCCACAGCAAATCAAATAGATTTGAACAGGGATGAGGAGGACACATAAGTGATGCAGAGTTGGGATGTGAGGGGATAGGGTCTGTGCTCTGCCATGCCAAGATTAGGGAGGGTGGTCAACTCCCTTCCCCGGGCTCCCCACTTACCTGCTCACCTCTGCTGTTCCCAGAGGGCTGCGCCAGCATTTGAGAAGCACCCCAACAATGTTTTGTGCAGTGAGAGCTCAGGACTTCTACACAGCTTCAGCCCTCACCAGGAGTCTTTGCAAACACCTTGTTGAGGAGCCCTGGGTTTCAGAGGGCACTGGGTGGACTCTGTGCTCCCCCGTGGTGCCAGGCAGGCAGCCAAGGAGGAGCAGAAGTCACTGCTTTCCCAGGTCTAGGGGAGCCCTGCTCCTCTCCCCCAGTCCCTTCCTTGCTCTTTCTGCACAAGCTCGTGGCATATTACAGTCAGGAAGACCCTGTGCTTGAGCTGATTTTGGTGGGAATAGAAGGATTCATGGTTTGAGAAGTAGAAGATAGCTGGAGGTGAAATATTAACAGCTCCAGTGCTGTTCTCTTGTGGTGGGGCTCCTGCTGGTCACAGTTCAGAGAATTAACAGCATCTGTAAGTGTGATGGGAGTCAGTGGGATGAAGGTGCTTTGAGCCTAGCAATTCCCAGTTCTGAGGGAAGGCACTGTCTGCTCCTGCCCTTTTGGGGAGGGAAATGACAAAAGCTCCCTTCTTTTGATGCTACCTCCATCCCATCCCCAGCCTGCATGATGCTGCCATGGGCGGCTGCTCACCAGGCTGAAGAGCAACACAGCCTTAGGGCCATGCAGCCCCCACATCTGCTTCAGCCTCTTCTGCTCCACATGCTGTGTTTCCCCAGCCACGCTTTGCCTGGCAGCCAGGCAGGACACTTGAGTGCCAGTATGGGAGACTGAGCAGCCACAACCTTCCACTCCTGACTCCCCACTGCACATGATTTCCTTGCTCTGCACATCTGTATCTCCAAGAGGGATGCTGATATTTCCCAAGCGTGTTGCAACCCAGGAGACTTTAGAAGAGCCCATCAGATGAGGCAAACCCACAATGAGCTTCCTTCTGTATAAAGGATATTCTCTTGCTTATGAGACACTCCCTTTAAACAGGCTGCCTGGCAATTAGTGGGCGCAGAGGAGATTGCACCAGTGTGGCTTTTCCTGACGTGCCCTATCTGCCATCTCCTGGGCAGTGAGCTCCCCCAGGCTCTGTACTGCTGCAGCCTGAGCCAGGGAGCAGGCTGCTGGCCAGAAACAGTCTGGGCATTCAGTACCTCGACAGAGTGTGAGCTATATCCAGCACCGCTCTTCCTCTCCAGCAAGAAGTGACGCAGAGACTGTCTCGCTCTCCGGAGCATGCCAGGGCTCCTGCTGTCTCAGTCCTGTGGGCACAGACCTGCAAAGCAAATGCTCCATGTACCTGGGGATGCAGAGCAGGTCTGGAATCCAATGTTGGGGTTATTCTGCCACAGAAAGGAAGAGAGGGAACGAACCGCTTTGTGGGTTGTCACTGCAATGTTAAATAGCACCAGGATTGTACTTTGTGCCTGTGACACACACAAAGTCAGGATCACAAGGGCACCCATGGCCTTTGCCTCCTCTATCTCCAATTCTGCGCTCCCTCCACTTTCCTCTGCACTTAGGGGACTGGTACAGGCACCAGTGAGAGGGCATCCTCTGGGAACTGGGCATCCAACATCAGCTTGCTGTTCGCTTTCCTTGATCACAGGTGGGTCCTGCTGCTCCACTTCCTCCCCTGCAGCACCTTCACCTTCCTCGCTGATGGGGCTGTGCCTTGGCAGGGCTGCTGGACACCCTGACTCTTGGGGCTCCAAGAAACCAGGGGTCTTGGGCACGTATACTAGGCAAACCTGCTCCCTACAACCCCACCCTTTCCCTTCCCTTCAGGTTCTTAAGTTTAGGAAAGAAATAAAATCAACCTGGGAGTGCTGCTGGTCTCTGGCCTCACAGCTGCTGCAGCTCCAAGCTGTTTAGCTGCAAGTTTTATTCTGATTAACAAGATATCAGCTTCCCTTTCTGAAGAGATTTTGGTGTTTACCTTTCCTTCAAAGCCCCAAATTAATTCCTGTGCCTGATGCAGCCTTTTTCTTTACCTCAGGTCCCCATATGTGGCATTTAAGTGAAAATAACTTACTGTTTACATACTTCAGGTAAAAGCAGTGAATCTGGAGGATGTATGCACCTATAGTCTGACCAGTCAGGGATTAATTGACCCAGCTGTCAAACATTAAATTAAACCAGATTTGAAGGTGGCCAGCCCAGAGGTAAGTTCTCAGTACTGCTGGGTGCACTGTCCATCTGCACATGCAGGATGAGTCTCTCCACTGTCTGCACTTCATGTCATTTCTAACAAAGGGGCAAAGCAGCTGCCAGCTGACACCAGTGGGGTTTTATATCTCTGTGCCCAGGTGGGGAAAAAAAAACCCCACAATTTGTGGAAAACCAGGAAGCCAGAGCATAATATTGCTGGGGACTGCAAAATACCTACCTTGTCCCTGTGCATGGGACAGCTGCATGTTGGGGGGCAGGCACTGAGATGTGTGGGGATACTGCTTTGATCCCAAAGCAAATGAGCACTGGAATGAGGAGATTAACTCTGCAGGTAGGGAGATCAAAGTGTGGCAATAAAAAGGGCTCCACCAGATAACGGAAGACTATGGAGTTGGAGTTAAGAGGTTTGCAAAAGGCTCGTACAGACTGGGAGCAGCACCCTGGGGCTCGGGCAGGGGGCTCTGCCTTGCCTCCCCAGCCCTGGATAATGTTTTGGAGAGGGGCTAGCTCCAGGAGACCCAAAAAGCCTGGGAAAAGCTCAGGGAGCCTCTCACCTGGGTGGGCATTGCAGGCTGTGCTGTACGTATGCTCCCAGCAAGGGTACTGGGGCACCTCTCGCTCAGGACCGCAGAGGTGACAGCTGAAAGGTCACCGTGGGGACCGGTCCCTCACCACCTCCTCCCCTCCAGCACCGGCTTTCTCCTCTATCCCGGTGCTCCCCAAGCACCCCCACGGTGCTGGCCAGCCTGGCTGCTCACAGTCGCACCCAAAGGACTCTGGGGACGAGTCCCGCCATGGGTTACGACTCCGCAGCGGGGCCATGGGCGAGTGCAGCGTCCCCAGGCAGCACGCACACACGGCGTGGGCACAAAGGCAGCTGCCAGAAGGGATGGTGAGGGGGTAAAACCGACTTACATCAAGCTGGGCCAGGCCGCTTTACGCTGCGAGAGTCTGGCACAACCACCCAGGCCGCGTTCGCACACATGGCTCCTTCTCCCTGCCTCTGAACGGCTTCATCTGCCAGAAGGGACTTCCTGGGAGGAGTCGAGAGGCTGCAGGAAGGCAGGAGTCGAGCTACAACACTCTGATGGGGAAAATGGTACCGGGCAACGGGAGAGCTTGGCTCGCTCTCCAACCTGGGGTGAGGGAGCAGAGGGCTTTGGGGAGCGGGTGCTTTCCTCCCAAGGGCTTGGAGCTAGAGCTGCCAGAGGATTTTGGCTGCCTGGGAAAATATCCCTGCCTGGTTTTTTTTCAGGTGGAGGCTCATGCTGGCATAATTACAGCTGGGTAATTTTTGTGGTATGGCTGTAATGACTTTGGCATGGCAATGGCCAGGGATTTCCCTTTGAGTGAAGGCTTCAGTCATGTTGAAAAATGAATTTTTAAGCCAGACACTCTCACAAAAACTCCAACCTGCAGGCTTAATGTTATTAGAGAATGGATCACAGGTACAGAAGGTGAGAGATCAGTGTTAAATTCATCAGATAAAGACTTACTGTCATGATACAACCTAGAGCAGGATCCCACAGCATCATCCAGCACCTGGGCTGTGGATGGGCAGGGGAACACTAGTGCCTTAGAGTGGGATTTCAGCGCAGGGATGCAGGAGCTGAACTCTCCATCGCTTATCATAGAATCATAGAATCGTAGAATCATAGAATCATAATCATAGAATCATAGACTGGCATGGGTTGGAAGGGAACCCAAGGATCACAGAGCTCCAAGCACCCTGCCTCAGGTCTGGAGCTACACAAGGTTGCCCAGGGCCCCATCCAACCTGGCCTTCAACACCCCCAGACACGGGGCACCCACCCCCTCTCTGGGCAGCCTGTTCCAGCCCCTCACCACTCTCTCTGCAAAGAACTTCCCCCTAATATCCAATCTAACCCTTCCCTCCTTCAGCTTCACTCCATCCCCCTTGTCCTGCCATTGTCTGTCCTTTAACAAGCTGATTCCCCTCCTGTGTCTCTGCTCCCTTCAGGGACTGGCAGGCTGCAATGAGGTCCCCCCACAGCCTTCTCTTCTCCAGGCTGACCCAGCCCAGCTCCCTCAGCCTCTCTTTGCAGGGCAGCTGCTCCAGCCCTCTGAGCATCTCCGTGGCTCCTCTGACCCCTCTCCAACAGCCCCACATCTTCCTTGTGTTGGGCCCCAGCTCTGGACACAGGATCCAGCTGGGGCCTCCCAGGGCAGAGCAGAGAGGGACAATCCCCTCCCTGTCCCTGCTGCCACCCCTCTGCTGATGGAGCCCAGGATCCCATTGTTTGAGAGGGGACAGTTGCTCAAGCAGGATCTAGAGAGCAAATTGTCCTCTCTTGGCTTCCCTCATCCTTTTCTGACAAGGCTTTACATGCACCAATGAATCAGGTCGTGCTGCTCTCCTGAGTAATTACTGTCTCTACTTTTACAGTAGGAAAAAGTGATCCATGGGGAAAGGAAGAGGCTGGTGTCCTCTGCACCAAAGCTTCTTGAATCCAAACCCAACAGTCCATCCAGGCTCCCAGCATCCCTGCTGTGACTAAGCAGGAGGGAATGCAGCTGCAGGCAGACACAAACTATTTGTTTTCTAAACTTCTGTTTAACTCAAACACTGAGATAAACAGATGGATGGATAATTTGTGTTTGCTTCCATAAGAATGTACACGGCACACCCTGAGTTCAACCACATTTTCTCCTGCTGCCCTCCTTAGGCTTTCCCCACTCCTTCCTTATCTGGTTGTTGTTCCTCCCTGTGCTGAGCTCACTTGAGTAGCTGAATTAGGAAAAAGCTGCCCTGACAGAAAACTGGATGTTTTTCTATGAGGTCCATAGGTTGCACCAGCTCAGGGCAGGGTGGGTGTGAGCACTAAAGGCACCACGAGGAGATGCTGATCTGACTAGGGACCAGAGAGGAGTAGGGAGAAGAAGGGATGGATGAGAGCACGAGCTGTCACCTTCTTTGGCAGGATTTGGCCTTTATATTGCTTCAGCAGTAACAAGTAACTTCTTAATGTCCTCTTGAAATTCAGTAGAAATCACTGGATAATTAGCATGCAGCCAGCAAGGAAAGGGACACACCTGACTTTCTTGGAGATTGCTTTGAAAACTCCAGGAAAATGAGGCCCCTCTCTTTCTTCAGGTCATTTTAATTTAACAAGTGCATCTAGATATGAACAATATTTTTTTTTCTTAAATCTAGTTATTTAACTAGATTTAAGTATTTAAGTATTAGTAGCACTAAAAATGATCCAGCTTCCCAACAACACCTGTAAAATGAACTCTCTTTTTAGGCCTGGAGGGATGCTTAAACTTTAAATAAGGGAGGTAAGATAAAAATCATATTATAGAGCAATTATAAAGAGTTAGATCTTCTTCCTAGTTTTATACAGATGTATTCCTAGAGTACAACTATGTCACCCCAATGAGAGAGGTTACTCTGGCCCACAGTCTTCATCAGAGTATTGGTTAGTGCTATAAAACATGAACAGCACCTGTGGAAATTTAGTTATTTAACTAGATTTAACTGGTGAGTGTCTACAAGCCTTGGTAGGTGGGACCATAGCCATGCCTATGGAACCCATGCCTATAGCTGTGGGATGATGCTAAGATCTACAGTGTTCCTAGAAAGCCACCAATATGCTTATTGTGCTGTAACAATGATCACAAGTTAAAATTGGCTGCACTTAACCACTCAGAACTGCATCTTGTACACTAATGAAATTGTAATGAATGCCTTTGAACCATCCTTTATGAATTTTTAAAAAAGAAGATGCAGTCCAGTGCCTTTCAATGAGTCAGCCAGAAGAAAACCATTAGTGAATCAGCCTGCTTTTTTCAGGTACCACAAAAATACTGTTGGATATATCCTCCCAACACGCCAGTGTTACTCTTGCAAGGAAACACAAGCTGCATTTTTCAGTGGCCTCAGTTGAGTGAGCTGTTGTTAGAGAAATGGAAGGAAGCGTTAAAAATATTCTACTTGAGCCACTTCCCACAGGTTGGTTCTTAAGGGAAAAGCTGTAAATGCTGCGTTTTAAATTGTTTTTATTGTCTTAAATAGACTTAATGTTGACACTAGTTGAATGACACCATAGAATCACTAAGGTTGGAAGAGACCTTTTAGATCATCGACTCCAACCACAGCCTGACCCTGCCTCACCCACCTCTAGATCATGTCCTCCAGCACAAGATCCACACGACTTTAAAGCCCCTCAAGGGATGGGGAACCCCACCACTTCCCTGGGCAGCCTGTGCCAATACTCACAACCCTTTCTGTAACAAAAATTTCCTGCTATGTGACCTAAATCTCCTCTGGTGCAGTTTGGAACCATTCCCTCTTGTCCCATCACTTGTGACCTGATAGAAGAGGCTGACCCCCCCTCTCTACACCCTCCTTGCAGGTAGCTGTAGAGAGCCATAAGGTCTCCCCTCAGCCTCCTTTTCTTAAGATTAAAAAGCCCCATCTCCCTCAGTTGCTTCTCACAGGACTTGTGCTCCAGACCCTCCACCAGCTTCGTTGCCCTTCTCTGTATGCACTCCAGCATCTCAACATCCTTCCTGTAGTGAGGGGCCCAAACTGGACACACTACTTGAGGTGTGAGTACACCAGGAGCAGATGCTCCTCTCAGGGCTCTGCACAGCTTGAACCATACTAAGGGGCTAAACCTGAAACAAGGTGATGTCAAGGCACAGCAGGCATCATGTATTTATCTCACAGCACGGACACCAGCCTGAATCAGGGCCTGAGGCTGCCCCTGGCAGGCTTCTGCCTTTCCTCCCTGCTCTTCCCAGGGGACAGAGGCTGCTGTCCTCCAGTGCCACAGGCTAAAAGACCGAGTTGCTGTGCATACAGTTACATTAAATGAAATAACGACAGAAGGCTTGATCATGATCATGATCATGATCACCCCTCAGAAGAGGGGTGGCAGCAGGGACAGGGAGGTGATTGTCCCTCTCTACTCTGCCCTCGTGAGGCCCCAGCTGGATCCTGTGTCCAGAGCTGGGGCCCAACACAAGGAAGATGTGGGGCTGTTGGAGAGGGGTCAGAGGAGCCACGGAGATGCTCAGAGGGCTGGAGCAGCTGCCCTACAAAGAGAGGCTGAGGGAGCTGGGCTGGGTCAGCCTGGAGAAGAGAAGGCTGTGGGGGGACCTCATTGCAGCCTGCCAGTCCCTGAAGGGAGCAGAGACACAGGAGGGGAATCAGCTTGTTAAAGGACAGACAATGGCAGGACAAGGGGGATGGATTAAAGCTGGAGGAGGGAAGGGTTAGATTGGATATTAGGGGGAAGTTCTTTGCAGAGAGAGTGGTGAGGGGCTGGAACAGGCTGCCCAGAGAGGGGGTGGGTGCCCCGTGTCTGGGGGTGTTCCAGGCCAGGTTGGATGGGGCCCTGGGCAACCTTGTGTAGCTCCAGGCCTGAGGTTGGTGTCCCTGCCTGTGGCAGGGGGTTGGAGCTCTGTGACCCTTGGGGTCCCTCCCAACCCAGGCCAGTCTGGGATTCTGTGATTCTATGATTCTATGATTCGGTCATAAACCTTGACCAAGGGCTAGTTTGTGTTCTTGGTTGGGGTTTTTCTTTGATGAAATCAATGATTAGGTCATAAACCTTAGCCAAGAGTTAGTTTGGGTTCTCGTTTGGGGCTTTTCCCTGACGAAATCAATCCATCCTGGGCTCCAGAGCCCCGCTGTCCTGTCACGGCAGTTAAAGACACACAGCTCCCCACCTCCCCCTCCTGCAGTTGTGATGGCCCCTTTAAGACTCGCCCCATTTCGCGCCCTGCCCTGCACCAACATGGCGCTCCCGCCTTCACTTCCTCTCTCCTCATTAACCCTCCCTTTCCCCCCTCTTCGCCACCATAGATGCCGCCCACCCAGCTCAGTGCCCCGTACAAAGATGGCGGCGCGCTCTTCTCGTCATGCCCGCTCTCAAGATGGCGGCGCCCTCCTTTGCTCCTCGCTCGCCGCGGCGCGACGGGCTGATGGCCGCCATGCAGGGCGGGTGAGGTCAGTTCCGGGGTGGGGCCGCCGCGGTGCGGTTAGGGGCGAACAAAAGGAGCCGGAGCCGGCGTGAGGGAGGGCGGGGGCCGAGGTGGCCAGGTGGGTAGTGGTGGGGTGGGTGCTGCTGCTTCCCTTGCCTCACGCTGCGCTCCCCTCAGCGGCCGGGGCGTTGAGCGGGCAGGGCGGCGGCGGAGGGGGGGGTGGGGGGGACGTGTCCTCCGGGTAGGGCGGCCGTGAGGGGGCCGGGATGGGGCGGGACCGGACCCCCGCGGGAGGTAGGGTTGGGGTCTGGCGGCGGAGCTGGGGTGTGGGGGGGGAGCAGCCCTGAGGGGAGGGCAGCGGCCGGGCGGGGCCTGAGCGCCCAGCTGCTCCCCTCGCTCCGGGCGGGCGGGGAGGATTTGCTGACTAATTCGGCAGTAATTCGTTTCCTCCGTGTCCCTGCCCTGCCGGGCGGGAGGCCGGGGCGGGTGGGTTCCCCCCCATGTCTGCGGGGCGAGACCCGCCTGTGCTGCGCGGTGAGGTGGGGGGGGGAGAGAAGGTGCCGTGTTGGCTCCCTGGCAGCGGCGCTGGGCACGGCCGGCTGGCTGCTTGGGGCAGTTTAGATGTGTTTCTACCTGATGGAGGGCGTCGGGTGCCTGTCTGGGGGGTGCGGGGCCGGTGCGCGGGCCGGCGGGCTTGGGGCTGGCGCTGAGGCGGCGCCTGAGAGGCGGTTTGGGGAGGGGAGGGAAGGTCAGGGAGCCCTCTCCTTCAGGCGCTTCCCTTGCAGCAGTCGCAGCTACGGAGGGGGAGGCTGGGGGCTCTTGGGGAGGAGGAGGGGGGCTGGGGTCTTTTGGGGACGAGGAGGGGGGCTGGGGGCTCTTGGGGAGAGGGGGGAGGCTGGGGGCTCTTGGGGAGGAGGAGGGGAGGCTGGGGGCTCTTGGGGAGAGGGGGGAGGCTGGGGGCTCTTGGGGAGAGGGGGGAGGCTGGGGGCTCTTGGGGAGAGGGGGGAGGCTGGGGGCTCTTGGGGAGAGGGGGGAGGCTGGGGGCTCTTGGGGAGCGGGAGGGAGGCTGGGGGCTCTTGGGGAGCGGGGGGAGGCTGGGGGCTCTTGGGGAGAGGGGGGAGGCTGGGGGCTCTTGGGGAGAGGGGGGAGGCTGGGGGCTCTTGGGGAGAGGGGGGAGGCTGGGGGCTCTTGGGGAGAGGGGGGAGGCTGGGGGCTCTTGGGGAGCGGGGGGAGGCTGGGGGCTCTTGGGGAGCGGGGGGAGGCTGGGGGCTCTTGGGGAGAGGGGGGAGGCTGGGGGCTCTTGGGGAGAGGGGGGAGGCTGGGGGCTCTTAGGGTGTGCAGCATCTGTCATCCCTAATGGTAGCTGTGGGATCGAGAGGGATATAGCCTTGAACGTCTCCGCTGGTATTTACCCCCTCTCCCCCTCCATCCCAGTGCTGTCTCTTCCTATTCTCCCTATTGCTGATAACATGCTTGCTGAAGTTCTGCAGTCCTCTCCTGCATAGCTGGGAGGCTGGGTGATCAAGAGGTCTCTCAAAGCGTTGGTCTGCTCCCTGGGCTCTTTTCCCATGCCCTGTGCTGACACCAGGAAGCAAAAGGGGGGGGGGGGAGAAATAAAGCTGCTGTGTTTTGTTCATGTTGCTAAACTGCTGCTGCTTTTAAAAGATTTGTGCTGGTAGGTAAGTGTTGAGAGGAAAGGGGACAGGCATTTAGAGTGGTTATGAACATGATCTCTGCTTTCAGGTTCTCTGTTCCTGATGGTAATGTTAAAAAAAAAATAAAATCCAAGGTTTTATGACTAGAAAGTAGGTAGTAAAGCCATTAATCCTGTTTTCCCATCTAAAAAATGTTTCTGTTTCTTCCAGGAGGTTAATCTGTCCCTACCAGTTTAGGCTTAGGATAATGGCAGTATTCAGCTTCTCCTTGGCTGGGGCTGCAACACCTGCTTGTTGTTAACTTCTGCTGGAATACCAGATGTTGGAGATTCCTTCCCCTGAGGAGTTTTTTACTTCGCTCTTAGAGCTCTTACCATCTTTTTAGTTATCAGGGTGTCTCTCTAGCTCCTAATGACCCTCCCTGAGTTGTTCCTTGCTTCTTAGATAGCCTTTAGCAAGCTTTTATGTAACCCTAGTCCCTCTGTGAACTCGATCTCCTCTTCTTGCCTGACAGCCTGTTTCATTTCAGGGAAGCAGTTCCCATGGCGTGTGGGGAATGCGACGCTTCAGCACCCGCTCAGGATCCAGCACACAGGGACATCATCCACTTCCAGCACAGAGAACTGAAGTGCAGATAGCAGAACCCAGCTTGCAAGGTAAGGGCTACAGGCCAGCTTGAGTGGTAAAGCCAAAAAAAAAAAGGATCACTAGGCTATCAGAGTTGTGAAGCGTTGGGGCAGTGATGAGATGACTGATAAGGAGTGAGGAGGAAAGGTAGTTGATCAGAGGGTGATATAGGAGGGAGTAAGTAGTGATATGCTAACTAATGTCAGCTTGAAGGTGACCAAAAAGAGTAAAGGAACTGAGTGTTGTCCAAAGTAGAATGTAGCTGTTCAGATATTCACCCATACCTCTAACTCCTGGTCACCTAAACCTTGACTTCTCAGTGCATGAAGTGATAAATACTTGAAGGTTGTCCAGTGAGTGCTTTGGTGACTGCCACCTGGAAGGAGTGCAGCTGAAAAGAGGCAAGAGTTATTTAATTTGGTAGGTGCTCCCCCCTTTCCTGGGAGTGATGGCTGTGTCACTGTGTAGCCCTCTCCTAGGCAGTTCTTCATGGTGCACTGGCCAGTTACTTACTTGGGTGTCAGTTAGGCAATGGCTGAAATGAGCTGCAAGAAGCTCCCTGCCTGGTTCTTCACTAGGATAGTGGTGAGAGGTATTGCAGAATTCTGTCCTTATCCTCAAGATGAGAAGTGCTGTCCAGACTGGTGGTGTCCTGAGCAGTGGGATGTGCTTCCAGAACACAAGAATCCCTAAGGCTTGTCTGATGTTCTGTCAGCTCACTGATTTTGTGCTGATCCTTTCATGGGATTTGGAAACCCTAACTTTATTCATGTGGGTTGAAGACAACTGTGCATAAACATTCCCTTAAAGTATGCCAGAAGCCATGTGTTATAAGTTTCTGTGTTTGAAATGTGGAGTGCCTGAAGCCTTCTAGTGATGACTTACTGAATGCCCCGAGTTGATTACATTCTAGTGAGTGCTGCAGGCATTCAGGAAGATGGTCTGTGGTTTGGGGTTCTCTGATAGTATTTTTAAAAAATAAAACAGCAGAGGTTGAATGTATAAGTTACTGTGTTACTGCTGTGTGATTGGAGCAGGCTTATCTGAGGCCTTCATGTAATTCTTCCCCTCTAAAGAGGGATTTGGTTCAGTGGCGTACTCGAAGGAAGTGAAAGTTGCTTCTGATGTTAAATCGAGCCTGACTGGTGTCTGGGAGAACAGAGGTACAATGCCAGATGAGTGGTGGAGCACAGAAAGCCAAGAATTGAGGAGTTTTGTGTGGGGCTCCTTCATGGGGGGGGGGAGGTGGGCTGGTGTATAGCTATTGTTTTGGTAATGATTAAAATGACTGTGTTCAGCTGCAGTGTGGGGAGCCTCCTCTGTGCCTTTTTTTCAAGAGTTTTCAAACCCAGGCACAGTTCAGGGTATGCATGCTAACCCTGCACAGGCATTTAACAGTCTGCATGCTTTGCAGAGCCTATCTCAAATGCTTCCCAGCAGCGTTTTCCTTAAACTCTTGATGCAGTGCATGTATTTTGTATTGCAACTTGAAATCCAGCTCATGGAGCTGGATTATACATGCTGTGAAACTGCATTTGAAACTAGAAGCTATTCAGTCCTGACCTCCCTGCTGAAATAATAGTGCTTCCTTCTCCCTGTGTACCCAGCATTGTTAACTCTGCTATAAAATTACCTTGGCAATTCACAAAGCTCCTTGAGTGACAAATTTGCAAGGTGCTTCTCTAGCTACAGCCTACCTTTGTGAAGGGTAAGGCTGTTAACTAGTCCAGTACACAGATTCTCCTTTGCAGTCTTGGTTTGGTGATGAAAGGTAAGATGCCCTGCCCTGCATGAATTGATTAATACAATCAGAAAATGTTCTGAGCTGGCAGTCCTTGTTTTGGAGCTCATGGACCTGAAGACAAGGTTTATAGGGTACAGTGAATGTGTACCAACTCCTTCCCTCAGACTGAGGGTAAATATTATTGTGCTGATAGCTGATGTCTTACTTATCTTGCTCTCATCTGCATCTTCTTCCATCTTAACTGGCTCATCTCTTGGGAGCTTGGAAACAGCTGTGGCAACACCCGTGGGTTTGTGCATGCTGTGACAGTGTGTCAACAATCAAGATGATCCTTGCTTAAAAGTTTGTACTTGCTTTGAATCTGGTATCTTGATTTCTTAATCTGTTACATATATCAGAGCTCTGCTTGTCCATCATTCCTGGCTTTAGCTGAAAACAGTTGGTTTCCTTTTCTTGGATGAGGCTTCTCAATGCTGGGATTAAGTGCTGAAGAGCCTTCTGCAGCTGATGAGGTGCTTGAAGCTGTTCTGGTTGTTACAACTTAATGCTGTCTCTGTCTGTTTATCTCAAGCAGTTTCTAACAAAATTAATTGAAGCACTTTGTCAGTACAAGGGTGTGTTTCAGTGTCCTGTTGGAATAAGGCAGTTGTGCTTTCCCAGGACAATGCCCTGTCCTTGAAGCATCTTTTTTATGGCAAAGAGAAAATGAATTTTGGATGGAAAGCCTGTGACCATGTACATTCATAATTTATAAGCTGACACAGACTTTTTTCTCTGGCTTGTATCACTGTTGCAAGTCATCTGATTGCACTTACATTTACATAGCTCTGACACCAGCATACAGTCCCTGCTCCAAGTGTCAGTCAGTGCTGATAACATCAGATTACAGAATCACAGAGTTGTAGGGGTTGGAAGGGCCCTGGAGAGCTCCTGGGGTCCAACCCCCCTGCCAAAGCAGCTCCCCAGCTCATACTGCACAGGTCGGTGTCCAGATGGGGCTGGAATCTCTCCAGAGAAGGAGACTCCACACCCCCTGGGCAGCCTGTCCCAGGGCTCCCTCACCCTCACTGGGGAAAAGTTCCTCCCCAGGTTGCTGTGGAACTTCCTGGGCTCCAATTTGCAGCCATTGCCCCCACAGACACTGAAAAGGGGCTGGCCAATTCCCCTGCACGCCATGCTTCAGATATTGATAACCATTGATTAGGTCCCCCCTCAGTCCTCTTCTCTCCAGGCTGAACAGCCCCAGCTTTCTCAGCCTTTCCTCACAGGAGAGATGCTCCAGGCCCTTCATCATCTTCATAGCCCTTCTCTGGACTCTCTCCAGGAGATCCCTGTCCTTTTTACACCAGGGAGCCCAGCCCTGGACACAACACTCCAGGTGGGGCCTGAGCAGGGCAGAGCAGAGGGGGAGGATCCCCCTGTGACCTGCTACCCACACTCCTCCTGATGCCCCCAGGATCCCATTGTCTCTCTCAGCCCCAGGGCACACTGCTGGCTCATGGCCACCCTGTCACCCACCAGCACCCCCAGGTCCTTCTCCACAGAGCTCTTCTCCAGCAGGTCACCCCCAGCCTGTCCTGATCCATGTGGTTGTTCCTCCCCAGGTGCCAGACTCTCCACTGGCTGTTGTTGAATCTCCTCTGGTCTCTCCCTGCCCAGCTCTCCAGCCTGGCCAGGGCTCTGGATGGCAGCGCTGTGTCCTACACTGTTACCTTCAGTTCTGTGCAGTGGAGGGGGTGGGCAAAACGTTCTCAGAAGTCAGAAAATGCAGCAGACAAAGCCAGGTCTCTGGCATGGATTTTTCTGATAGTGCAGATGTTACTTGTTAGGACAGGCCTGCTTGTGTGATGGTAAACAGGAGCTGCTGTGCTAGACTAAGAACATCAGTCTTGCATGCTAAAGGAAGTCAGCTGAGTGGTAGCTGTAAAGATGATAAAGTGCTATCCAGAGGGTAGGTGGATTATTCCTTTTCATGAGCTTCAGTAAAGATGGCTGTGACCCATTTGGTTCACTGCTGTATCTTGTGGCTTGTGTGGGGCCAAGTGTTGCCAACAGCCTCTGCATGGTTGTGTGAAACCAATGTACCTTGCTCTCATGTGTTCACCTCTCTGTCTCAGAAGATGTTTTATCCTATAGGAGGGATTCGTTCTTGGTTTTAATGTGGAAGAGACCTGATCCAGGGATAATGGTTTGTTGGGGCTTTGGCATCTGGCTTCACTCTTTATTTCTAACCAGCAAAGGACAAAATCACTTGAGTTGTTCCATCTTACATCTTGGACTTTTCCAGTTCATCACGTGGTTGTCCTTGGAAGGTTTTCTGAGGGGTGCCTGAAAGCAGCTCTGTTTTAGCCTCCTTGGGTTGTTTTTTCTTGTAATCCTGGGCCTAATAAACATGGGGGAGGAGACACATAAACTCTCAGTCCCATTTCTGACCAGCAAAACTCCTGCATTTCCTGGTTTCTGAACAAAGAGCTCTGTGTCATGCCCTTCTTCAGGATTTCAGGTGGCAGCATGCTGGGGAGGGAAGCTCTGCTCTGTTGAAAACTTAGTGTAGCATGTTGCAGCATGTCAGTAATCAGGGCTATAGTCTTAACAGCATCAAGGTGTGGTTTTTTTTTCCTTATCTATGTCTAATGCTGTTGGCACATGAGCAACTAACTCCCTCTTTCTCTGGGTTTCTCAAAGGTATGATTCTTGTCAGCAGTGCTTGAATTCTGCCTTGCAGCCCATGATCTTACAAGGAAATCCACTGAGAATTAAGAGGATGTAGAGTGGAAACTAAAGAGTTGCAAGACCCAACTACAATGCATCCCTGTCTACTTGCCTAAAAGTCTGTCAGGAGACCACCTCACTTAGAATGGAAGCTGGGTGCCATTAAAGATGAGGAAGACTTCCCTGATTTCAGGGGATCCTTGGATTAAGGGGTGGAAGTTCAAATTCTTCTGTGTAGCCCTGTTTTGCCAGCAGCTCCACTTGTTACTAATGGAGGAAAGAGGGGACAGCATGAAGTGCTCAGCAGATGAGTCAAGCTGACAAACTAGCCAGTGAAACAGAACAGTGGTGGTGTTTCTGTTCACTCTGTCCCTAGCTGGATATGCTGGCCAGCAGTTGCAGGCAGGAATTTAAAGTGCTGCTCAGGCAGGTGCTGTCAGAATAAGTCAGTCTTTGCTGGTTTAAGTTGGATGGTTTTAGGTAGAAGAATTAATCCAAATCAGAGGATGCTTGCTCCTGCTGCAGTTGCTCTGTTAATACCTTGAACTTGTTAAATATCACAGGGGTCCTTAGGTTTGTGGAAAGCATTCATGTTCTCAGCTCCATCAGGCTTTATCTAGCAAGGTATGTGCTGCTTTATGATGTCTCTGTCAGCTGGATATGTTTAATCTTGTTTCTGAGTGGTTTTACTATTTAGGTGTGGTGTGCTCTGCATGTCCCTGTTCTTCTAACATGAGTGATTATCTTTCTCTTCCAGGTGTCTAGTAAAACACAGGATTAGTACTCAGTGATGCTTATGGTTGGCTGAAGTCTGGGTAGGTTTGGCAGGCTGGTTATGTAAGTGTGAAACTGCTGTTTCTTCTGTTGGATCAGCCTGCTCAGCAGTGATGGTGAGGCTGCTGCATGTAGCAGGCAGGTGCCCAGCAGGCTGAGGCAGGGACAGTTATCTGGCAGGAGGAGTTCTCAGTGGGATGCAAACCTGTACCCAGGTGAATCTGCAGGCACTGGACAGGCATGTAGTGTCTAAACATGGAATGTACAAAGACTTCAGGAGTGTGTTTGCTTAGGCTGGGTTGATCCTGCTGGATGGTGAGGCTTTGGCAAGCAGAGCTTTCCCTGTACCATCTCAGATGTTGCTGCTGTAGACTGTCCTGTGTCTGGGATATGAACTGTAGTGGTGCTTTGGTGTAGCTGAAACCCTCTAAGGGAATTCCTTGGGGAAGTGGGGAGTGTGTGTGTGGGGGACTGCTCAGGGATGCTGTAGTACCTAGGAAGGCACTGCTGAGTGTGAAAGCTGTATGCTTGAGACAGACACTTGAAGATTCCCCTTTCCAGTGTGCAGTACCTAAAGCCTGCCTGCTTAATTATACCCTTGGAAAACTTCCTTATGCTTCTGGGAGGTTGACAGCAGTTCAGACAGAGCTGACCTATCAGCTTAGGCAAGTTTAGTGAAATCAACTTGCCTTTAAACTTGAAACGCTCTCTTGAAATCTCAGTATGGATGCCTTCCACATGGCAGAGCTGTAAGAGAATCTCCTGAGCTCCAGCTGGCAAGGTCTGTAACCTGAGGTACAGAGGAAGGAGCTCAGATTCTTCTTCACCAAGACTGCTCTGGCAGCACTTCCAGTTATTGCTGTTCCTGTCCATAAACTCCTTCCCTTGGTCCATGTGTTCTGTGCTCAGCCCTCAGTGAGGGTGCATTACAGAACTGACTTAGCAAATGAAGCTTCTTCACAGTAAACACTTTCCTGCTGACAAAGCACACTGGGCTTCAACTTCTGGAAAGAGCAGAAGCTTGAAATCTCTGCAGTCAGCCTGCTGGTCCTGGGGAGCTTGGTCTGGCCTTGGTCACAAGGGCAGGAATTTCATTTTTGGCTAGCTGTCTCCATGCAAGGGTTGTTCCTGATCTTATGCCAGAATGATGTCTTCCATGTAAATCATTCTGTGCTACCTGTGTAGTGGTTGGGAGAGGCTGTGTTCCAGCTACCTGCTTGGTTTCTACATAGTGAAGAGAATCACAGTTCCTAGGAGGGAGAAGACTCCTCATACGCAGGGGAGCGATGACAGAGGTGGCTCTGAGAACCTGACTTCATGGAGTTAGGCTGCTGTTACCCACCCCAACAGTGTAACTGCTTGTCCTCATCCAGAAAGGGAGTGTGTTGCAACATGAGTTGTACTTTTAAAATGATTGCAAAATGGGCTCCACAAAATAAAGATGACGAATGCATCTCGATGCAGAGCTGTTGTCAGGCACTGTGTGTGTGTGTGTGAAGTCTGGGTGAGGAGGGGTGTTTGGTGGGCAGTTTTCCCTTTTACTGCAGATGCTGGGAGTAAGATGAGATAAAACATGGCAAATTCCAGCTTCAGTGAAAGTGGTCTGTAGTCTTATTGTTGTTTTTCTTTTTCTGGGACTCAAACAGAGTCCCTGCTGCTGCCAGGAGGAGTGGGGGCTTGCTATCAATGTCCTTTTCTTCCTCAAGTGACCCTGTCATTGTTACTGGAAGGCAGGAGATTTCCTGCTCCACCCTGCCAGGGTTCAGTTGCTGTCACTGAGCTGTAGTGGAGTATCAGGGGACACTCAGCCAACATATTTTTTTTAAGCTGTCTTGTAGATGCACAATGTAAAGGGAGATTTCCTACCCCAGGTAACTGGTAAATAGAATTTGGGTGCCTGCTCTGCTAATTTCTTGTTGGGTTCCTTCCTGGCTCTCTTGAGATAAAAATCAAAGTAAGCACAAGGTTAGTTTCTTGTGAGAAGAAATTAGGCATTTCCTGGATTGGGTAAAGCTGGGAATCCAGTGCTAAACCTGGAAATGCCTTAGCCATGAGACCACCATTCCCTACTAGGGGTAACTAAAGGGCCTGACAAGTCCTGCAGATGTTTCCCTGCTGTGAGTGGTGAAGCAGTTGAGGGAGAAGGAAGGATCTTTGGGGAGAAGTGTTATCTAGGCAAGAGAAGGAAAGAGAGAGATATTCCTCTTTTCCTCCATGTGGGATAGGAGGAGGAGTTGTTTCAATAGCAAGCATTTCTTTTATGAACACTATCAGTGTTCTTGCTGCATGTTCCTGACAGGAAAAGAGGAATAGGATCTGACACAGCAGATCTGGAGAGCAAGGAGTGGTATGGTGGCATTGAGAGCTTGAAATGCTCTCAAAGACCACCTTTCCCCCACACCCCTGGGGTTATGACTCTGGTAGAACTCAAGCTGTGCCCACCTATAAGCATGTTTGGGTTTCAGAACCTGAGCCATGCCAAAGCTGACTGTTCTATACTGCAGATGGCTGCAGTAGGTCCTGCACCCAGGCAGCTCTTCTCAAATCTATCTTGCAGATGAACTCTTCTCCCCAGAGTGAATGTGTTCAGCTGAGGCATGGCTGAACTCTCAAAACTCCCCCACTCAAACTGCATGTAGAATTACCTCAGTCTGTCTCTTGGGATGGATTAATGTAGCACTAGAGATGGACAGAAGGGTGAATGCTTCAGGAGTGGCTGTCATCTTTCAAGCTGCCACCTCTAGCTTCTTGCAGCCTTCCCCAGTAGCATGAGGGCGATGCCGGTATCTCACCACTTAACTGTTGTCAGCAGCAAACCAGGGAACAGAGCTCTCTATTGAGTGTCTCCAGGGAATGTGGTGCTTTTTGAGTTCATATCAGGAAGGGCTTCCTTTTGTGCTGGAAGTTCACTTTAAATATAAACTTGGATCTTGCTGAAGCAGGCAGTGTGGGCTTCCCTGTTGTCACAGAAAGCTTTCTCCCAACCCTTGGTGCATCAAAACATGCTCTTGACCCTGCAGTCCCCCAGGGACTGTCTGTACAAGTAGGAGCTTATGGGTTGGGGAAACACAAGTGGAATTTTTTCTCTTCCTCCTTTACAGTTGAGTTCATGCAAGTTGCAGAATGACAGAAGGGTTTGTGCTTGTCCTACTCATGAACTTGGCTCACAAGTATGACGTGGTATTCCTGCTTTTTCACTGTCAGAACAAGTCACAGTGACTTCCAAGTCCTTTCAGTTGCATGTCAGGGGAATTCTATGAGCTCATGGCTATCCATGGAGCAAGCAGCCTTCTAGGCTTTCTGTGGCTTTTGGAAGAACATGCTTGAAGTTTATCTGGAAATCCAAAGGATAGAACAAGTACTGCCATGTGGCTCTGTTTCCCAGAACCTTTTGATTTCCTTTCTGACACTTAAATCCCAGCTGAGATGATCTTGGTGGGAGTGGTTGGTCAGGGAAGTGAAGTTGTCTTTTAAGTATGTTTCCTCCTTCCTCTGGTTCTGAAGTAAATAAGACAAAAGAGCAGCTGTTAGAGGATTTCAGTACTGAGCCCATCAGAGGGCAAAGAACTAATCTTTCCTCAGAGAATTAATGCAGAGGGGAGAAGCCAAAACTAATACATGGAAGGAAAAGCTGTGATATGAGGTGACTTTGTTCTCTTTCCCAGCTTGCTTTATCAGTGGGATGTTGTGTTGTAGCAATAAAGTGGTTCTAGGAAATAAAACTGTATTGTATGTAACTATTCAGATGCTGAACTATTCTAGCTCTGTAAAAATGGTTTAAAAAACCAACCCCAACCCTCTGCAGCTCTGCTCTGTGTGTGGCTTTTTATCCCTTCTGACAGTGCTGGCAAAGTTCTTCCTCCTTGAAATAAATTCCATAGATAAACCAGTAAACTTCCAAATACTGGGCTCATTGGGGTAATTTAAGGCTTTGTCCTGCTAGTTTTAGGTGTGAATGTCTGGCCTGCAGCCCTGGCACTGATAAGTACCTGACCTGATGTTTTGTGACAAGCCATCTGTCAGGGAAGACAGCAGCAAACTAACTCCAATCTCAGTTGAAGCAAATGACTTATCAGAAGCCTTATTCATTAGTCTCAAAGTGACTTAAACTGAGCCTCAAGTTTAAGGTAGACTTAAGGCTTAAACTGAGCCTCAAGTTTAAGGTAGACTTAAGGCTTAAACTGAGCCTCAAGTTTAAGGTGGACTTAAGGCTTAAACTGAGCCTCAAGTAATTTCAGCCTTGCTGTGCCAGCACTTAACGTGGGTTTCCTGATGCCCTCTTGAAAAGCAGAACAAACCAGTGTAAGCTAGTGATGCCTGCTTCTGGTTTCCTTGCAGGTGAATCATGATTCCAGTCACTGAACTGCGCTACTTCGCTGACACTCAGCCAGCCTACCGCATCCTGAAGCCATGGTGGGATGTCTTCACCGACTACATTTCCATAGTGATGCTGATGATTGCGGTGTTTGGAGGGACGCTTCAGGTCACCCAGGACAAAATGATTTGTTTGCCCTGTAAATGGATTACCAAAGACTCTTGTAATGACTCAGTCAGAGGTTGGACACCCATAACCCCAGAGCGTACCTACTATAATTCTAGTCTTGTTCCCTCTACTGATACTGGGCCTACGGGGATCCGATACGATTTGGACCGGCACCAGTATAACTATGTGGATGCGGTGTGTTATGAGAACCGTCTTCACTGGTTTGCCAAGTATTTTCCTTACCTGGTGCTGCTGCATACTCTCATCTTCCTGGCTTGTAGCAACTTCTGGTTCAAATTCCCAAGGACCAGCTCCAAGCTGGAGCATTTTGTGTCTATTTTGCTTAAGTGTTTTGACTCTCCGTGGACAACAAGGGCATTATCGGAGACGGTGGTGGAAGAAAGTGATACCAAGCCAGCATTTGGGAAAATGAATGGCTCCATGGACAAGAAATCCTCCACAGTCAGTGAGGATGTGGAAGCCACTGTTCCCATGCTGCAGAGAACAAAGTCTCGAATTGAGCAGGGGATTGTGGACCGGTCTGAGACTGGTGTCTTGGACAAAAAGGAAGGTGAACAGGCCAAAGCTCTCTTTGAGAAAGTGAAGAAGTTCCGCACGCACGTGGAAGAGGGAGACATAGTTTATCGCCTGTACATGAGGCAGACCATCATCAAAGTGATCAAGTTCATTCTGATCATCTGCTATACTGTTTACTATGTCAACAACATCACGTTTGACGTTGACTGTAAGGTGGACATTGAGAGCTTGACCGGCTACAGGATGTACCGCTGTGCTCATCCTTTGGCCACCCTCTTCAAAATCCTGGCATCTTTCTACATCAGTTTAGTGATATTCTATGGCTTGATCTGCATGTACACGCTCTGGTGGATGCTGAGGAGGTCGCTCAAGAAATACTCCTTCGAGTCCATCCGAGAGGAGAGCAGCTACAGTGACATCCCTGATGTGAAGAATGACTTTGCTTTTATGCTCCACCTGATCGATCAGTACGACCCGCTGTACTCCAAGCGCTTTGCTGTCTTTCTGTCTGAGGTGAGTGAGAACAAACTGCGGCAGCTGAACCTCAACAATGAGTGGACTTTGGAGAAACTGCGCCAGAGGATCACCAAGAACTCCCAGGATAAGCTGGAACTGCATCTTTTCATGTTGAGTGGCATTCCTGACACAGTCTTTGACCTCATTGAACTGGAGGTCTTGAAGCTGGAGCTTATCCCCGATGTCACCATTCCCCCAAGCATTGCTCAGCTCACCAGCCTTAAGGAACTGTGGCTCTACCACACAGCTGCCAAAATTGAGGCTCCAGCCCTTGCCTTCTTGAGGGAGAATTTGAAATCTCTCCACATCAAGTTCACAGACATCAAGGAGATTCCTCTTTGGATTTACAGCCTGAAGACACTAGAGGAGCTTCATCTGACAGGGAATTTGAGTGCTGAGAACAACCGGTACATTGTTATAGATGGATTGAGGGAGCTGAAGAGGCTGAAGGTGTTAAGATTGAAAAGTAACCTCACCAAGCTGCCACAGGTGGTGACAGATGTTGGTGTGCATCTTCAGAAGCTTTCCATCAACAACGAGGGCACCAAACTCATTGTTCTCAACAGCCTTAAGAAGATGGTCAACTTAACAGAGCTTGAGCTGATCCGTTGTGACTTAGAGCGCATTCCCCACTCCATCTTTAGCCTCCACAATCTGCAGGAGATAGACCTGAAGGACAATAACCTAAAGACCATTGAGGAAATCATCAGCTTCCAGCACTTACATCGTCTCACTTGCCTTAAACTGTGGTACAACCACATTGCCTACATCCCCATGCAAATAGGCAACCTAACCAATCTAGAGCGCCTCTACCTGAACCGTAACAAGATAGAGAAGATCCCTACCCAGCTCTTCTACTGCCGAAAGCTTCGCTACCTGGATCTCAGCCACAACAACCTGACTTTCATACCACCAGATGTTGGACTTCTCCAAAACCTGCAGAACCTGGCAGTGACAGCCAACAGGGTGAGTGAGTGAGGAGCTGAGCGTCCCTGTGTGAGTAACTCTGGCACTTCTGTTGTCTGCGTGATGGAACATGCTGCAATGGTTTGTGAAATACTCCTGGCACTACTGTGCTATCTTAAATCCTCAGGCTCTCTGTGGTGTTTATCTAAGGTGAAACATTGCAGGTAACTCCAGGGACAAGCCTTTCTTCCAGCAGTGCTTGTTCTGGAGGGCTTAACAGTGAAATGGCTTGAGTGGCAATTGGAGGCTGTTTGGATCCTGCTAGTCAGCTCTTAGCACTTGGGGGTTTGTAGCTGAGGAGCTGTATTTTTAGTCTTAAATGCATAGTTCTAGATTATGTATGCAGCTGGAGTACATACTGTGGCAGCAGCCATCTAGGGGCACGTATGTGTGTGGCTTGCAGCTTTGCTTATAGCACTGTGTTATCAGGGAC
The DNA here is from genome assembly GCA_022605575.1 of Laterallus jamaicensis coturniculus. Classification (NCBI taxonomy): domain Eukaryota; kingdom Metazoa; phylum Chordata; class Aves; order Gruiformes; family Rallidae; genus Laterallus; species Laterallus jamaicensis. Next base: position 10,132,418 of record JAKCOX010000022.1, read on the forward strand.
TGCTCTGTGTTGTGGCTTATAGCATACATTTTTTTGTGAGATGCTAGATATAGACAGACTTACCAAAAATGTTCCTTAAGCTCTGACTTCTCAACTGTGCTGTCATTCCACAAAGGTAGGTGACTTTGTGGAAGAATCTTCTGCTCTCTCCAGTATCCTTACTCAATGCAGAGTGAGCTAAACCAGGTGTATTAGCTGGCAGTCAGGTTTGAGAGTGTGAACTGTGGCAATTCCTTGGCTTTCAGCAGGCAGGGAATATGATGGCTGAAACCTGCTTGTGTAATCCCAGTTAAGTGGAAATCTTGACTGTCAGTGTCTAAGCATAGGGTGGGGTGAGAGGGGATGACAGAGGTGCTATGCTGTCCCATTACCACAAGCTTGTTTCTTGGCTTGTGTTGGAGGCCATTCATTTGCTTAAAGCAAATGTGTTTTTTTTCCTGAGTCTTTGGGATTTGGGATTAAGGGTGCTCTTTACCATGTATCTCAGAGATCAGTCTGGGACTGTGCAGGCTGGTGTTTGGGGTGTGCTGAGCTGAAAGTTTCATTCATTCTGCCTGTGAATTCCTGGGAGGCTCTCTTTCTCTTGGAGTTTACAACCTCAAGCTGCAAAAGGCTCTAACATAACTACAAATTGCAAACTGATCTAATTAGTGGCTTCTGGGTTCTTTGGGGAACACACAGTAGAGTTCTCCTGGAGCAATCCTAGTCTCTGTTGTCACATATCACGATCCTGACTGCTATTGGCAAGACATACTCCTAACAGAAGAACCCTGTCAGATTGCCTGTGAGAGGCAGGCAGAGCAGCTTGTGTGTGGTTTGGCTTTTCACAGGGGAAACACTCTCAAACCAAGCATTTAATTGCTGATGCAGATCAGTGTTGCACAGCGTTCCTCTAACGCCAGCCAGTGTTCTGAGGCTTGTGTTTGCAGGTTCAGGTCTGTGTTGTGTCACTAAAGAGTGATGGCAGACAAGCAGCAGCTGCTCAGCTGTCCCAGTTCAATAGCTGCTCACCCAGTTTGCCCAGCATGAACAGACTGGGTGGCTGTGCATCTCTTTGTATGGGTGGCCTAAGCTGTGGTAAACTGAGAAGGAAATGTGTGCATACCACAAAGTTAAAAGTGAAAATACTTTCTGTGGGCAAGTGGAACAGATATGGGCAGTTTCTGAGGATGGCATTAACCAAAGAGGAGGGAGTTTTAAAGATTCTCAAGCTGTTCATTCAGAATTTGGCTAATTCTATGCACTTCTGGTAACCTTCCTAGCACAGCTTCCTGAGGTTTAATCTGCAGCACAGCCTCTGCAGTCTTGGGGTGGAGCCTCTTCTGGATGAAGAGGAGTTGGAGGCAGCTCCATTTTCTGCAGCACAAGGTGGCAACACCCATTTCTCTGGAACAAAAAAACCCCACAAAACAAAACTAATGCAGGAGGAAGGCTGGAGCCACCTTTCCCCCAGTGTGTTCTGAAGCAGAAGGCAGTGAGGACTCAGTGAAACACCTAAGCTCTTTGTCCTACCTTCTGCAGGTGCCTGGGCAAGGCCACAGTTGCCCTGGGGTTCTGACAGCCCAGTTACTTCCAGTAAACAGTGACAACAAGGGCTGGTAGGCTGGTGTATCCCAAGGCCAGGAATTATCTCAGTGTCCTCTCCTAGCTCAGCAGTCGCAGAATCACAGAGCTGTAGGGGTTGGAAGGGCCCTGGAGAGCTCCTGGGGTCCAACCCCCCTGCCAAAGCAGCTCCCCAGCTCATACTGCACAGGTCGGTGTCCAGATGGGGCTGGAATCTCTTCAGAGAAGGAGACTCCACACCCCCTGGGCAGCCTGTCCCAGGGCTCCCTCACCCTCACTGGGGAAAAGTTCCTCCCCAGGTTGCTGTGGAACTTCCTGGGCTCCAATTTGCAGCCATTGCCCCTTGTCCTGTCCCCACAGACACTGAAAAGGGGCTGGCCAATTCCCCCTGCACCCCATGCTTCAGATATTGATAACCATTGATTAGGTCCCCCCTCAGTCTTCTTCTCTCCAGGCTGAACAGCCCCAGCTCTCTCAGCCTTTCCTCACAGGAGAGATGCTCCAGGCCCTTCATCATCTTCATAGCCCTTCTCTGGACTCTCTCCAGGAGATCCCTGTCCTTTTTATCCCAGGGAGCCCAGCACTGGACACAACACTCCAGGTGGGGCCTGAGCAGGGCAGAGCAGAGGGGGAGGATCCCCTCCTGTGACCTGCTGCCCACACTCCTCCTGATGCCCCCAGGATCCCATTGTCTCTCTCAGCCCCAGGGCACACTGCTGGCTCATGGCCACCCTGTCACCCACCAGCACCCCCAGGTCCTTCTCCACAGAGCTCTTCTCCAGCAGGTCACCCCCAGCCTGTCCTGATCCATGTGGCTGTTCCTCCCCAGGTGCCAGACTCTCCACTTGCTGTTGTTGAATCTCATCTGGTCTCTCCCTGCCCAGCTCTCCAGCCTGGCCAGGGCTCTGGATGGCAGCGCAGTGTCCTGCCTGTCAGCCACCCCTCCCAGCTCTGGATCAGCAGCACTTGCTGAGGGTGGTTGCTGGTCCCTCAGCAAGGTGTCAATGAATATATTAAACAGGACTGGACTCAACACCCAGCCCTGGGAGTCAGTGGAGACTTCTGGAATTGGCTGGTACCAGTGTGCCATTCTGGGGAGCAGTGTTCTAGCACACTGTTTCCTTCCTAAAGCAGTCCTTGTCCCTTAAATTACACTATTATTTCCAAGAGTCTGTGATCACTTGATTGCATGTTGCTGTTGGCAAAACACTTGTGGACAATGCCTGAATTGAACTGTCTTTAATTAGTCTGGTGGTGTCTTTGGCTTTTGCTTGGTTTCCAGCTCATTCAGAACTGATTACAGTCTAATTTAGCCATGAATGATATAATGCATAATTTAAGTGCTTAAAAAGACATGGTTGTGTTTAAAGGGAAATGATAGCCTCCAAGATGAGCCTTTGAATTAAGGGAAGACTCTGGAATTGCTCTGTTTAGTTCCTAGCCTAGTGTGTGTTAAACCTTTGCCATATTGCTTTCCTAGAGGTTCTTTGGGAGGACTGGACTATTAAAAGGCTTTAATAGAAATAAGCCTTATTAAATTAGTGACTCATGGATACATGAAGGTGGTGGGAAAGCAAACAGCTGGTGGCTTCATTTTTCTTTTGGTTGCTTTTTGGCACTGTGGGGAAAAAAAAACCCCAAACCCTGGGCTTTGGAGTCTAGCAAGTCCTTGAAAACACTTCCAAGCCCTACAGAACTGATGGAAGAATGCTCCCTAGGGCTTGGAGCCTGGAGGAGGCTGGGGCTGCTCCCTGGAGCCTGGAGGCTGGGAATGCTCCCCGTGCTCAGAGCCTGGAGGCTCTGTATCCTCTGCTCTTGTTACTGCATAATTAGGAGTACTGCTAAATCCAGTCCTTACAGTGTTCTGTGTAATACCAGTTGTGCAGTGGGCACGTAAAGCAATGGGCTGTGATCCAATGATGATATAAAGGAGTTGGGATGGAAAGAAGCTAATACTGATGGGAGCATGTGACAGCATAGGCCAGCTGTGAGTGGGTTTCTGGTCCTCTAATCCTGTTCTTGGTGATGTTTTCTGCTCCTCTACAAGAAACCATTGATGGTCTCTTGTAACTAATGCAACAGGCTGAAAGAGGAATCCATACAAAGTGCAGTGACTTACCTTGGGAACATCCCTTCTGGTGGGAAGCAGGAGGAGCTTGCTCAAGGGAGACAAGCACATGATTGAAAGCAGTGGTCGGTTGTAAACCTTGAAGCACCGTGTGGGCTTGTTGGTCTCTTGTGAGCACGTGTCCTGCTTGCTGGTGGCTTTGCCCATGACTGATTTCTCTTTCTTTCCAGATCGAGAGTCTCCCACCAGAGCTGTTCCAGTGCAGGAAGCTGAGAACCTTGAACCTGGGAAACAATGTGCTGCAGTCACTCCCATCCCGGGTCGGAGAGCTGACAAACCTCTCGCAGATAGAGCTCCGAGGGAACCGCCTGGAGTGCCTGCCTGTGGAGCTGGGAGAGTGCCCTCTGCTGAAACGCAGTGGGCTTGTGGTAGAGGAGGACCTGTTCAACACGCTGCCCTTGGAAGTCAAAGAGCGGCTGTGGAGGGCAGACAAAGAGCAAGCTTGAACCCCTGGCAAAAGGGAAAAGGCTCTGACCAACTAGAAGGAAACAAAAGGCCATTCCAATCCCTTTTTTCCCCAGATCCTCCCTTTTCTCCTCTCTGATCACTCCCAGACTAGCCAAGGAGTCCCTGAACAAACACCACCCTGAATGAGGCGGCTTCTTGCCTCAGATGCAGGATGGGGGAGGCTTGGGGTCAGGAGGAGGGTCAAGGCAGATCAGGCAGCCTCGGAGCGAGGGGCAGTGGGAGTAAGAGATGATGCTGTTCTGGACAGGAATGGGGGTGAGGTGGATGGTGCTGGTGAGAAGAAATAACCTTTGAATGGAGGGGAAAACAAAATGCAGGGCTTGCTGCAAATGGGGCTTACACATGTCAGGGACTGAGTGTGTCCAGTGTTCTACAAGCAAAGATCAAGAGACCAGGAAGCCTCTTGAACATCCATCTCTGACTCGTAGAACTGTTCCCCTCTGACTTGGAGATTCAGGCAGTGAGGCCCCACCATGGAGCAGGATAAGGATACAGACAGCTGATTTGATCTAGATGCTGGCATTACTATTTGGGGGATAAACTTCTCAGACATCAGCTTGAATGCAGGATCTCTGCTTTTTATTTTTACTAATTGTCTTTCTCCTTTGCACTCCACACCTTCTCCTCTGCCCTGGAGAAGGAACCAAACCCCCAAGCTCTATTTGCTTTTTTTTTTTTTTTTTTAAAGATTGCACTATTTTAACAACTTCAAGACACTTGTGTTGATGAGTAGATCACATAGCATCCTTCTCCAGCTCCTGTGCTGGAGGCACTAACTGATGTCATTCCAGAGCTTTAGCCTGTTCTGAAATGGATGGTTGTAGCACAAGTAGGAGAAGATTTGGATTAAAAAAACCCACCCAGTTGGACTGTCTAATCTGCTCTCCTGGCAGCACTGAATTGCTTCAGGATCTGGCTTTTTAAAAGTTTTTAAGCTACTTTTTAATTGCTGGTATTTTGTCATGTATCAGATACGAACATACAACTGGCCAGTGTGTTGGAGTCTCCTAGGGTTGGTGGTGGTAGTGAAGAGGAACACCCAGGTTTCTTCTGCACCTCTTGCCTGCTGTACCCCAGCTCCCCTTAAGTTGTCAGATGCTTTGCTGGTGTTTTTCATGAACACAGTCTACAGAGCTGATGATGGTTCTTTTTGCTGTTGTCCTCCTCGCTCTAACAGCTGTCAGTTCCTGTTAGACCTCTTGACCTAAATAAGAGGCTAATGTTGATTGGACTTGGTGCTGGAAAAGAAACCTGTCCTCCTGTTTCTTCCCCTTTTCATTCCCTTGGCATTAAGGAGTGGTATGAGAATCCTCTGTGGACTGAGCTCCTCTAGATCCCTGGAACAGAGCAGTGTTCATTGAAACAAGTCTGACCTGTTTTGGGGGAGGGGGGGGGAAAAACCCCAAACCAAAACCCAACAAGCCAACCTTCTGCACTGGCAGAAGTAGATAAGTTGTAATAGCTCCTGATAATCATGTCCTTAAGGTGGGGGTGGTTAAGGTGTGCCCACAGTACACCCTTATGCTGCTCTTTTCCATCAGGAGGAGACTCGTGTACCTGCAGGTCCTGGTTGTGATACTGGGTATCAGACCAGCAGGTTGGCTCCAAGGTGGAGTGCTACAAGCTGAGGCATGAGAAGCTGGGAGTCTCTCCTGGGTATGGAAGGGGGAAACAGCAGTCATCTCCACAGTGATTCCTGCCAAGCAGCTGGGGAGTGCCCTGGCTTAGCAGATTGTGGTGATCCCATGGATGTTGTGGCAATAAGGCACACCGTGGCTTTCTTCATCAGCTGTAAGATATCAAATATATACACTAAACGTGCTGAAACCATGAACAATGTTCACTGGGCTCTGGATTTGTTGATGTTCAGATGCTTAAATAAAGCTACATTAAAATCCAGGAGATCTGTTTATAAAACTGCTTTGAAGAAAGATGTAAATTCTGCCTCCCTTAGTCCATTCATCATGAAAAGTATAAACAGTCCAGGGAATAATATAATTAAATCTCCTTATCTGGAAGGCAAGGTACTGTAAAAGCCCTTCTTGTTTCTAACAGGGTTAGTGGCTTGAAATTGTGTTAGGGTTGGGGCCACTGCTGAAAGGATGGGGAAGTGCTGATGCTTCTTGGCTTGTGCTTGTTCTGTTTGCACAAGTGTTTTGGGACATCAGGAAGGACAGAAAATGCTAGGTGGGCTTAATGCTTCTGAAGTAAAGCAGGAATAGCTTCAGGCTTAGCTACACTAAGGATGTTTTCCGGTCAGTTCCTTGTGGTGGGTGTGGGGGCTGTTTGGATTGTGAAGGAAACTCTTTCTGGGTTTCCCCCTACTCTGTGCCAAAAGATAGTCCTGGGGGGTAATGGCTACTGAATAGAGGCTGCATTGTATTCAAGGCCATTGGGTAAGTGGTTTGCAGGGCATCTGTTCCAGGGTTGGAAGGGCAAAGCACCTTGCAGAATTGTCACCTAGCTGCCAGGAGCTGAGAGATTTCTCCTGTTTGCTTAGATTGCTGTAAATGAGTGCTTTGCTGCTTGATTGCAGATGTGATCCTGGTTATACAGCCCAACTTTACACAGCTAGGTTAGAAGCTTCTATCAGCAGCTTCTCAAAGTATGCTGCAGTGCTTCTGGAAGCTCACGAGCCTCCTGAATGGCCATGTACCTCAGTGCTGAGCCCATGGGGCATGTGGGCATCAGGTTCTTCTGCTAGAAGTCAGAGAGTGTCTCTAACTTCTCATCTAATAACAGACCTGTAGTTCTGTTGCTTGCTGGGTAGAGGCTGCCCTATGCCTGTGGTCTACAAAGCAATTCTAAGACAGGCCAGTATTGACCATGCATGAAAACACTAGCTTTGTGCTGCTCTTAACAATAGGCCAAGCTCAATTTTTCTCAGTCATGGCTGCTAAGGCTTGAGAGAACTTCAACTGGGCTGAGCAGTCTGATAACTCCTTGTACCAGAAACACAGGTGGCACAGAGATAACACTGCCACTCTGGAAGAGCAATATGTAGTATTTACTCCTGATAATGTGCTTTTTGGTCTTCCCTCAAATAGATACTGGTTCTAGAGTCTCAGTCTTGTATGATGAGCTGAAAGAAGCTGTGGAACTTCAAGGATAGGGTCTAAACTGGGAGGTCCTGAATGTGTTTACTGCTCAGGACTCCTGCAAAACTCAACCCACAGCTGAGTGAGTCATCCACTTCCCATACTTGTCTGGATTGCTCAGTCTGAGGGATGAGCTTACACCAACAATCCTTCCTCCTTTGCCCATCTCCAGTCCATGTACAGTTTGTCCTTTAAGTTTCCATCAAGCTGAAGTTCAGCAGTTTTATTTCAGAGACTGATCTGTATGTTGAGAGAAAAGTTCATCTTAGGCAGACAATCAATAGCCCTGTCAGTGTCCTGTTCTCCTGACAGGCTTTTCAAAGCACTCTGTAGTATCAAACCAGCTTATTTATTAGCTATTAAACAATGCAAAGACTTGAATTAAACCCTACTATTCCCTTTAATAGCACTTCTGAGCTGAGTGAGTTCTTGGAGCCCCTGTAGATCACAAGCATGCTAGGACTGAAGGTTAGTGAAACTGAATTCTACCTTTCCTGCTAAATACCCCCAAAAAATACTAAGTTGTGACTAATAATTTTGAACCAGCTGAAAGGCAAGGAACACCCAACCCATGAACTGTGGTGACTCTTGCTGTGTCTGTGTACCTATGCACTGGAATGTTAGCTGAAGATGTTCTTTTAAGAATACTTCCTGATTTTTATTATTTGCTCCCCAGTTCATTCAGCAGCTGGAATGACTTTCCCCTGCCTGTCAGGATGGTTAAAGAGCTGTTACAGGTATCTTTCATCATGTGGTGTTTTGGGATTAATTGTCACTCCCTGATATTATCCTACCTCATTTTTTTTAATTCTTTCTTACTACCATTGATAGGCTCCATTTAACTCCAAGTAAGTTCTTGTTCTTCATTGCCATAAATAGTATTTTGGTGGCTTTCTGTTGCTGAACCACACTGGGATCCTCTTTTGCTTTTGTTTTTTCCTCTCTACCAAATGAGTCTAGGAATTCTGAGAACAATAACACATCCTTTGCAGGGAATGAGGTGTATGGAAAAAAATTTACAAGTATTATGGATTCAACAGCTGTGACATTATTTCCTTTCCTTTTTTTTTTTTCCCTGCTTTGGGAAGGGACTTGCATGGTTGGAATTCTTTTGGAGTGGGGTTTTTGGCCCTCCTTTAGGGGAAAAGTAACTTTTTTTTCTCACTTAGAGCAGTGCCTTCTCTAGAGATATATGAATCTAACTTCTCCACAGAGGCACTTGCTCCTTCAAGGGTGTTTGTAACAGTGTCTGAAGCTAGCAGTTCCCTCAGATTCTTTTTCTTTCAACCATGGAGAGGGATTTTTTTGAACTTTTGGCATGACTCCTCACTGACAAACAACACTGTCAGACTGGAAACAGCAGCATCACCTACTCTGACATGATCCCTAAGGTGAGGCTGTGTGAATGCTCAACCAGTATTGCTTGAACTTCACTTGGATTTTTTGATTTATTTTTTTTTTCCATGTTGCATTTAAAAATCCTTTCCCCCTCTCCACTGTTTGGTCCCAGTCCTTTTAAGAAGCATGTGCCAAACCAGTGTGGGTTTTCTGCATTCTAACAGTGCATAACAGCACCACTGGAACTGGGCAGGAGTATTTTTTGTCTTGGACCTTTCTCCCTCCAGCTCCAGTGGGAGGTGAACACTTCCTGCTTCAGCAGTAGGAAACCCACCAGAAATCTCATCTCCAAAGTAGCTGTGAGTTGCTGGATCCCAGCAGCAAAGGTGAGTGATCCCCTTTGTGTGAATCCCCACAAAGAAAACACTTCATTCAGGATTTCAGGAATTACTCTTCTTTCCCTCTTGTCTCCTTTAAAGGGAGTTTATGGAACAATGGGGGAAACTTTTTCTCCAGGAGACTTAATGAGAAGGGGGCTAATGAGCCTGAGTCATCTTTTACAGCTGACAGATGTCTCCACTTAAGGCAGAGGCTACTCATGGCTTAAACATCCTTCACTCCCATTCTGTAAATGTAGGAGCAGGGTTGTGGTTTGGCACCTGAGACTTGATGTAACCCTTCAGAACCATGACATTGGCTTTGTACCTGGGATTGTTGGGGCAACTGATCCACAGCACCTCCACCTTAAGCACTGAAGGCTGCTACTGTTTTCTCTGAAAGACTTGTAAGACTGGACACTTTAATGGAATAAAAGTTTAAATTTTTAATTTGCTTTTTCCCTTTTATGTCTGTTTTCTGTGCTCAGAGGCACTTGGCCTTTCACCATCTTGCTTTTCAGGAGACAAATGTTAATAATTCCAGCTATTGTGTAGGATTACTGGGGGGTTTTTCTTTACTCATCACATGAGTCTTTGTGGATTATGACATTTCTTTATGAATAAGCAAAAAGTAGGTGTAGAGCAAAAGGCATCCTGCTCAGTGATGAGCCCAGGCTGCCTTGAGTGCTTCATCAGGTTAACAAACAGATGAAGTGGTTTATGTTGCCAAATATAAAACTACTGGGACTTGTGTAGCCCCAGAGAAACTCAGTTGGGTTTTCAAAATGCACATTGTGTTCCAATTCCCTTAGAAAGGGACTGCAGGGGATGGGGAAACCTGCCTGTTGCCATAGAAATGGTGCCTTCAGCCAGCTGTGGGTAACAAGTTCTTTAGGTGTTTCCCAGCTGGCTGCACCCTACACACTTTTCCAACTGGAAATGCTGGTGTGTAACATCTTTCCCAATTGAGCATGTTGCTGATGTGTTCTGGAGAATCAGTTGGGAACTTTTGAAGATGGTTTGAGTTTGTCCAGCTCATTTATTGTGCAGAAAGGTCTTTCTCTTGTGCTTTGCCTTAGAATCATAGACTGGCCTGGGTTGGGAGGGACCCCAAGGGTCACAGAGCTCCAACCCACTGCCACAGGCAGGGACACCAACCTCAGGCCTGGAGCTACACAAGGTTGCCCAGGGCCCCAGCCAACCTGGCCTGGAACACCCCCAGGGACGGGGCACCCACCCCCTCTCTGGGCAGCCCCTTCCAGCCCCTCACCACTCTCTCTGCACAGAACTTCCCCCTAATATCCAATCTAACCCTTCCCTCCTTCAGCTTTAATCCATCCCCCTTGTCCTGCCATTGTCTGTCCTTTAACAAGCTGATTCCCCTCCTGTGTCTCTGCTCCCTTCAGGGACTGGCAGGCTGCAATGAGGTCCCCCCACAGCCTTCTCTTCTCCAGGCTGACCCAGCCCAGCTCCCTCAGCCTCTCTTTGTAGGGCAGCTGCTCCAGCCCTCTGAGCATCTCCGTGGCTCCTCTGACCCCTCTCCAACAGCCCCACATCTTCCTTGTGTTGGGCCCCAGCTCTGGACACAGGATCCAGCTGGGGCCTCCCAGGGCGGAGCAGAGAGGGACAATCCCCTCCCTGTCCCTGCTGCCACCCCTCTGCTGATGGAGCCCAGGATCCCATTGGCCTTGGGAGCTGCCAGAGCCACTGCTGCTCATGGGGAGTTTCTCACCCCCCACAATCCCCAGGTCCTTCTCACAGGGCTGCTCTCCAGCAGCTCTTCTCCCAGGCTGGATCTCTGGTTGGGATTCTTCCAGCCCCAGTGCAGCCCCTGACCCTTGGCAGTGTTGAACCTCACTAGGTTCCCCCAGGCCCATCTTTCCAGCCTGGCAAGATCCCTCTGGATGGCTCCTGTCCTTCTAGGGTGAAGGAAAGGAAGCTCCTTGCTCCCTTTGTCCCAAGGATTCACAGCCACAGTGATGTTGTCCCCACCTGGGGCACAGAAGACGTGCACAGGCTGAAGCAGATGAAGGGTGTTAGCCTCAGCTGCTGCTTGTTGCTGCTGATGGGTTTTAATGAAACACTTAGTGGGACCAAACCCAGAAAGGAGTGGATGAAATACCCCTTGTCAGCCATGGCTCACTTGGGCCACAGCTCCTTCTGGGGAGGATCTCCCAGCTCCTTCGACAGCTGAGCAAAAGAGAAGGATGAAAGGTACCATCAAAGGACACTGGTGTGTGCTGGGTTCCCAGTGGGGAAAGAACCCATGGGGAAGAACTGATCTGTCTGTTGGGGAAAGATTGTATCTTTCTAATTCCAAATTTTCTGCATAGCTCACCTAAATGTATGTATAAAGATGTAGTGGAGGCAGCTGGAGCTGTATGGGCTTTATTCCAGTAAAATCCTCTAGCCCAGCTGCACCGTGAGCCTTTCACCTTCCTGCCTTGTGAAGAAAGTAACCAACCCTCTGGGGTTTCCCTGTTGGTGACAGTGACAATTCTCTTGCTGAAAACTTCAGTTCTGAGCCTTCTGATCACTTGAAATGCCTGCCCATGCAGGGAAAACAGAAGTATTCCAGTATCTACTCCGTTTTAAACAGATGCTAATATCTTATTCAACACAATTCAAACCTTGTTTCTGTTCCTGTGCTCCCTGTTTCTCATTAAATCCTCCTGATGCTTATTCCTGATCACATCAAAGGTGACAAGATCTAGCTGAAGCTTTCCCTTGCCTAAGAACCCTGGCAGCTCCCAGAGCAGCATGAGGGCTGAGCTGCCTAAACTGGCTCTGGAGAGCTGGTAAGCTGGTTTGGTCTAACTGGGCTCACTGGGAACTCTTATCGAGGAGGAAATGAGGAGAACCCTGCCCCTCAGAAAGGTGCTGGGAATGCTTGTGCTTTACCTGCTGTGGGCTTGTCCCTGTCCCAGCCTTTGCTTGCTCCTGTACCTTTCTTGCAGGCATGGGATGGGCTTTGACAGCCTCTGATAGACTCTCTTGCAGAGCTGGCAAAAGAAAACCTTTCATATTCTGCCAAAGAGCTTTTGGAGTGGGAAGGGAAGGAGCAGGGGGAGCACTTCCCACTTTTGTCCCAGTACTTTCTACCTTCCTTATTTAAACTTACTGGAAGAGAAGGTATTTACAAAGATGACATCCTTTGCTTGGGACTTTTTTTTGGGGGGGGAGGGGGCATTATGTGGTGGGAGGGGGCTTTCCTCTTCTGAAAAGGTTTCTCTGAGCCTGAAATGGAGCGTGTTTGGAGTGGGAAATGACTCCTAAGGACAGGCACTGAGGAGCATTCCTGTAACAAGAGGGGATGCTTCCCCTAGTTCATGCAACCAGTTACTATTTTCTGGTCCTTGCTGGGCTGGGCTGTGTTTATGTTGCTCCAAACAATCCAGAGAACAGGAAAGCTGTGGTTTGCTGTCATGTGTAGGAGCTCAGGCAGCCTCTGAGGTCATCACATGTGCGTAAGGGGGGGAGTGGAGGACATGACGTGCTAAATTGCTGGGGGGGGAGGAAAAAAAAGACTGGGAATGAGAAGTAGATGACATTAGGAATGCTGGAGGTAACCTGGAGAGGGGCTGAGGAGCAGCCAGGCATTGCCTGCAGAAGGTGTGTTGCTGCTTTCATCCACTCCTTTCTGGGTTTGGTCCCACTAAGTGTTTCATTAAAACCCATCAGTGGCAACAAGCAGCAGCTGCCAATTCCCCCTGCACCCCATGCTTCAGATATTGATAACCATTGATTAGGTCCCCCCTCAGTCTTCTTCTCTCCAGGCTGAACAGCCCCAGCTCTCTCAGCCTTTCCTCACAGGAGAGATGCTCCAGGCCCTTCATCATCTTCATAGCCTTTCTCTGGACTCTCTCCAGGAGATCCCTGTCCTTTTTACACCAGGGAGCCCAGCACTGGACACAACACTCCAGGTGGGGCCTGAGCAGGGCAGAGCAGAGGGGGAGGATCACCTCCTGTGACCTGCTGCCCACACTCCTCCTGATGCCCCCAGGATCCCATTGTCTCTCTCAGCCCCAGGGCACACTGCTGGCTCATGGCCACCCTGTCACCCACCAGCACCCCCAGGTCCTTCATCCACTTCCCATTGGTTCCAAACCGTTTAGATTTTTTCATTCCATTCAAATCTTACTTTACCTCCCTGATTTTATGTTACCCCTGCATTTACCAGCTGAACTCCTCTATTTTTAACCTGGCTTGTTCATTAAAGCCACGATTCCTCCTCGCAGTGAAGTCAGTCGAGTTGGAGCTCGTGCTGGAGCTTTCTGTGCACGTTGAGTAGCAGCAAGAGCCAAAGCCAAACTCTGCAGTCCTACACATCCCTGCCAAGAACAGACAGACAGAAATGAGGACAGAATTCCTGGAGAGGCAGCTCCTGGCTGTACACCCAGCCCAGCTGCCTGGGCGCTTGCTTTTGTCGCATGCTGGGAAAAGGATCACGTGAAGAGGCGGGGAAGTCAGCCCTGCAGAGAGCCTGGGTGGCTTCCTGGGTGTTGCTGGTGGGATCCTGGGAGCTGCTGTCTCTGATGGCATCTGTAACCCAGCAGCAGATCCAAAAGGTAAGGAACTACACCCCTGGGGAAGGGGCAGGTCTGTACCACAGGTAGCTGATGTAAGCTGTAGTGGCTACTGGTTAACCTGTGATCAGGTTCAGCAGAGATCGGCTTTACCACCCTTTATATTCTCCTCAGCTGCTTGAATCGTGTTCATTTGGAGTGTGTGGGTACCCTGTTGTGGCTGCAAACTCTGTTCCAGAGAGCATCTTGTCCCTCAGAGCTCTTGGAGGAATTTCTCTGGTGTCCTTCTGTCTGTCTCTGCTGCTCAGCTCTCATCCCTGAAGCTGAAATCTGCCCCTCAAAGGATAATCTCCAGGGTATTCTATATAAAGAAACAGTAATGCCACCAGAGTTTGCTTCGCTCTGTTAAGGGATTGTGTAGCCAACTGTGAGAAATCACCCAGAGACTTTTCCCTTAGAGAAAATAATGCTTTGCAGCTTGTAAAGGAATCTCCTCTTATCTGGAATCCAAGTATGACAGCTCGGATCGCGTTAGCGGGCTCTGTAATTAAATAGGTGCTGGCCACACATCTGAGATAAGATACCCTTAAGCCACAAAGGCTCTAGGGATGGTGTTTCCTCTCTTTGTGGACTTGAGGGGTTGAGATATGTTGGAATCAGAGCCTGTGAATGAAGGATCTCTTTCACAATAGAAATTAAGAGCACGCTGTTGTCCAACCGCAGAGCTGAAGCTGGGCAGCTTCTCCCGCTGCGCTGAGGCTCTGCGAAGGGCCAGCTTCCTCCTGCTTTGTGCTGCTTTCCCCAGGGGAGCAGTCACCACTTCTCTTCCAGTTCCATCAGGATGGATTCCTTGTCCTTGAGCGGTTTTTCACTGTGGAGGAGTGTGACAGCATGAGGAGCCAGATTCAGAGGATCGTAGCGGAGATGGAAGTGCCGGCGCACTGCCGCACCGAGTTCTCCACCAAGGAAGAGGAGCAGCTCCAGGCACAGGTACCACAGTGGGCAGCACTGTCCTGCTTGGAAGGCTGGGAAGAGGAAAGGAAAAGGCAAATAGCTGCTCAGAAACATGACTCTTTCTCCTAGCTGAATGTAATGCTGTGAGAGGCATCCCTCTCCAGCTTGCTGCTGTGCTGGTTTTATGGGGGGTGAGGAAGAGAGGGGTGTGTGGGGCTCTGCTGTGCTTCCAGCCCCCATGAACAGCTCTCACACATCACTTTGTACAGAGAATTAAGGTATTTTCCAGGCAGCCAGGAAAAGGAAAGCAGGGGGGCCTCTAAATTGAGAGGTTCTTGTGAAGTCCTAATCACTGCTGAGGGATTTAGTCCTGGGGGGAAGCCTTTGTGTGAGTGATTTCTAGTGACTCTGTTTTGTTTATGCTGCGACTCCATGGGGAATAAAGATGCAGGTGAGTAGTAATGCTTTGATCAAAGGTTCCTTTCTGTTTGCTCAAGGATGCTATCTTTACTGGGCTCTTATCCCTGGCAGGGTAGCTCGGATTATTTCCTAACCAGTGGAGACAAGATTAGATTCTTCTTTGAGAAAGGTGTTTTGGATGAGAGAGGTAAGCTCTGGGCTGAGTGAGCCACAGGGAAGGGACAGGAGAAGGCTGGATGAGAGGCCAGGAGCTGGTTTCTAGCTCTCAGGGATGATTCCTGCTTTGCAAACAGTGTTAAGTCCTGGTTTTGTTTTGTAGGTAACTTTCTAGTTCCAAAGGAGAAATCCATCAGCAAGATTGGCCACGGTATGTTTAAAGGATGGGGTTTTGAGAGGGATGGATGGATGGAAGGGGTGTGGTGGTCCGACAGGAGATTTCTCCAGACCTGCTCACTTGTAAATAACCTTGGCCAATTGAGTTGAAACCTTTCTAGGCAGAGAAATGACTTCTTCCCTCTTGTGTTGCTTCTCTGTGCCTCCTGGACACCCCTGCATTGAGTCCTGCAAAGCTCACTCCCTCTTGCCATGGTGGCCTCCTGTCTTTGCAGCCCTGAGCTGTTTCACCCTGGGCTTCTGCATTAAATTTGGCCCAGAGTCACTGACATGGGAGAGTTTGGACTTCAGCACTTGTGTCTTTTATGTAAGAGATTGTTCTAGCAAATCCAGCACCCAAGGCTGGTCATGGTCAGTACAGATCACACTGTGTCTTCCATGCCCCAAGCAGTGGTGGGTTGCCAGTGCTGAAGCTGTTCACTCTCCTTTGGAGTCACCAGCATCTTTTCTTTACCCTTATTGGGTTTGATTTGATCTATTTGATCTACTGCAAGCTGGAGCAGAGGAAGCTCCATGGGAATACAAGGAGGAACTTTTTTCCTGTGAGGGTGATGGAGCCCTGGGACAGGCTGCCCAGAGAGAATCAAAGAATCATAGAATTGTAGGGGTTGGAAGGGCCCTGGAGAGCTCCTGGGGTCCAACCCCCTGCCAAAGCAGCTCCCCAGCTCATACTGCACAGGTCGGTGTCCAGATGGGGCTGGAATCTCTCCAGAGAAGGAGACTCCACACCCCCTGGGCAGCCTGTCCCAGGGCTCCCTCACCCTCACTGGGGAAAAGTTCCTCCCCATGTTGGTGTGGAACTTCCTGGGCTCCAATTTGCAGCCATTGCCCCTTGTCCTGTCCCCACAGACACTGAAAAGGGGCTGGCCAATTCCCCCTGCACCCCATGCTTAAGGTATTGATAACCATTGATTAGGTCCCCCCTCAGTCTTCTTCTCTCCAGGCTGAACAGCCCCAGCTCTCTCAGCCTTTCCTCACAGGATAGATGCTCCAGGCCCTTCATCATCTTCATAGCCCTTCTCTGGACTCTCTCCAGGAGATCCCTGTCCTTTTTACACCAGGGAGCCCAGCACTGGACACAACACTCCAGGTGGGGCCTGAGCAGGGCAGAGCAGAGGGGGAGGATCCCCTCCTGTGACCTGCTGCCCACACTCCTCCTGATGCCCCCAGGATCCCATTGTCTCTCAGCCCCAGGGCTCACTGCTGGCTCATGGCCACCCTGTCACCCACCAGCACCCCCGAAGAGGCTGTGGAGTCTCCTTGTCTGGAGACATCCATACCTGCCAGGATGTGTCCTGTGTGATTCAGTCTGGGTGACCCTGCTCTGGCAGGGGGGTTGGATTTAGATGAGCTTTCCAGGTCCCTTCCAACTCCTGACACTGTGATTTCCTCTCTCCTAGCTACCAAACCTGTGGTTTGATCCCTTTTGTTTTCAAACACTCTCTGGAAGTGGAGAGCAGGTTTCACAGTGTCTCCAAACACATGAACTTTGCTCAGATTAAACTGTACTAAACTTGGACACTGAGGACAGAGAGTTCTGTGTTCTTTGGCTTCCTCAGGAGAATGCTCTCCCCCTCCCAGCCCCTGCCTTCTGTTAGGCTTTGCCCCAGGGGAAGTGAAAACAACCCTAGCTGTGTGCTGACCCTCAGCAACTCCAAAGGCTTCTTTTTTGTAATAACTCCTTTTGGTTGAGCTTTGCCTCATCCCTTGCTCGGGAGCAGCCTCTGCTGGACCTGGCTGTGTGTCCTCACAGCTGGTTTGATGCTGAGAGGATGATGCAAGTTGGATGTACAATTCCAAGTCATAGAATCCCAGACTGGTCTGGGTTGGGAGGGACCCCAAGGATCATAAAGCTCCAACCCCCTGCCACAGGCAGGGACACCAACCTCAGGCCTGGAGCTACACAAGGTTGCCCAGGGCCCCATCCAACCTGGCCTTGAACACCCCCAGACACGAGGCACCCACCCCCTCTCTGGGCAGTCTGTTAAAAAAGTCTTTGCTTTATGGTTTTGTCAGAGCTGTAGTTCTCTGTGAAAGGCATCAAAGATAAACCCAAGCTTATTTTTTTTGCAGTAATTACTTTTTGGTTAGGTCCTAAGGACTGTGGTTTTTTTAAAGGATGAATTAATTTAATGTGCCTCAGGGTCACATACAGTGGTTGTCACTTGCATAAGATAAATCAATCAGATAATACTCAATTTTTATTCACCCTTATACACTATTTTTCATACAGCTGCAGTTTGTGGCCAAGGAGCGATTGTATTTTTGGTCTCTAAAGATGATTGTCCTGTGTCCAGAGCTGGGGCCCAACACAAGGAAGATGTGGGGCTGTTGGAGAGGGGTCAGAGGAGCCACGGAGATGCTCAGAGGGCTGGAGCAGCTGCCCTACAAAGAGAGGCTGAGGGAGCTGGGCTGGGTCAGCCTGGAGAAGAGAAGGCTGTGGGGGGACCTCATTGCAGCCTGCCAGTCCCTGAAGGGAGCAGAGGAACAGGAGGGGAATCAGCTGGTTAAAGGACAGACAATGGCAGGACAAGGGGGATGGATTAAAGCTGGAGGAGGGAAGGGTTAGATTGGATATTAGGGGGAAGTTCTTTGCAGAGAGAGTGGTGAGGGGCTGGAACAGGCTGCCCAGAGAGGGGGTGGGTGCCCCGTCCCTGGGGGTGTTCAAGGCCAGGTTGGATGGGGCCCTGGGCAACCTTGTGTAGCTCCAGGCCTGAGGTTGGTGTCCCTGCCTGTGGCAGGGGGTTGGAGCTCTGTGCTCCTCGGGGTCCCTCCCAACCCAGGCCAGTCTATGATTGTACAGATCCACAAGTGTCACATCACCTTAGGCATGATAAGCCACGTTACATCCACTCCTGAAAGGCATGAAGGTTTCTGGCTGCAATTTATCCTGCTTGGCTGTCACCTCTGCAGCTCACCTGAGCCTCTTCTTTCCCCTTAGCTTTACATGCTCATGACCCTGTCTTCAAGCAAATCACCCACTCCTCCAAGGTGCAGGTGAGCTGTTGCTGTTTCCCAGAATGGTCTGGGGAGATAAAAAAAGAGTAGTTAATCTTAATTTTCTAAATGCCCAAGAGTAATTTTGTCCATAAAAGGAAATTTAAGTATTTTCAAAGAATAATGATGTGCAGAAAGCAGCAAACATAAACCCTGGAAAGTTTTCTTGCAGGAATTGGGAAGAAAACTTGGCCTTGAGAGACCAGTAGTTGTGCAAAGCATGTATATCTTCAAGGTACAGTAATTTCAGGTGTCCTGTCCCTCAAAAAATAAGACCCTGTTGGGTGGGAAGCTCTGAAACTCTTCACACATCACCTTTCTTTTCTTGCAGCAACCTGGCATTGGTGGTGAAGGTGAGATTTATGTTCTCTCTGTATCCCACTGCAGGTAATACTCCTTTAGGAAGAGTATTACCAGGTGGATTGGACTTAAGCCTGGGAGTTTTTCAGTCCAAGCCTTCTTAAAATGATTAAAACCCACTCTCATCTTCCAGAAATGTTTCTACATCATTTGTGTAGATCAGTGAAGGGTGATAATTTGATGTGTGATTTAATGTGAGAGTGGTGAGGGGCTGGAACAGGCTGCCCAGAGAGGGGGTGGGTGCCCCGTGTCTGGGGGTGTTCAAGGCCAGGTTGGCTGGGGCCCTGGGCAACCTTGTGTAGCTCCAGGCCTGAGGTTGGTGTCCCTGCCTGTGGCAGGGGGTTGGAGCTCTGTGACCCTTGGGGTCCCTCCCAACCCTTGCCAGTCTATGTGTGTGGGCAGGGTAGGTCAGGTCAAGGGGAGAAGGAGCCTGCCATCATCCTAGCCATACTGAATTCCTTGGGGATTAAAGGACCTGTGTCTCATTGCAGTGACCCCACACCAGGATGCCACCTTCCTGCACACAGAGCCTCTGGGCAGAGTCTTGGGCTTCTGGATCGCCCTGGAAGATGCCACACAGGAGAATGGCTGCTTGTGGTTCATTCCTGGCTCACACACCAGTAAGAGTCCTGGTAGTTCACTCCCTTGTCTTAAGGGTGGAGGAGAACAGGGGCTGTGCTCTGTTCTCTGCATCACCAGTGCCTGCAGAAACACACTGCTACTCCTGTGTGGTGAAAGGCTGACTTAATTTACTACAAGGATCCATCCCTGGGCTCTTGTCAAATCTACACCCACCTTTTTCAGCAGGCTGTGAGCTGCTCTGCTTTGCTCTTGGCCACCATCATGTCAGCCTATTAGAAAAAGATTTAGAATGTTTTCAAATTTAAAAGAATAAGCTACAGACACGATCTCTGAAGTTGAGGCCTGTTCATACTGCTCCTGAGCCTTTTCTTTTCACTTCAGTATTTGAGACATTTCCTTGGCCTCTCCAGGCTGCTGAGATTTCAGACTTTAATGTCAAGAAGGTCTTAAACCACCAGGTCCTTTCTTCCTCTAGTGAAACCAGTCTTTGCTAGGCTGTTTGCACAGTTTTAACTGAAGCCTTGAACACATTCATCTCATCAGAGCTGGGCTGCAATGACTGATACTCCTCCTTTTGCCTCCCAGAGTAGGTAGATGCTGAGAAATCACTGTTGTCTTGTCTTTTTTCATTTTTTCCCCCAATCCACTCACAAACCTGTTTCTTTTCTGGGTCACACCCCCTTCACAAAGACCCCCTTTCTTGCCTGGCTAACAATATTTGTAGTCCTGACAGCCCTATGTACAGGGAATAAAATTCTCTTACACACCCAGAGCTGAATTTCAGCAGACAAGGAAAGCCTCCAAGTCTATGCAAGGATCCCTTGGACACCATCCAAGCCATCAGAGAAGAGTCTGTCCCAGGGGAACCAGATGAGCACAGACTGGTGTAGTGGCTGTTGTGACCAGCTGTAGTTACTCTGTGTGTGGAACCACCACTGGACTCCCAGCAGAGATTTCTGGTTTTCACTACTTCTAAGACACATTAATCAGCTTTAAACTGTTGCTCACCTCAACATTCACTTAGGAACTGTAATCATAGTGCTCTTGAGGCTTTTCAAGCACTCATCCCTTGAGTTGGCTGTGCTCTGGTTGCTCTTATAGAAAGGAGAAACGGACCAAAGGTTGCCTTTGCATAAGTGTATGGCTATTTGTGTCCCTCATGGGCTGTGTTGCAATGCACAGAGCCAGAAAGGCAAACAAAAGTTGTTTATCAGTTTCTGCCACAGCTGGAAAGTCCTAAATCTTTCCTTAATGAAAAAAAAACCAACAACCCATATACTAATTATGAAGGGAAAAAATGAAGATATTCTAACAAAGTCCCTATGGTTACCAGGAGAAATAAGAGGTACTGCTTCTCTGCTGTGCAGAATGTAGCTGGCTACATGCTACATTCTGCATTAACATTCTGCATGTTAAACTTCTCTGTGTGCTTGCTTACTGTGTGGGTTTGCAGATGGCATTACCCGGAGGATGGTGCGTGCAGCTTCAGGTAGCTCATCATGTGTGGAGTTTGTAGGGTCAGAGCCACCCTATGATGCCAGCCAGTTCATACCTCTGCCTGTAAGTAAAGGTAAAAACACCCAAACCCAAACCAGGCTGCTTTCCAGCTCAAGAAAAACAAGAGCTAAACTGTATTTTGAACACTTTCCAACTTCCCTTATGTCTTTAAAGTCAGCACAACCTGTTTTAAAAAAAAGCTGTATGGGTGTTTGTTTCCAACAGGTGGACTCATTCTCATCCATGGGGAAGTGGTCCATAAGAGTGAACTGAACAGCTCAGCATCCTCTCGCCACGTGTTCACCTTCCACGTGATGGAAGCCAAAGACACCAGCTGGAGCAAGGAGAACTGGTAAGGTTACCAACCAAACAGGCAGCTGAGGTCACCAACCAAACAGGCAGCTGAGGGAACTAGAGCCTTTTGACTACAATCACAGAATCCCAGACTGGCAAGGGTTGGAAGGGACCCCAAGGGTCACAGAGCTCCAACCCCCTGCCACAGGCAGGGACACCAACCTCAGGCCTGGAGCTACACAAGGTTGCCCAGGGCCCCATCCAACCTGGCCTTGAACACCCCCAGACACGGGGCACCCACCCCCTCTCTGGGCAGCCTGTTCCAGCCCCTCACCACTCTCTCTGCAAAGAACTTCTCCCTAATATCTCATCTAAACTGGCAGTAGCCAGGATGAACTTTTCCTGGTGGTCTTTCTGTTGGTAGTACTTCAGTTGGCAGTAGTTTCATACCTGTAGAACTGGAATAGTCTCTGAAGTTGGTGGTTTTGGGGTTTTTTTTAACCTCTTCCTTACTTCCTAGGCTCCAGCCAACTCCTGAACTGCCTTTTCCATCGCTCTACACTTGAACTTAGTGATTGACTTCCGGAGTCAATAGCTGATCAATATCTCCTTTCTGATCATTCGTTCATGTTCCCTTTAAATACAACTTCCACTAGATCTGCTCTCAAGATTAATTAATCCTCTCCTCAGAACGAGGACCCTCACCACAGGCCCACGCCTGCCTTGACCTCCAGCAGCGCACGAGGCCTACTAGTGTGAGCATAGTCATCCAGCCTTTTCAGCAAGGAAACTCCTTCAGAGTCTTGACAATAGACCATTAAACACCAGTGAACCTTGATTGGGACCAGTTAGGCACTATTTCTTCTTGCAAGTACTCTGTATTCTGTTTAAGTCAAGAGCTTGTCTGGGGTGTTTCTTGGCTGTGTCGTTCCTGGCAGTGCAGGGGAACGTGTCATGAGAAGACAGTTGACCTTGCTGTTAGGCCTCTGTCCTGTTGTTCAGGATTTTAAATAGTGATTTAAAAGAATTCTTCTGTGTGCAAAACAAAGCAGAAAGGCTACTTTTACAATCAATCTTTTTAAGTATTTCTAGCAAGCTGTAGCCGAGTGCTTGATCTCTGGGTGCATTGATTAAAAAGATTACAGTTCCTAAAGATTAATGTTGAAATTCTGGAAACTCTCTCATCAAACTCCTAACATTTCAATAAAAATTAGAAATTCTCCTTTTCATCTCATCTCTTCTTTGAGGAAGACACAGTCTGCTCCTTCTCCAACAGATGGGGCCAGTGCTAAGTTGTGTGATGACTGGTTTGAACTCTCCATGTGCTCAAGAACAATTATTATCCCCACAACCCCAACAAAACCAAACAAGTGAGGTGAAACCTCCTGAGTGTTAAGAAACTTGTTACACATGAGGCAAGCTCAAGCCTGTCTCCTAAGCTGAACAAGAAGCCATGTAGGTGTCATTTCACCAGTGCAGCAGCAACCCTGAGATAGGAGCCCAGTATCACCAATACATTAATTGATGTGGTAATAACCTTAAGGCTGCTCAGGGTCCTCAGATCAGTCAGACTCAGAGTCCCCAGTCTGACTCATCCCTTCCAGAAGTATTTTGCCCATCTCTGGTTTGATGTGAAATGGTTTAATGTGGTTTCTTTATGGGAACACGTTTCCTTTCAGCCCCTTGGGCTGTCCTGATGCAGAATAGGTTTGATACAGTGGAAGAGTGGTTGTGGAGGAGTGATGAGGGGCCTGGAGCCGGAGTGATGAGGGGCCTGTACCTGGAGTGATGAGGGGCCTGGAGCTGGAATTAGGAAGCTGGGAAATGGCAACAGCCCCAATGCCAAGTTGGGTTTCTGCAGGTAAGGCTGCAGCCCTCCCCTGCAATTGGTTTGAAAGCTGTGAGCAGGGTGGAGGGGAAATGACCTTAACTCTGGCCCTATTTTATGAGGTTAACAGTGAAGGCTGTGGAAGCAGCTAAAGCTTTTTCCCTCTCCTTCCATTAGAAGAGTAAATAATTTAGCACAGCACCTTTCAGCTGAGGAGTGAGCATTTATCCCCTGGTTCTACCCACCACTACTGCAACACATGAACCCTTCAGTTAATACATAAATAGAAGCCAGAACCTGGCCTGGATTTGCAGGATTTCCAGTTAAACACAAAGGAAACAATCCCTGAGCCTGGTTTCCTAAGGAGCAGCTGAGAAAGTTGTTCTGTTATTCTGGAGAATTTTGACATCCTCAGGAAAAGGATCAAATCTGGGGAGACCTGCCCAGGCTGGGAGGGGGAGGAATTGAGCAATGCTGCCCCTGGGCTATCAGAGTCCCTTAGCTGTTTCAGTCCAGGCTTGTTGCAGAGACAAACATCAGGTTCTGGGGCCAATTTTGCTGGCTTCTTGTCTGGCACAGAGTAGTAGAATCATAGAATCATAGACTGGGCTGGGTTGGGAGGGACCCCAAGGATCATAAAGCTCCAGCCCCCCTGCCACAGGCAGGGACACCAACCTCAGGCCTGGAGCTACACAAGGTTGCCCAGGGCCCCATCCAACCTGGCCTTGAACACCCCCAGACACGGGGCACCCACCCCCTCTCTGGGCAGCCTGTTCCAGCCCCTCACCACTCTCTCTGCAAAGAACTTCCCCCTAATATCCAATCTAACCCTTCCCTCCTTCAGCTTTAATCCATCCCCCTTGTCCTGCCATTGTCTGTCCTTTTAAAAAGTTGATTCCCCTCCTGTTTGTACGTAGTTTCACTCCACCTCCACTCTTAGTCTCCCTCCTTAGATGCAGTCTCAGGGCTGGGATTGCAGGACAGAATTGTGTGGCACACAAAATTGTTCCCAAAAGTGAGTAAAAGGTAGTGTCAGACATTAACTCTGTCCTGGGAACAAGAATCCTGGAATGCAAATCATCTGCTTGGATGCCTCTCAGGGGAGGGAAGGGGCAGGGAGGGCACATCTTCTGTCTTGGAACAAGGGGCACTTGGCAAACTGGTGTGAAGAGAATGTCAGTACAGAAGTGTTCAACCCATAAAATCAGGTGGGGGTGTTTTTCTTAGCCACAGAACAGCAGCTGTACTTACATGGCCTGAATGAAACAGCTCTGCTCTGTTTGTTGACAGCAGCATTTTTATAAAGTATTTGATGAACCACCTAGCTGAAAACAAAAATGTAGAAAATAGAAGACTGCAATAGTATTAAATAACTTTATTGACTTAAACAGATTTTTCTGTTTGTGATTAAGGTGTAATTTGTTTTTCTGTGACTTTGCTAAGTTCCACCCCACACCCCCCCAGTGACTGCTACTCTGAATGAATCAAGAGCTTAAAATCTTGTGGCAAATAAAACCTCCTTATTTGTTGCATAACCCCCCCCAGGGCTAAACCTCCAACTCATATTAGCACTGCTTGGAGTAGAGAGTCCCCTCCATTCCCAAACCTCCTGCTCCAGATAAAGTTTATCTATACCCACAGGTACTGAGTTGTGTTCACACATCACAGTGCATTGGTGTGGCTCTTGCTGCCAGTGCCTGGATACAGGGGGACAGTTGTATTTACTGGGTGCAGATGGTGGCCACCCATTTATAAACCACACTTTAACTGGTGCTGGTAAGAGAAATGAGGAGTTCACATGTGCAGGGACACAAGAGGGCAGGGCTCAGTACAGTAAAATGAGTTTGGGCTCCAAGGCAAGACAGAGGTACCACAATCTGTAAGGTTTGGTGATGTGTTGTCTCTCAGTGACTTACCTCTTCTTCCTCTACCTCAGAGCAACCAGAGGAGATGCCAGAATAGTTTAGTAAGTCATAACTGTGTTACATCACACTTGTGTTCTTCTGAGAAGGCAAACCAACCCATGCTGTATTAAACAGGGAGGAAAAAACCAACCCCAAGCCTTTATTTTAAACAGATCCCTTTCATTCCTGTTCCTAAAGATTTGCTTTGCTGTACCAAGAGCAGTGCTAGGATGGGCTCTGAGCTCTCACCACACTGCTACTCTAGAAAAGGAGAAACTTCTGTTCCTGAAAGTGCTTCTAAGCCATAAACATGATCTGGAGGTAGAGAGGCAGCAGCAGGTTATCAATCTGTGTAGTATAAGCTTCCAGAAGAGAAACTAAACTCACAGATGCCAGAATCCAGGCATAGCTGGAGTTCAGGTCCACACTGCTGTCAAAGATCAGAATAAGAGCCACAGCAATGATCTGAGCAAAAATTGCTGTCATGGTCCCTTCAAAGGTCTTCTTTGTTCCTGGCCATTTGATTTCCCCCATGGTGCTCCCAAAAACAGAGGCAATAGTGTCTCCTACCCCCACTGCCAGGACCCCAGAGTAGGGGACCAGCGCTCCTGCGCCAGGCAAGGTACCTTTAGGGGCACAAGATCTGGGGAACAACCACACAGGGAGGGACATGCCAAGGAGGAGATAAATATGAGTCAAAATGAGAGGTCCACTGTCCCTTTCATCCAAGAAGAGAGACAGCAAATGCCTCAGGGTTTGGCCAAATGGTTTGATCCTGAAGTACCGGATATACTCCAAGAAGATGAACACTGCCAGGCACAGCACTGCAGCCACGTGGAGAAGCTGGCGGTCATAAATGAGTCCAGGGACATAGGTAGCTACAACAAGGAAATGGAAGTATTTCCTGGTGATAGTGGAGGCCTGGTGCTTTTTAGATTCAGATGATCTCTTAGCGTTCTGGTAGAAGACAACACCGCATGCTGAAGCGGCCAGAAAGGTCCAATACACCAGCAGGTAAACTCTTGTCTGTGTCTGAAACAGGAACTGGAGTAGCCAGAACAAAGGGTTCCTCTGGATCAGTCGGTACAGCCAAGGCATGATGACCCCTAAGCCAAGCACTGCTGTCATCATGTGGAAAAACATGGAGGAGATCCACGTCCCCGAATCCATGAAAATGAAGAGCACGGTGAAGAAGAGCCCAAGAAGAACAACTCCAACAACTGCTACCAGAAGGAAGAAGTCTATGGGATCCCCCCTGCCCTCAATTACATTCAGTGAGCGTTTAATGAGCTGATTGAGAACGAAACTTATACCTCCCAGAACCAGCAGCGCTTCACCCGGAGTGAAACATCGAGGCAGCAAGTACAGCAAGATCATACTGAGGTAGACAAAAATCAGCAGCACTTCCAGGACCTCTATGACTTCTGAAACAGTCAGAGAGTGCTTCATGGTGTAGATAATTACACTGCCAGCGACACCAGTGAGGATGCAAGTGTTGGTTGGCACAGGTTTTGTGATGCCAACTGCTATCACAGACAGGAAGAGGGCAAGCAGCATGCCAGAGGAGGCCACCACGATGCCGAAGCGCTGGAAGTACACGATGCCAGCAGCCCGGCACCTCTCCTTCATGGTGATCCCCAGCAAGGGGATGACCATGCTGGCGGGCAGGAGCCCGCTGTTGGCGCTGGTGCGGAACTGGAACACAGCCCCCCCCAGCTGCAGCAGGCGGTCCCATTTGAACTGGGTGTAGAAGGCCTGGATGGCCAGAGCCACGGCGCACCAGGAGAAGCGGTCCCACACCGCGGCGTGCACAGACAGGACGAGGGTGAAGACGATCAGGGATTCCACCAGCACCGGCTTGTTTAACATGATTCCAGCCCAGGGAGGGTAAAGCTTTCCAAGTCTCTCTCAGGAGTCCTGTTGTGCTCAGTAGTTGTCCATTGGGAGGAATTCCCTTTCACTCTACTGCCATTCCTATTAGGAAAAAAAGGCAATCAATTAATGCTATTAGTAGAAAAGCGAAAGCTTTCCTACGGCTGTCTTGTTCTTAAGCTCAGTTTAAACTGATAGTTAGGTGCCAATTATTTGTGTCCAGTGCTGGGCTCCCTGGTGTAAAAAGGACAGGGATCTCCTGGAGAGAGTCCAGAGGAGACTGAGGAAATGATGAAGGGCCTGGAGCATCTCCCCTGTGAGGAAAGGCTGAGAGAGCTGGGGCTGTTCAGCCTGGAGAGAAGACGACTGAGGGGGGACCTAATCAATGGTTATCAATATCTGAAGCATGGGGTGCAGGGGGAATTGGCCAGCCCCTTTTCAGTGTCTGTGGGGACAGGACAAGGGGCAATGGCTGCAAATTGGAGCCCAGGAAGTTCCACAGCACCATGGGGAGGAACTTTTCCCCAGTGAGGGTGAGGGAGCCCTGGGACAGGCTGCCCAGGGGGTGTGGAGTCTCCTTCTCTGGAGAGATTCCAGCCCCATCTGGACACCGACCTGTGCAGTATGAGCTGGGGAGCTGCTTTGGCAGGGGGGTTGGACCCCAGGAGCTCTCCAGGGCCCTTCCAACCCCCGGGCTGGTGAGGGGATGGGGGTGGGGGTCCCACCCCGCGCTGGCCAGGGCCCGGGGGTGGGGTGGGGAGCGGGGTCCCACTCATTTCTGAGCACAGGGAAGGGGGAGGCCTCAGGCTCCCTAGAGAGGGTCAGGGTAAATACCTCATGCTCTCTCTGACAACTCGAAGGCTGCAAGCCAGCTCTTGCATCACAGCCTCCCGCAGCAGGCCGGGCTGTAGGACGGCAGCAACCCCCCGTGAGCCCCAGAACCCCCGCTGTAACGCTGCGGCTTTGAGAGCCCCTGCCCCGAGAACCCGCCGCACCCCGTCCCCCGCCATCCGGTAACACGAAGCTCCCCCAGCCCGCCCGATCCGTGACCCGCGTCTCCCGGTGACTGCTCACCGCCCTGCCCCCAGGCCCCCGCAGCCCTCCCCTCGCCGCTGCAGCAGCCGCTCCCGGCCGTACCCCCGCAGCGCTGCGGGCTGATCCCCGCCCTGTCCTCCCGCGCCGCCCTCCGCCGCAGCACCCCGCACGCAGCCCAGCCTTCGCTACCGGGAAGCCGCGGCGGGGTGCCGCCGCAGGAAGGTCTCGGAACCGCTCAGATGCCCCACCCAGGACCGCCCCGGGTCCCGCCGAGGCACCGCAACCTCCCCCCGGGGAGCCGAGCCCGCACCCACCTCTCAGGACGCCGCCATCTTGGCGCCGCCGCCTGGTCACATGACCCAACGGGCTAGGGGGCGGGGCCGCGGTTCCACCACGTGACACCGGCGCCGGGAAGGAGGCGTTGGGGGGGGAGGGTTTGACTCCGCGCCGCGCGTCACGTGAGAGGGGAAACGAAGATGGCGGCGGGCGGGTCGTGCGCGAGGTGCGGGACGCGGCGGCGGCTGCGGCTGCTCCGGGGGGAGGGAGTCAGGGGCGGGTTGGGGCGGCGGCGTGCCTCACCCTACGCGGGTTCTCTGCTGTTAGGCGAGGGGTGGGGAGGCGGAGAGGGACCCGAGGGGAGCGCGGCGGCACCGACGGGGCAGGGAGAGAGAGAGGGGGGGGGGGGCGAGCAGGAATCGGAGTGTTAACGGCAGCGGGGCCCGCGCCGGCCTGGCCCCGCCCCCGCGCGCGGCCTGGCCCCGCCCCCGCGCGCGGCCTGGCCCCGCCTCTCCCTGAGGCGCTCGGCGGGCAGCGGGGCAACGGCGGAGCCGCTGCGGGCAGCCGCTGCTCGCCGAACAGGGAATGTCCCTCAGGCGCGTTTAAAAGCCGCTGCGGAGGCCGAGGCTCGGTTTATTCGGGCGTCCCCAAGCTGTCTGCCGGGGGTTAGAGCCGGGCCGCGGCTCTCGCCAGCGCCTGGAGCCGAGCGGAGCTGAGGGAGGCGCGGGCAGGAGGCTGCTGGGCGCCCTCAGCCCCCGCCTCACGTCGGCGCCTCCGGCTGCCCCCAGCGCGGGGCTGGACGCTTGGTGGAAGGTTTTTTGGGCTGGAGTGGGGTTAGGTGCCCGGTTCTTATTAGATTACTGCCTGTAGCCTCCAGCGGGGACGAGAACACCTCGGTTAGGCCCCGTCAGCTGAGGGGAGCTCGCAGGGCCGCCGGGATGGTGGAGCGGAACGCCTGCCTTGTGAGGAGAGGCTGAGGGAGCGCTGGGCCTCTCCCCTTGGAGAGGGGCAGACTGAGGGAGGACCTTATTAATGTTTATGAACAGGTGAAGGGTGAGAGTCAGGAGGATGGAGCCAGGCTCTGCTCAGGGATGGCAGCGGTAGGACAAGGTGCAAGCTGGAGCAGAGGAAGCTCCATGGGAATTTAAGGAAGAACTTAAGAGGCCCTGGGACACGCTGCCCAGAGAGGTTATGGAGTCTCCTTCTCTGGAGACAAACCCACCTGGATGTTGTTCCTGTGTGATTTAGTCTGGGTGACCCTGCTCTGACAGGGGGGGGTTGGACTAGGTGATCTCTCAAGGTCCCTTCCAACTCCTGATGCCCTGGGATTCTCTAGCTGTCTTGGGGTCTAATTAACGAACTGGCAGCAAACCACAGTCTGTTCTACTCACAGAAGAGGTTGGGAGGGAATGAAAAGCAGAAGGGTTGGTGCTCTGCAAGGCTGGTGTTGAGTTCTACAAAGTGATTAATTACACCTATTTTTGGTAAAATTCTGTAGCCTTTCGGTGCTCTGTGTGGGCCAGAGAGGTTGCTCCACAGGGGAGGTTTGTTAGCTTATACACAGGGAGGTATGCCTAACTATCAAGGAATTAGTAGGTAGAAATTATCTTGATAGGCATGCTGGAAATAATAGGTCTTATCATTGAAGTAGCACCTTGTGTTGGAAGTTACACATGACTTTCACTGCCGTAGTGAGGGTTTTTTTTTTGATGATGCTATTCTAAGAATAAGGTAGTTGAGTGTTCTTGCTTTCGCAGACAGTCTTTGCGTAGGGAGCTGTAGTGTTTAACTCCAGATTTGTGTCAGGTTGCTCTCAAATCAGCATTTGTCTGAGTTCCTGAAATGTTCTTTTTGGCAGATCATGCTTTTTCAGAGCTGTTGTAGGGACACCCGTTTGTCTGGGTACACATGCCAGACTCAGGATTTGACCTGTAATACTTTATGGTGCAGACTGGCTTTGCTGCAGAGTTCTGGGGAAGAAAAAAGAAGCTAAGGATAAATGTTATGAAGACCTGTGGCAAGTTGTTCTGCCTTATGCAAAGGTGTTGCAGTCCTTCACTTAATGCAGTATTATGTTCCACTTAGAGTGAAGGATTAAATTATTATGGAAAAATTTGTTGGGAGGAGAGCATTGAATATAAGTGAATAAAGTATGGCTCTGTACTTCCATTAGGTTTTTCTTTACTAAACTCGTAAGTAGCAAAATCAAAAAAGGCTAATAAACTGATAAAAATGTGATGCTTCCTGGATAGGAGTTTGCAAATCTTGCTATATGAGTTGTCACCTTCTGGGTCTTTCCTGGGTTCTTTAGGGACATCTGAAACTGGTCAGGTAAAAATAATGTTCCTTAAATCACTTTTCTTACCTTGTTGTATGATCTGGTCTGAGTTAATGGTAGGTTTGAAAACATGTAAGCTAATTGGAGGCTTGACATAGTGTTCATCATTAAAATACTCTCCCTATTTTCTATTCCTCTACAGGAGCAGCAGAGAATTGTGGACAATACTTCTGGGCAGATCAGCTTTAAGAGAACCAGTAAGTCCCATGTTTTCCTGGGCAGGTTTGCCCAGCACTGAATGGATTCCATGCCTGAATGTATCATTCATCATCTGAGCATTAGTGAAAATAAGTTTTGCTGCTTTTTCCCTCTTCCTCAGTGCAATTTTTGTTCCTCTGTGTCTCCTACTTGTTCATTCTTCCACTCCTTGTTTGTAGCTGCTTCAGGAACTACCTGGAAGGGTGTATGAGAAAAGGTGGTTTCCTTTCTGGAGTGGACACAAGTGCTACTTTCTAGACTGGCTGGCCTGGGGTATTCATGAGTGGTACAGCCTGCTTCCTTCTTTTCTGGGATGGAGCCCCTGCTTTCAAGAATTTGCCCAGAGGTTGGAAATCCAAATGTTTCTGAACCTAGCCCATTGCCTCCTGTTTCCTCTCCCTTCCTGTGATTAGGCAAGGCAGCAAGCTCTCTCATACAATGTGCATCTGGAATCAGTCTGAATCAGAGATGCTTCTCTTGTGGTGCTCCCGACTCTTTGTGGTGGTGGAATTTCTTTGCTTCACCTAAATTTAACAAATCTGATACTCTGCAGCATGTGTTGAGGAATCCATTCAGCAGTATATGGTTTTTTTGGGTTTTTTTTTTAGGCACAGATTGCAGCAGAATTGAACAAGCACTGGCAGAGATTGTTAGAGGGACTTTCATACTATAAACCACCAAGGTACAGTAATTGTCTGATTTAGAGATTAATCCCAGAAATGCTTCTAATCAGTAGAGAAGCATGTTGAATATTTCTCTCTGATTACTTAAAAATAGATTTTTACTGTCTTGCATGGCTTGAAATGTCAGAAGAGGAATAGTAAGAGAAAGTACTTTATCTGCATAACATTTTTGGGTGTAAAAAACAGACTAGAAAGAAGTAAGAGGAGCTTCTGCTGCCATTACTGACATGTTAGGCAGCTCTTAACCCTCCCCTCTGCTGAGCTGCAGTGATCACAAGCAAGTGTGCTGCCTGTGGAGAAATAAATCCTCTTGACACTCAATCATCCCAGAAAGATATCCAGATTCCCTTATTGGAGAAGATGGAATGAACATAGTCTGCATTTGTTACAGTAATAATGGTGAATGGTGTTTTGTCAGGCAGGAAGATTACAGAATATTGTTTGAAATATTGAAGGATATGGAGGAAAAAGCAAGGGTTCACTTTAAACTGATAGAACTGAGAGCTTTGAAATGAAGCCTCTTAAGTTCATTCTTGGGGGATTGCTGCATTTTTCATGGCTAAAATTTCTTTTTCTTCTTTAGTGCAACATCTGCAGAAAAAATAAAAGCTGATAAAGATGTAGCTGCTCCACTAAAAGAGTTGGGTCTGAGAGTCAGCAAGTTTTTGGTGAGTTAAAGGTGCTGTTCCAGCTACTTTCTATCCCTGCAATTGGAAGGCACTGTTATTGGGAATCTTTTGTTTAAACTTCTTGATGTTGAATAGAGGCAAAATTAATATTCTGGAATTTAATTGTTTGGAAGAAAAAATATTTTTTTTTAATTTAAAGAAATTTTAAATTCTGGAATTTAATTGTTTGGAGGAGAAGAGCTACCCAAATAATTGAAAGAATTTTCCATCTTTACTGAATTTAATTGGCATTTATTAATTTCAGAGCATCTCTTTCTCTTTTCAGGGTCTGGATGAAGAGCAGAGTGTCCAGTTGTTACAGTGTTATCTCCAAGAGGACTACAGAGGAACCAGGGACTCCCTGAAGGTCCATAGCTCCCATTTCTATTTGATTTACTCCACATCCTTCCTTAATACCAGTAGTTTGTTGATGGATATGGTCACATGTGAGTCTGAATTCTGATTTGGAAATGGCTTTGTAGCTGCTCTTCTCTGAACCTACAGTGCTCAAAGGTCACTTTAAGGAAATTAAAGTGACATTTGTAACAGTTGTCCTGGCCTAACTTTCTAGAGGGCCAACGTGCTTGAATCCCTGCAGGAATACAGGAAAACCACAGATCTCTGTAGGAGAGGAGATGAAGAACAGATAGGCAGTTGTAAATGAGTATAAATCTGTCTTTCCAAAAGAAATGGGAAAGAAAATTGTCTTTTGTTTGCATCAGGCTTTTTGTGAGTAAGTGTTTTGTCTCTCTCTCTCCAGTAGCTGATTTTTTATTTTCTGTTTTGCTTACAGACAGTTCTTCAGGATGAAAGGCAGAGTCAGGCTCTGATGCTGAAGGTTAGTCACTTCCATTTGTATTTTCCATTGAAAAGATCTTTTGCTAGACTTTATAAATCCAGAAGATCTTGGAATAATTGGAGTGTTCCTTCACATAAAGAACAGGTTAGTATTAATAGCTGCTACAGGAAGGAAAGTTTTGGCTTAATAGGAGACAGTTTAACTTTGCAGATGTACGCTCATGTGTTTTCCAAAGCTTAAAGGTTTCTGTGCTACTGTCTGAAGTGACAGCTCTGAAATGGAGACACATCTGACAGGGGAATAGGGATGAGGAATGAGAGGTTATCTCTCTCTGGTTTTGCCTTTCTTTGCCAAATTTTCTCACTTAGCAGTGTAATTATAGCCATGTCCCTATGGAGGTGTTTTATTGAGTTCTATAAAGTTAATTAAGTACACTTTTCTCCACATAACCTAAAAACTGCTTAGCTGAAACTCCTCTAGTCCTGTTTGAGCACTGTATATTCTTGTGATGAAGGCCTTGGCAGCGTATGGGAGAGGAAAGCCTGTAGGAGTTGGATATTAACAAGTTGATATCAGTGGCCCTGTGTGTTCACAGCTTGCTGACTATTACTATGAAGAGAGGATCTGCATTCTGCGCTGTGTCCTCCACCTCCTCACTTATTTTCAGGATGAGAGGCATCCTTACACAGTGAGTACAGGCACCTTCTCCTGGATGGGATGTCACTGAAATAGGCTAAATATGTCATATGTGACATACTTGTCCACTTGTGATTGTAAAAAGTATGTGAGTGTGCAAGTGAGCGGTTCATTTACTTATTCTTTTATTCAAGGCACAGTACTTCCAGTGTATTGAGAAGCTGGACAAGGAACTAGTTCCTAATTACAGGAAACAGTTTGAAGCATTGTACAAAGCAGAAGCTCCTACTTGGGAAACACATGGAAACCTCATGGTATCTTGTTTCTTGCTATTATTTATCAAACTTACCAGTCTTTCCTTATGCCTACTGTATTGGAAAGAGTCTATGTGTAGATGTGTCAGGGAAGACAGCAGGCCTGCTAGCAGCCTAGCTCTCTTCTCCCAAGATTTAGGCCCTGGCAATATTCTTCTGTTCCCATGAGACAGGAAAAGTTCCTCATGCTGAGAGGATCCTAATAATCCCATTCTCAAAACACAGCAGCCTTGCTGATAGGGGTACAGGCTGCCCTAACCCAAGAAGCAGTTATGGGAAGGGATTTGGGAGTAACAGAACATGTCAGGAACCAACCATAACAAGAGGGTCAAACAGCAGGTGTGCAGATGCTTTTAGGTATTAAAGGCAAACTAAGGATGTTTAGCTATAAGATAGGTTTATCAGAACTTATAATCACTAACCAATCAATATGGTGTGAACAGTGTGTGTAACCAATGAGCAGTTTTTTAGCTTGCCACGTTTGCAGTAAGAAAGGTCTAGAATCTGGGTGATTTCACCCAATAAAATGGCTTCACCTAAAATTCATCTCTCTTGCTCTCTGCCAGTTGCCACACAGATGCAGCTAAAAAGGGTGTTTCTCCTGGTTCAAGAAACCTAGAATTTGTTTTCTCTGTAGCAGAGCACACTTCTACTCGGAAGCAGAACTGCATGGAACCTGGTGTTCCCTGCAATAAATCCATTGATATTCTAGGCTAACAGATCTTGTTTCTCTGTAGCTGTTTGTAATCTCTCTACATCAATAAATATGATACAAACAGCTGGTTACACTGATTCCTCAGAAAGCCAGAATCAAAACTCAGTAGCCTTGTTATTGCTAATTCTGCTAAAATTCAGAACTAATCTATTCCTAAAAACGCACAAATTCTTACTTCTTTATCTTCAAAAGAAGATAAAGCTGGAGCAGCTGCCCTACAAAGAGAGGCTGAGGGAGCTGGGCTGGGTCAGCCTGGAGAAGAGAAGGCTGTGGGGGGACCTCATTGCAGCCTGCCAGTCCCTGAAGGGAGCAGAGACACAGGAGGGGAATCAGCTTGTTAAAGGACAGACAATGGCAGGACAAGGGGGATGGATTAAAGCTGAAGGAGGGAAGGGTTAGATTGGATATTAGGGGGAAGTTCTGTGCAGAGAGAGTGGTGAGGGGCTGGAGCAGGCTGCAAAGAGGTCCCTGGATGGGGCCCTGGGCAACCTTGTGTAGCTCCAGGCCTGAGGTTGGTGTCCCTGCCTGTGGCAGGGGGTTGGAGCTCTGTGATCCTTGGGGTCCCTTCCAACCCAGGCCAGTCTATGATTCTATGATTCAAGGCTGTTAATGTTGCATTGTTATGGTTAAGTTTTGCATCTGCTCTCACAAGCAGCTTACAGAGTTACAGCTTTCTCTTAAACTATTCTTAAAACTATGAACATTCTTATATTAAAGTTATATTAATTGTCTTTTAAGCTACGCCCATATCAATCTATTCAGCATGATTACTTTTTACTGAATCAACACAAGCTGTGGGAATGTCTCCACACTTGGTGGTTTCTGACTCCTTAGAATGACCTGTGAGCTTCAACATACCACAGCAGAACCTTTCCTTGTGCAGACAGAACGTCAGGTCTCCCGCTGGTTTGTGCAGTGCCTCCGCGAGCAGTCCATGCTCCTGGAAGTCATCTTCCTCTACTATGCATACTTTGAGATGGCACCTGATGACCTCCTGGCATTTGCAAAGATGTTCAAGGAACAGGGGTTTGGCACTAGACAAACCAACAGACATTTGGTAGATGAGAGCATGGATCACCTGGTGGATCGCATTGGGTGAGTATCCTGTTTATTTGTGGTCTGCAGAGCAGTTGTTTTCCTCAGGAAAAAAAGGTATTTATAATTCTTGCTGCTGCTTCTTAATTTCAAGCTGAGCTGATTGTGATGAAGGCAAAATGGGTTTTCTGGTCACACTGGAGGTTTGTGGCAAAATGAAGGTGTGATTGCAAAGTAGAGAGATAGCCAGATACTCACTTTAATCTAGGATATAATCTTGCCTCTGGTAAGAATGGCAATGAAGACACAGTGCCACTCCTGAGGTGGTCTAGTGGTGAAGTGAAATTGTGTCTTCACAGACCTGAGCTGGTAGTCTGGCTACTGCCCTCTCTCTGCCCTCTCTTCTTTACTGTGTTGCCTCAGCTCAAGCTATTGTGGAGCTGCTTACAAATGCCAGTAATGCCTTCATTTTGCTGCATCAGACAGAACTTGTGGCTAGGAGGAATAAAAATCCATCCAGGTGGCAATCAGTTCCAAAGGTGGAAAACCTATATTCAAATTTCAGTCACCACTTTTTGTCTGTTCAACCAGAAATGGGGGTCCTGAAGATTGTAATCTGCCATATACTAGTGTTTCAAGATAAAGTTTGGATGACCTGCTGTTAATTTTTGTGTAAAATCTTACTGCTTTAAAGAAGGGCTGAACAAAAGCAAACTAAATGTTGTTTTTGACCACTTATAATTGAAAAAAAACCCCAACCTTGAATACTTAAAGTTCCTGACCTATTTGTTTTTATTCTTTTCCTGCTTTTAGCTACTTTAGTGCTCTCATTCTGGTGGAAGGCATGGAAATTGACTCCCTCCATGAACGTGCTTTGGATGACAGGACAGAGGAGCACAAATTAGCCAGCAACAACTGCATCCACAAGGTAAAAATCTGGCAGAGTAACCCCTCATCAGGCCTAACAGAACATGCTGTGGTTAGGCCACCTTTAAGTCAGTAAACCATGCAGAAAAACAGACTGAGGCTACAAGGATGTCATTTGGTGAGCTGCATGTTTGAAATACCTGTCTGCAAGGGAAAGGTGACTGTTAGCCAGGGGATGTAACAGTTTTATGCTGAGCATGAGCTTCTTTCAGAAGATAGCAGTGATTTTGCTTTTGTCTTGTGTCTCTGCAGGAGATGGACAATCAGCTGCTGCAGTTAGGAGATGTCTCACATCATGCTCTGGTGCTTTTGGCCTGGGCTTTGCTCCGTCACACCGTAAGCCCAGAGGAGTCAACCAGTGCTATCAGGAGAATGGGCAGCACTGCTATCCAGCTGAGTGTTTTCCAGTACCTCACAAAGCTGCTGCGGTCCCTGAGCAGTGGAGGGAAGAATGTGAGTTTTCTATAATCATGTATGTCAGCTCTTGGAGGTTTTGTAACCACTGCTGATGGAAATGTATGATGGGAAGCAGATGATTTTGAACCAGTGTTCTTTCAGACTACATCAGAGTATTCACTAAAGCATGTTTGATCATCTTCCCTTCTTTCAGAGAAGATCAAGTTGAAATTAAACAGATTTTTATCCCCAAAGAATAATTAAAAAAAAAGCAAGTTGTGGAGGAACTACATCTCTCTTGAGCAGAGCAGACTGCATTTAATCACATTTGTTGTTTTCCCTCCACAAATGTACTTGCTGTTGTAGATCTTGAGTATTAGATGATTTAATTTTGCACTGTTCTCTGTATATGATTTCACTAGACAACACTGTGTATGAGAGAGAGTAAACTGCTTTGTAGGCAGAAACCAGTGAGAGCAAATCCTTCTTCTGATCTTTGGAAGGCATGTCTAATGATAACAGTAGTGGCAAGATTTCTCATTTCATTAACAGAAATATGTCCTGCTAATCTGCAGCTTAACTAATGACTGCTTCCTGTTGTGCTGCCACTGGGCTGACTGCAGTGAGGATGTATTTACTCAGTTTGAGAGGTCTCAGTGTGTTCTGTAATGCAGTTTTTCCCCTATAACAGCCTTGTGTGTTCTTTCTTCCCAGTGTACTGCCAGCACAGCTTGTATGTGTATTTATGGACTTCTTTCCTTTGTCCTGACATCACTGGAATTGCATACATTGGGCAATCAGCAGGTAAGCACCCAAGGCTCATTGCAGCTGTTACCTATAAAATAACTTGTCATAACTGATGCTAATGACTTGTGTAAAATTGTAATCTTGTGTTTGAGACTGCAAACTCTATGTGACTTAGATCTAAAAGCTGGTTTTCCTACTGCATTTACACAGTTCAGACATAGTAAACACCTCTGCAGACCTGCTGATGAGCTCTTGAGGTCCCTTCCAGCCCCTATGATTCTGTGGTTAATAATGACAGAGAGTATCTTGGACTTAAGGTGCTCTGAGTTTGAACCTAATAAATAATACATATTCCATTTCCAAGTTTGAGAAGGCATCATACAGCCCTTTGCAGATCCAGTGGACACTGTTGTCCTGGCTGATGCATTCATGATAAGGAGCATGGCTTTAGGCTGGCTGGGTGTTCTGGGCTTGGGTGTGTTGGGAGTTTCTTTCTGTCTTGAGTCGAGGAAGTACTTACATCTTGGCTGGTAAAAATGGAAGCTTAAAGTCCAAAGATGTGGCAGAACTCAGCTGGGATGAAGTCCCTCTGTGTAAAGTAACTTTTATCTGTTTCCCTTTCTTTGAAGGATATAATTGATGCTGCATGTGAAGTGCTGGCAGCTTCCAGCATTCCTCAGCTCTTCTGGAAGACGGTGAGAATGTTGGCAACTTCTTAGACCTACCCTACTTCTAACTAAAGCCCAATGAAAGGTCATGTTTGGGGAAAGGAACAGACTGATTGTAATTAGTTAGTTTCTAGGAGGGCCTGAGGAGCTAGTGTTCACTTGTATCTATCTTTGATTTACTTTTGCCCTTTCCTGCCTTTTAGGTACAGCCTTGACTTTACTCTTGAAGGATACTGGAACAAGTTTTAATATAGGTGATAGTTTAAACCAGGGCTGGGGTTGCAAGGATTGAACTAACTGCTGGCAAAAGCATCATGCTTTTTTTTTGGTTGTTGCCACAGAATTAGGATGATATGTAATGCATTATAGTCTTACTTCCTGCCTTATACTTGCACACTGCCTCATGCTTTAGTCTGTGCAAGGACTGGAGTGATACTTTTGTGCATGGTCATGTTAAATGTACAATTTCAAAAAGAACTGTATCCTTGTGTGATGCTGAGACCATTTTAGCATTTCTTTTTAGTAACAGAACATTTATTTTCTGTTTCCACCACCAGGAACCTACTGCAGGTCTGGGTATTATCCTGGACAGCGTGTGTGGGATGTTTCCTCATCTTCTTAGTCCACTCCTTCAGCTGCTCCAAGCCCTTGTGTCTGATAAATCTACTGCAAAAAAGGTACAGGATCTCTCTGGGTGTTTAGGAGATGACAGGGCTAACATGCCATGTGGTAATTCTTTCTTCCCATTACACATGCTTATTTCAATGGCAGTCTTAGATAACAGACATTAAGCTTTTGTCTAAGAGCAGGGGACAGGGCTTCTTTTTAGGAGGGGCTCCTGTGCTGTTGCAGGGGACTGTTCTCTGGCTTTAAGATTTAAGATACTGCCTAATTTTTCAGGTTATATAATGAGAAGTTCCTGATTCATTAGAGGACACTTGTCTGGACAAGTGTGCTGTCTAATCATGTTTTGATAGGGATGATTTATTAGAAGGTTATTGTCTATGTCAAGAAGACTTGTCTGTTCCTGGAAATGACCTGGTTGATTAATTTTTAAGAAGGTCTGGCTCTTTGGCTGTATTATTTAAGCTCTCTCTGTATACAGGTATACAGTTTCCTGGATAAAATGTCCTTCTATATTGAACTGTACAAACGTAAACCTCCTGATGTCATCTCCCATGAAGATGGCACGCTTTGGCGAAGACAGGCTCCAAAACTCCTCTACCCTCTGGGTAAGGAAACTGCACTTAACCTTTTCATATCAAAATGCTTTGGGGAATTTAGTTATTTGTCTGGCTTCTAACTCCTGGGTAGATTTGTGACTCTATTTCATGTGCTTCCTCAATCTCTAGGGCTAGGTCAAACAAATCTGCGGATTCCACAGGGAACAGTGGGCCAAGTGATGCTGGATGATCGGGCTTATTTGGTACGGTGGGAGTATTCCTACAGCAGCTGGACACTGTTTACCTGTGAGATTGAGATGCTGCTCCACGTTGTGTCGACAGCAGGTGAGGTAGACTGGGAGTAGAAGAGAGAATAAATAATAGTTAATTGGTATCCATTTGAGGGTAATAGTAGGATTGAACAACTCTGAAGAATTTTGAAATAAACCTGACTTTTAAAAATGTTTATAATATAAAATTCACTGCAAAAGGCCAAGAGCATGTAGTGAAATGAGATAAATTTTTGATGAGGGAGAAGTTGAGATACATAAAAATAAATTCATTTTTTGATGTGGGGAATGATCATTAGGATATGATAAGATTATTGTGCATTGTTCCTGATTTGATTACTGCTAAAGTATGGTTTTGCATTCTCTTTTTATTTTTCTTCCCCAGATGTGATTCAGCATTGCCAGAGGGTCAAGCCAATCATTGATCTGGTTCATAAAGTCATCAGCACTGATGTATCAATAGCAGATTGCCTCCTGCCAATCACATCACGAATCTACATGCTCCTGCAGAGGTAAATCACTGACTGGCATGAAGCCCTTGACAGTGGAGGTACCTGAGAAGATAAATGAGCTGGAAGAATGGCTAATTACCAGTCTTGCCCAGAGCTTTGCAAGAAGCGTGTCTCACTGCTTGAACTCATGAAGACTGGTATTCAGTTCTCATGTCTGTTCTGGCTACACACTGGGTAACACTTTGATGCAGCAGAATGGCCCCTCTTCCACCTCTTTCCTGACTGCTGAGCAATGTTACCCATTTAAAAGGATTTCTTACTGGTAGCATTTACATGAAAGGAGAATAAAACATATCATTAGAGCAGTAACTTCCAGGGATTAAGTTGTACTTATTAACTCTCCTCTCAAGTGTGAAGTGCCTGGGAATTGATGTGCTGCTGGGTAATTATCTTTCACTGTGACAGTCTCCTGTCTTGCCAGCCTCCCCTCTTGCAGTAAATTGATCTGACTCAGGTGTGAGGAGGAGGTGGCAAGTCTAGACAGAAAGTGCAGACAGTGGTGTCTGTATTTGCCTGGTTGGTTAGGTTTTATTCTTCTGTATTCCAATGAGAGAGAAGCTTTTTTGAACAGAACAGCAGTATATAGGCTATGCCACAGGTGGCAGTGCTTTTTATGCATGGTATTTCTTTTTCCTTAGGCTAACAACTGTAATCTCTCCCCCTGTGGATGTCATTGCTTCCTGTGTCAACTGTTTGACAGTACTGGCTGCTCGGATGCCAGCCAAGGTGAGGAAGTGACTGTCTGGGTTTGGGAACTAGTGGGCATGTATATGAGAATGAGAGGGAGTGTCTGTACTTCTCTTGCAGGTTTGGACTGACCTTCACCATACAGGGTTCTTACCATTTGTTGCCAGTCCAGTGTCCAGTATGAATCACATGATTAGGTATTCATGATCCCCCAGCCCTTTTTTGTTTGGTTTTTCCCCTCCCTATTTTATTCATAACCTTTCTTAAGAACTTTCTACCACTGTGAAATCTATGCTTCTGACATCTCTGTCAATTCAGAGTCCTGCTATTCCTGTAATAAAGCCTCTTGCTCATTTCACAGTGCAGAGGGAATGAATGCTGGGGGCTATGGAAACCTACTGATGAGCATAGAACAGCCTCAAGGCGAGTACAGTGTTACCATCTCCTTCCTGAACCTGATCACAACTCTTGTCAGGGTGAGTGTTTCTGGAATACTCTGCATGTGGATTCAGCTGTAGGATCTTAGGGCAGGAAAGTGAAATACAGCCCTGTCTGAGATGCCATTTGCAATAGGTCTCCATAAGACCTATCTCATGAGGGAGCAGCACTCTCTTTTGTGCTGCTGGTTGTGCTTTCTCCATAGTCTGGTTCTTTCAGAAAACTGTTTCCATTCATCTGCTGTACAAAAGAATAGAAGCTGCTTGTAAATCTCTGATAGTGCTCTCACACTTGAAAGGCATATGGCATACCTTCCTGCAAAAGGTTTATCATCCTTTTAACCAGAAGAAGGACAATAACACTTCTGCTTCTCCTAGGGGCAGCTTGGTAGCACCCAGAGCCAAGAACTTGTGCCTTGCATTGTGTTTGTCCTGAAGGAGATGTTACCAAATTACCACAAATGGCGTTACAACTCTCATGGAGTGAGAGAGAAAATTGGTAAGGATGCTGAGGGTGGAAGAAAAAGGAGGGGAGAGAGACAATGTGTGAATTTTTACTCCTTATCATACTTTTTCTAGCAGCTGTTCGGGATTTTTTAACAATATTAGGAACTAGGCAACAGATCTTCCTGAACTGTCCATTTCATCTCCTTTAGGATGCCTTATTCTGCAGTTGATCCATGCTATACTGAATTTATGCCCTGAAATGGATCCTCGCAGCAGGTAAGACAGCTGATGGATTCCAGATCTGTGCTGGCCTGGCGTATAGTGTAGGAGGGCTCTGTTTGCTCTCTTTCTGTGGCAGTGTTTGCATGTGAGTGACTGGGACTGAACTGACATGGTTGTGTAGTGCTGGTTTCAGCTCTTCTCAGTGTGACTGAGTACAGGAAGGGCAGAAGAAGATTAGGGATGTTGTTTTTTAGAACACCTGCTGAAGAGAGAGAAAACAGTAAAGAGATTTCTTGTGACAGAGTTTTATCCACCTCCCTGTTTGCTGTGTCTGCTCTGAACAAAGTAGAAGGGAGAATAATGTGGGGGTCAGTGGTGGGGGTGTAGGAATTGAGAGGTTATTTTGTGGTAGTTTAAGTGCTAAGTGGGAAAATCCTGCAGGTGCTGTCAGTGCTGATGTGGTGTTTGTATCTCAAAGCAGTGCCCCCAGCCTTCAGTCCTTGTGCATCTTCAGCCTGGCCAACACTGAAGCAGGGCAAGCTGTCATCAACATCATGGGCATCGGTGTGGACACCATCGATATGGTCATGGCCTCCCAGTCTAGTGGGTGAGTGATGGCTGGCTAGACAATATTCTTTTGTGGATTTGTGAGGGGGTTTATTTCAGCAGCTGTTACATGGTGACATGGCAGCCTGAGTCAAAATGTCTTGTAACCCCAAATCGACAGAATTGCCTCTTTAAATGTTCTGCAAATAATAAATGTCACTTGTCAACACAGTTACTGACTTGATTTCTTTTTTGAAACACAGTGATGAGTCACAAGGCCAAGGTCAGCTGCTGATCCAAACAGTTAAGCTGGCATTCTCTGTTACCAATAATGTCATCCGGTTGAAACCCCCCTCGAGCGTGGTGTCTCCATTAGAACAGGCCCTTACTCAGCATGGTAGGTATTTCTCCTTGGGGGCAGCCTGGGAGAAGCTCTGCTTTTTTTATTTGGTTATTTGCCACTAGTCATTGTGTGTCTCATTACAAAGAGTAATTAAGATTTCAAGGTTCCAAGAAGTGGTTTCTAGTGATGGGAGAAAGTCTGTTCTCACTCCTCTAAGGCATTCTTCTCTTCTGGAAGTTTCTGAGTGTTAAGCAAATGTGGCTTGTTGTTTGCTGCTGTGTAATTAAATGGGTGTAATCATAGAATCACAGAATGGCAAAGGTTGGAAGGGACCCCAAGGGTCACAGAGCTCCAACCCCCTGCCACAGGCAGGGACACCAACCTCAGGCCTGGAGCTACACAAGGTTGCCCAGGGCCCCATCCAACCTGGCCTTGAACACCCCCAGGGACGGGGCACCCACCCCCTCTCTGGGCAGCCTGTTCCAGCCCCTCACCACTCTCTCTGCAAAGAACTTCCCCCTAATATCCAATCTAACCCTTCCCTCCTTCAGCTTTAATCCATCCCCCTTGTCCTGCCATTGTCTGTCCTTTTAAAAAGTTGAATCCCCTCCTGTTTCTCTGCTCCCTTCAGGGACTGGCAGGCTGCAATGAGGTCCCCCCCCACAGCTTAATTGCAGAACATAACAATCAGCTGCCATTAGTGCCTCTCTGGACCCATGTTTTGTTCTTCTGGGAGACTAACTCCCCTTTGGGGGGTTGGCCCCAATGATCTCTTGAGCTCCCTTCCAACCCCTGTGATTCTGTAACCCAGTTCTCACCTGCTGTGGAAGTCATTATTTAGTCAGCAGATCCTGTTGCAGTTACTTCTCTTTGCTTTTACTGATGCTTTCTCCAGGTGCTCATGGAAACAATCTTATTGCTGTCTTGGCCAAATACATCTACCACAAGCATGACCCTGCGCTTCCCCGCCTGGCCATCCAGCTGCTCAAACGACTGGCTACGGTAAGATGGGGCTCACACAAGCATGCCTTTGCTTCTCCCTTTGTGATTTGCATCACTGAAGTTCTTTCAGGAGAACTTCTTCAGGCTTGTTTGTATCCAGGAGCTTAATGTGAATCAGTTGAAGGCAGTGTGGACTGGAAGCTGGAAGTTAGAGCACGTAAAATCCCATAAAGGGCCCTTAGCAGTTTAACATCACCCTCTACTGTTGGAGAAGTCACTCAGCATCTCCTTGAGAGGCTTCACACTGAGTTGGGGGTGTTTTCTGCAAAATATTTGCACCTCCAGTTGATCTCTTTCCACTTTTTGAGTAACTTTCTCAAGTCCCACTCTTAAATACAATTTCTGCGTTATCTTAACTGGAATTTTAAAGACATTTCCTGCGTTTTCTTAACTGGAATTTTAAATGCAATTTCTGTGTTTTCTTAACTGGAATTCTAAATGCAATTCCTGTGCTTTCTTAACTATAATTTCTGCACTTTCTTAACT
The DNA here is from genome assembly GCA_022605575.1 of Laterallus jamaicensis coturniculus. Lineage (NCBI taxonomy): Eukaryota > Metazoa > Chordata > Aves > Gruiformes > Rallidae > Laterallus > Laterallus jamaicensis. The sequence goes on from JAKCOX010000022.1 coordinate 10,176,587, forward strand.
GGCATTTTAAATGCAATTCCTGCATTTTCTTAACTGGCATTTTAAAGACAATTCCTGTGTTTTCCTAACTGGAATTTTAAAGACAATTTTTGCGTTTTCTTAACTATAATTTCTGCATTTTCTTAACTGGAATTTTAAAGACAATTCCTGCATTTTCCTAACTGGCATTTTAACATCTCCCAGAGAAGAGGTTCCTATTGAAGTTTTTATCAGGAGCTTTCCACTTTGCCTTTGAGACATACGCTTTTTGCCTACGGTACTTCTGTGTGTGCTGTTTTATTAAAGCATACAAATCAAACTCTGGGTTTCTTTCAAGAAACACTCCTCCAAACCTGGTTTGACCTTTTGCAGTTTTTGTCATAACCCTTGAGAAGTAGGTGAGAGAGAGAGCAGAGCTGCCAGAGAGGAAAATTTGGATCACTTGGCTGCTTCCTTCCTACTTAATGACAACTTATTCTCGAGTACATACATTTGGAGGTTCAACATCAGATATTTTGGGAGTTTCAATTTGAAATGCAAATCAAGAAGCATTCTGAAGAGTTGGTATTTTCAGGTTTCTGATGCTTCTTTGCTTCTGCAGGTTGCACCCATGTCTGTTTACGCCTGCCTTGGCAGTGACGCTGCTGCCATCCGCGATGCCTTCCTCACCCGCCTGCAGAGCAAGATTGAGGACATGCGGATTAAGGTCATGATCCTGGAGTTCCTCACAGTTGCAGTGGAGACACAACCTGGACTTATTGAACTCTTCCTGAACTTGGAAGTGAAGGATGGCAGTGATGGATCAAAGGTAGAGTAGCAGATATTTGCCCAAAGGCTCACACTTCTATTGTAGCGCATCCATGGCGCAGTCTGTAAAATCTGATGGGCTTAATGTAAATATAAATGCAGCTTGTGCTTGCAGCTAGCAGGTCTGCTCCTATCCCAGCTTCACTTCTCCCTGTAACCATAGAGAAACTTTCCCCAGTTTCAAGGCAGATACTGAGTTAACATGAGAACATTTACTGGGTCAGACCAAAGATCCCTTGTCCCACTCTCTTGGCTCTCACAGTGGCAGGCAGTGAGAAACCTGAAGATTGAGGTACAGAGGCCAATATCAGCTTTCCAGAATAGTCGTTCTGGTGCTTTGCAGATCAAGATCATCTTGGGTTGGGAACTTTTGAAAGTTCTTGGTCTTATTAATTCTTAGCTTAGCTCACTTTATAACAGAATCACAGAATTGTAGGGGTTGGAAGGGCCCTGGAGAGCTCCTGGGGTCCAACCCCCCTGCCAAAGCAGCTCCCCAGCTCATACTGCACAGGGCGGTGTCCAGATGGGGCTGGAATCTCTCCAGAGAAGGAGACTCCACACCCCCTGGGCAGCCTGTCCCAGGGCTCCCTCACCCTCACTGGGGAAAAGTTCCTCCCCATGTTGCTGTGGAACTTCCTGGGCTCCAATTTGCAGCCATTGCCCCTTGTCCTGTCCCCACAGACACTGAAAAGGGGCTGGCCAATTCCCCCTGCACCCCATGCTTCAGATATTGATAACCATTGATTAGGTCCCCCTTCAGTCTTCTTCTCTCCAGGCTGAACAGCCCCAGCTCTCTCAGCCTTTCCTCACAGGATAGATGCTCCAGGCCCTTCATCATCTTCATAGCCCTTCTCTGGACTCTCTCCAGGAGATCCCTGTCCTTTTTACACCAGGGAGCCCAGCACTGGACACAACACTCCAGGTGGGGCCTGAGCAGGGCAGAGCAGAGGGGGAGGATCCCCTCCTGTGACCTGCTGCCCACACTCCTCCTGATGCCCCCAGGATCCCATTGTCTCTCTCAGCCCCAGGGCACACTGCTGGCTCATGGCCACCCTGTCACCCACCAGCACCCCCAGGTCCTTCTCCACAGAGCTCTTCTCCAGCAGGTCACCCCCAGCCTGTCCTGATCCATGTGGTTGTTCCTCCCCAGGTGCCAGACTCTCCACTTGCTGTTGTTGAATCTCATCTAGTCTTTCCCTGCCCAGCTCTCCAGCCTGGCCAGGATTTTTATTCACCTAAAATATTTTTAAATTTTAAAATACTTTTCTTCTCTCCTGTGTAACATTCCTTTTAGTCTTATACAAAATACATGACAGCATCGTGTACTCAAGATTTATATGTGTATTGATCAAGTGGAATCAAGCACATCCTGCTTTAAAAAGCTACCTGCTTACTGGTTCAGTGGTAATGCAGATTTTCCTGTTTCCTTTTAGGAATTCAGCTTAGGGGAGTGGAGTTGCCTCCAAGTAGTCTTAGAGCTGATAGACTCCAAACAACAGGAGAGGTACTGGTGCCCTCCCCTCTTGCACCGTGCTGCCATTGCCTTCCTGCATGCTCTGTGGCAGGACCGTCGAGACAGCGCCATGCTGGTTCTCAGGACCAAGTGAGTTGTTGGTTTTTCTACAACACATTTTCCTTCCTGGTTTTTTTTTTTTTTCCCAAACACTTTTTCTTTGGCTTATCAGACTTGTCAGAGATATTTGTGTGTTAGTTTTTGTGTGGCCTGCTCAGGGTCTGCAGCATATGGGCTTTGGACTTTATCTCTTGTGCATGTTCAGAGGCAAATGTATTTTGTTCTGTTTCTTCCATACAAAACTGTCAGGGCAGACAGCAGGCCTGCTAGCAGCCTAGCTCTCTTCTCCCAAGATTTAGGCCCTGACAATATCCTCCTGTTCCCATGAGACAGGAAAAGTTCCTCATGCTGAGAGGATCCTAATAATCCCATTCTCAAAACACAGCAGCCTTGCTGATAGGGGTACAGGCTGCCCTAACCCAAGAAGCAGTTATGGGAAGGGATTTGGGAGTAACAGAACATGTCAGGAACCAACCATAACAAGAGGGTCAAACAGCAGGTGTGTGGATGCTTTTAGGTATTAAAGGTAAACTAAGGATGTTTAGCTATCAGATAGGTTTATCAGAGCTCATTATAATTACTAACCAATCAATATGGTGTGAACAGTGTGTGTAACCAATGAGCAGTGTTTTAGCTTGCCACGTTTGCAGTAAGAAAGATCTAGAATCTGGGTGATTTCACCTAATAAAATGTCTTCCTGGCTTCATGGCTTCACCTAAAATTCCTGTATTGAATTGTGTGTTGCTCCCTGCTGGACGCCACACAAAACTACGTAAATCTGTTTTTACCAAAGCATGCAACTTTCTATGAAGTTTGCAGAACAATCAGAATGCTGTTAGGTCTGTGGTGTGGGGAAGATGACTGATTTTACTTCTGTACCTATCTTTTAGGCCAAAGTTTTGGGAAAATTTAACCAATCCCCTCTTTGGGACCCTTCCTCCACCTTCAGAATCATCAGAGGTAAGTTAGATCCAAACAAAATGAAGGCACTTGTGTTGCTTCAGGCAAGGTTTGAAGTGGTTTATGTGACTCTTCCTTCTACTTGCAATTTTCTGAAAGGAAATGTGCTCAAAAAATGCAGGGAGGAGATGAAGTGAATGCTCTTGGCTTTGCAGAGACTAAACAGCCATGAACTGTCTTTTGAAATTCTTTGCTTTTTATTTGCATAAGAGACAAACTCAGGTGTTCCCTAGCATCTGTGGTAACACTCTGGAAGGGATGCTGTCTGTAGTGTATCTGTACTGTACCCCCTGTGCTGCTTGGCAAAAGGAATTGAATCTTTTAAAATTATTTTTTAAAAAAAATTAATTTTTTAGGCATAACTCAGGCTGATCAGTATCACAGGGGAAATCAGTTCAGTTCTTGTCACTATTCCTTCCTGTGGGAGGTTTTCCCTTCATTATGAAGTCCTGAGCTCTCACTGAACACAGCATTCTTTCCTTATCACCAGTCCATGACATAACTATTGCTGGGTGAGAAGTGTCCTGCAGAACTGGAGCATCTGTCACTGAGAGTGGCTGGGTGGGGGTAAATCTGGGGGTAAACTGGGTTCTACTTCCCTGCAGAACTAGGTGCTCAGGTTCTGCTTTTTTATTTTTCCTTTCTTGTCTTTATAGCTCAGTGTCTTGGACACCTGTGCCTTAATCATGAAAATCATCTGTTTGGAGATCTACTATGTTGTCAAGTGAGTGTTTGGTAGCTACTCCTTTTCAGTTCTCTAAACTTTGTGTGTTAAATCTTAGACTGTGCAGGCTTTGCAGGACAAAGCACCTGTAATCCTGTGAAAATGTGGGAGGAACAGTGATTTGTAAAGGAGTTACAAAAAGGTACTTGCCATTCTTGCAGGCACCAATTGCAGGAAGAGATGTTAGGGTGTTTCTCTAGGCTGGAATGAGAATAGACAGTATTTATTAAAGCTAATTGTACACTAAGCTAAATACACCTGTTGTAGTGAATGCTGAGTAACATTTTAGTAGGTTTTTCACATATTTTGTTCTCTTGAACATAACTGCTCTTCAGCACATGGAAAAATCACAATTAGCTAAAATCTCTGTTTAAAAAAAAAGTAAAGAATGATAAATTCAATGGGTCTGTGTGCAGGTGGAGGCTGGTGACAGGCAGTGTCCCCCAGGGGTCTGTCTGGGGACCGGTTCTCTTGAACACCTTTATCACTGACATGGGTGATGGGATTGAGGCACCCTCAGCAGGTTTGCTGATGACACCAAGCTAAGTGGGGTGGTCGACACCCCAGAAGGAAAGGAGCCATCCAGAGGGATCTTGCCAGGCTGGAAAGATGGGCCTGGGGGAACCTAGTGAGGTTCAACACTGCCAAGGGTCAGGGGCTGCACTGGGGCTGGAAGAATCCCAGCCAGAGATACAGCCTGGGAGAAGAGCTGCTGGAGAGCAGCCCTGTGAGAAGGACCTGGGGATTGTGGGGGATGAGAAACTCCCCATGAGCAGCAGTGGCTCTGGCAGCTCCCAAGGCCAATGGGATCCTGGGCTCCATCAGCAGAGGGGTGGCAGCAGGGACAGGGAGGTGACTGTCCCTCTCTGCTCTGCCCTGGGAGGCCCCAGCTGGATCCTGTGTCCAGAGCTGGGGCCCAACACAAGGAAGATGTGGGGCTGTTGGAGAGGGGTCAGAGGAGCCACGGAGATGCTCAGAGGGCTGGAGCAGCTGCCCTACAAAGAGAGGCTGAGGGAGCTGGGCTGGGTCAGCCTGGAGAAGAGAAGGCTGTGGAGGGACCTCATTGCAGCCTGCCAGTCCCTGAAGGGAGCAGAGGAACAGGAGGGGAATCAGCTTGTTAAAGGACAGACAGTGGCAGGACAAGGGGGATGGATTAAAGCTGGAGGAGGGAAGGGTTAGATTGGATATTAGGGGGAAGTTCTTTGCAGAGAGAGTGGTGAGGGGCTGGAACAGGCTGCCCAGAGAGGGGGTGGGTGCCCCGTCCCTGGGGGTGTTCAAGGCCAGGTTGGATGGGGCCCTGGGCAACCTTGTATAGCTCCAGGCCTGAGGTTGGTGTCCCTGCCTGTGGCAGGGGGTTGGAGCTCTGTGACCCTTGGGGTCCCTCCCAACCCAGGCCAGTCTGGGATTCTGTGATTCAGGGATCATGTTTTTTTGCCTTCACATTTGATGCAAAAAGTGGGATTCCCTGCACAGGTCTTATATGTGGAATAACCTTCACTTGCAAGCTGAGCCCTTGGCTTTCCTACCTGAAACTAGTACTTCTAAGTCTATTTTCTGGCCAAAGAGTAAAGGAAGATCACTTCTTGTCTTGATTGGGTCAGAGGTTCACTGGATCAGTCCCTTAAAGACACACTGAAGAACTTCTCCACCAAGAAGCGCTTTGCCTATTGGTCAGAATATGTGAAGTTGTTGGCCTGTCATGTGGCAGAGACAGAAGGCAGCAGCTGTGCCTCCCTCACAGAGTATCAGATGCTCATCTCAGCCTGGAGGATGCTGCTGATAATCTCTACTAGTCACGTAAGAGCCACCTCATCTTTTGTGATCATCTGAAGTTAATGTTTAAATAACAAAATATCAGCTTAACTTGGGGTTTCTGTCAAACTGCATCGCTCTAAAAATGCTCTAAAAAAAGGAAAAATATTCTGAATTTTGGTGAATTCTTAAAGTAACAAATTAAACTAGCAGACTGATGTTGGGCTGATAAGAAGGTGCATCTTTGATTGATTGTTCTCTGTCTTTGTGGACCTTAGGCGGATATAATGCATCTGACTGATCCTGCAGTTCATCAGCAGTTGTTTCTGGATGTGCTCAATGGGACCAAGGCTTTGGTAGGTGGTGTTTCACAGAGTCACAGAATTGTAGGGGTGAGAAGGGACCTCCAGAGATCAAGTCCAACCCCCCTGCCAAAGCAGGGTCCCTAGGACAGGTCGAATAGACAGGGCTGGAATCTCTCCAGAGAAGGAGACTCCACACCCCCTGGGCAGCCTGTCCCAGGGCTCCCTCACACTCACTGGGGAAAAGTTCTTCCACATATTGGTGCAGAACTTCCTGTGCTCCAACTTGAGGCCATCACCCCTTGTCCTGTCCCCACAGACACCGAAAAGGGGCTGGCCATTTCCCCTTGTGTCCCACACTTGAGATACTTACAACCATTAATAAGATCCCCTCTCAGTTCTTCCATTTCCCAGTTGCTCATCTCCTTTCTGTTCTGAGGAGCTCTATTTCTGCAGTTGATTGCCATCATAGATGGCATTAGATCCTGTGAAATCAGGCTGAAATAAAGTCTCTCTCCCTGAATTGATGAGCTTCTTAATAATATTTATTTTTCATGTGTTATTCTTGTCATCGCTGGGTGATCCTGCAGAGCATCCTGACTCTGCTTCCCTCAGCACTGCTAGCTGCTGGGAGCAGACCTGGTTATTCAGTAACTGCTTGGGCTGAGGATTTCTCAAGTGTTTGTACATGTAATTATTGCAGCTGTGACTCTTGTAGTATTTTTTCTTAGCTTCTAGTTCCCATGTCAGTATCCTGTCTGCAGCTGGGGTCTATGCTGTGTACCCTCCTTCTGATCCTGCTCAAACAGTGGAAGAGGTGGGTACTTTGGATAATTCTTAATTATGTCTAAGTAAAATAAAAAATGCTAGAGTTGGGAGATTGGAGATCATGTTTAAGTGGTTTTTGCTCTATTGGGATTTGGTGAGGTAGCTGAAAACCTTAGAGAATTTTCTTTTGGGGTGCCAAAGGGCTGTGGCTGTTGCCGAAGTCTTTGGTAGTAATGCACTGATGGTTTGGCTTCCTGCTTGCTGGTGAAACATATCTCAAAAGAGCTTTATTGATGCTAGTCAGTCCTGCATTCTCATTGTGCTGTGGAATGTCATCAGTGAGAGCCAGGTGGTGACTTTAACTGTACTTGGGAGAGCTGCTTTTATTTGTGTGGGTCGTATAACTTAGAATATACACAGCTCTGTCAAGCCAGTGCATTTCTGGATGGATCCTGTCTGATCTGAAGAGCTCTCCCTTTTCTCTTGTCAGTGAGTTGGGTTCTGTGGATAAAATCATCAACTCCTTGACACAGATTCTGGAGGGAATCCTCCAGGCAGATCAGCAGATGATGGAGAAAACCAAAGCCAAAGTCTTCTCAGCTCTTATCACTGTGCTGCAAATGAAGGAGATGAAAGGTGAGGTGACAAGAACACCCTGACACTGTACTGCTTCCAAGATGAAGATGCATACGGCGTTAGTAGTACAGGGCATAGAGCTGTGTGTTAACCACTGTCTGCTCTCTGTGTGTGTCACAGTGAATGAGATCCCCCAGTACTCCCAGCTGGTGCTGAGCGTGTGTGGAACACTCCAGGATGAAGTCATCGCTCTCTTTGACCAGACTCGACACAGCCTGACCTTAGGAGATGCTGCAGAGGACAAGGACAGCATGGAAACAGACGATGCCTCTCGAGCCAAACACAAGGACCAGCGAGATGGGGTAAAGGACACCTTCAGCTGCTTCACAGCCTTTTTGTCTTCTCTCCAGGCAGAAGTGCCATGTGTGTTTGGAACAACTTTCCCTTGCAGCCTGATGCCAAAACTCCAAATAAAGCTTTGGAGTTTCTCTTACAGAATTATCCCATGTCTTTTTGGCACATTTCAGTCTGGGAAATTGCTGGTCTTTCAGATCTGTCCTACAGTGAGAATCTGATATATGTCACAATTACTGATACAACCAGGAAGTGTGCAGAGTGTAATGTGAGGAATACCAAGTGCCTTAATTTATTATCCTGAGAATGATTAAACTTGAGGTTGTGTTAGTAAATGCTTTCAAGATGTTCTTGGTCCCCATGTAAGCCTGCACCTTGTTCTCCTTTCCCTGTCACTGCAGGTCTGTGTTCTGGGGCTGCACCTGGCTAAAGAGCTCTGTGAAGTTGATGAAGATGGAGACTGCTGGCTGCAGATCACTAGGAAAGTCCCTGTGCTTCCTACGATCTTTGCTGCATTGGAGATCAGCCTGAGAGTTAAACAAAACCTTCATTTCACAGAGGCCTCCTTGCATTTACTGCTGACCTTAGCAAGGACTCAACAGGTGAGAGATGCAGAGCAGTGAGAGCATATAGCTATACACTTTAAATAGGAACCATCTGTCTCATTGTTCTGTCTGCTGCATGATGGTCTGTAGATAAAGGGTTGTTGGGTTCTTTTTGAGGCTGGCAAGCAGTAGGTCCTGTCTGTGTGTCTGCTTCTTTTGCCTCATTCTTCTTGGTACTGGGATGTCTTGGATGGAAGAGCTGAGCCAGCCAGAGCAGACCTGGAATTCAGAGCAGGTGCTTTCACTGAATGGATTCCTCTGCAATGCGAATTACACATACACCCCAGTTCAAACAGCATTAAGAATTGGAACCTGCTGTCTCATTAGCCTCATCAACATTTTATTTATTACAAATTCAACTTGTGTGGGGCTTTAGATGAGCAAGGTCTTTCTGAAGCCAGCCCTCTTCAAAGATGATGAAGCAAACCAGGTGGTCTGGAGGGAATTCAGAGTACAGCTGTGCAGGTTAGATTTTACTGGAAGAACAGTGTTGCTTTTCTCAATACTGAATTTTTAAGCACATAGAAGTGTGTGTAGAGGAATGCTCTCTAGAAGGGTGGTGACAGTGCAAAGGACAGAAATACCTACTGCAAAATAATGCCTCTTTAGGCTCTGAGAGCAGGCATGCATGCACATTCTAACAGTAGTTTGTGCCTCATAGGGAGCAGCAGCAGTGGCTGGAGCTGGTGTCACACAGAGTGTCTGCCTGCCCCTCCTGAGCGTGTACCAGCTCAGCGCTAATGGAGCCATTCAGGTGGGTGCAGCTTTTGGGTGGGGACATGCCAGGAGTCCTTGCTGTGCGCTGCCTCATGGGCTGTGCTTGGAGCAGAGCCCTCCCAGTCTGGGAGGACAGCAGCCACCCCAGGAGGCTTCCAGAATGGTGTGGAGGGTTTGTGGGCAGCACTGTCAGTCACTTACCTGTATCCCATTTGCTCAGACATCTTCATCCCGAAAGTCCCTGGATGCCCCCTCTTGGCCGGGGGTCTATCGCCTCTCCATGTCCCTGATGGAACGCCTTCTCAAGACACTTAGATACAACTTCCTGACAGAAGCACTGGACTTTGTGGGTGTCCACCAAGAGAGGATTCTTCAGGTATGTCACATACTCCCTTCTGTGATGGCTTCTGTGTTGCAACAGCAGTGAAAACATGTCAGCATTGAAGCACTGAAAAGAGGCTCCTGCCTCAGGAAGATTTACTGCAGAAATAATTCAATAGTGGGAGGAGGAGGAGGGAATATACAAGCTATATTCTTGCTTGTTAGAGATGATTGTTAGAGCTGGTGACACATCCTGTTCGTTCTTGGGGTTATGACTTTGCTACAGGTGTTTAATGTGCCTGCTGAACACAGCAGAAGTGAGAGCTTGCTGGGAGCTCACTGTGGGGCTGCATGCTGTGGAAAGAACAGTACAGGAGCTGTTCTTGGAGGTGGCTTCAGCTCAGCCTGGCTCAAACAGTGAGGGTTCAGTCACCATTTGGGTCAGGGAGCTCTCATGTGTGGTGGTGCTGAAATACCTGAGCTGCCTGGCTTTGTGTCAGTGCAGACATTGTGCCAGAGAGCCTTGTTCATGCCCAGGTGCTGAATTACCTGCTTATGTTCCTGCTCCCTAGGCAGACAGCTAGTTTGTCTGCCAAACAGAGCTCGTATGGCAGCACAGTTCATTAAATGCATTGACCTCTGACTAAGAATATAGTTTCTTTCAGTCTGACCCATCTGCTGTGCAGCTGCTCTCATAAATGCATTTTGTGTCCATGAAGGCAGAGCTCTGCATCCTCAGTTTTTCCTGCTGGAGGGGGAAATGGCTCATTCTGTGATTTAACTGTCGTTGCCTGATGGACTGCTCTCTCCCTTGCAGTGCCTGAACGCAGTACGGACGGTACAGAGCTTGGCCTGTCTGGAAGAGGCCGATCACACTGTTGGCTTCATTCTTCAGCTCTCAAACTTCACAAAGGAGTGGCATTTCCACCTGCCACAGCTTATGAGGGACATGCAGGTAGGAGTCAGGATGTTGCTGTGGCTGATGCAGTGCCTCAGCGCTCGGGGACTTGGATGTGTTCAGAGAGAACGGCATTGCATCACCTTTTTATTAACTGCTCTTTTCATAGGAACTGCTGCTGAGGTCTGTTCTGTCAGTTCCTTGTTTGACTTGAGAGGGAAGATAACTGTTGGGGAAAGAGAGATGAGAGCTTGGAATAACAACTTGGGGAATTCAGTGCCTTACATGGTACTGAAAACTGAGAGTGACTTTGAGAAAACACTGGGGAATCAAGAGAGACTGTTGATAGTCACCATGTTCTGTTAACTGGATATTCCAGCTTCCACCAGTGGTGTTGAATAGATCTTTTAATTTATTTTTTTTTTTCAGCATTTAAGAGCTTTCTCCCTCCCTGTGTTTCAGGTGAACCTGTGTAACCTGTGCCAGGCCTGTACCTCCCTCCTGCACAGCCGCAAAATGCTCCAGCACTACCTGCAGGTGAGGGAGGGGGGAACCCTAAACCAGACTCTAAATGAGGAGTGCTGCAGGCCCTTGCTCCTTGTTAAAAGGCAAAAATACTGGCAATATCCAATTTGATAGTGAATTGATTATCAGTAACCCAGGTGGTGATTATTGACAACCACCAACAGTTAAGATGTGCATTTCTCCACAACAAAACCAACAAAATACACAAGAGTGTAGTCTGGACTCTGAAAAACCTCTGGGCTGTGTAAAGCTAGTCTTAGAGAAAGAGCAGCCTGTGTCTGAATGGTGCTGGTGTCATTTTATAGCTGCTTACACTGCAGTGAGAAGGCTGCATCACTGTAGTACTCTGGAGTGCCATTAATTAAGCCACCATTGACTTGGTGTCCTTGATCTGATTTAATTTGAGAGAGAGAGAGAGAGCAAGAGAGCTGTTGTTCTGGGGGAACCCCTGGATTCATGAGGTGGGGACGCTGTGTTGCTGCAGATGTGTAATTTCACTGTGGCTGAGGCTTTGTGAGTTGATTAGAGATTCTTTTTTCTGGAAAATTAAATCTAAATAGCCTCTGCAGCTGCCTCCCTGCAATGCAGTGCTGCCCCTGATGCACACCCAAGCGTAGGCTGGTGACAGACTTTGGGTGCCTTACTATATTTCCTCACTTCTTTTGTGCAATTTTTTTTATTCCCCTCAAAAGTATTCATCTCAGTGCAAAATAAACATGTCTGGGTGCAAGATTTTCCTTTCTCCACAGACAAAAAATGGGGATTCCCTTCCATCAAGTGTGACTCCACGAGTGCAGCGTAACCCCCAAGCCTCCTCCAAGCATCCCAGCCCCGAGTCGGAGGCGGCGGAGCAGAAGGCGCTGCTCATGGTGCAGTACAGCCTCCTGAAGATCCTCAGCAAGTCCCTTGCTGCCCTGCGCCACTTCACCCCTGATGTCTGCCAGATCCTCCTTGACCAGGTAAAGAGGGATGCTGCTCTCTGAAGGGGGTTGTTTCCAGCATTTCAGGGGGTGTTGTGGGGGTGTGTGGTGAGGCACGGTGTCCTGCTAGGGGCAGTGACCCTGCCACACATCTCTTTGTTGCATGGAGCAGGAAGGTGGCACTCAGGGAGCTCCCCTTTGGAGCTGGGTGCGGATCAGTGTGAAAGGAAGGCTCAGCAGTGTTCTGGAGCAGACTAATAACCCAGCTGGTTTGCATCCTCAGTGTGCTGCTCCTCAGAAAAGGCAGTCTCTTGGTATCCAAGTTCAGACAAGGTTTAGTCCTTCCTTCTGGCAGTGTCCTGCATGGATAGTTAACTTGTCCTGTGCCTCTACTTACACCCAGGCATCTGAAAACACCCTGAAAACAGCCATTGCTTTAGCTGACCACCAAGCGGCAAGCTAGTCCAGCTTGGGAGCTGGGGAAGGCTTGTCCATGTGAGGAGAGCTGCACAGCCTGACTGCACAGTGCTGTAGAGAACACTGCTGCTCCCTCTGTATCCTGAGATTTGGGAAATTATCTCAGTGCCTCTAGTCCTCCATACAAAAAGCTTGCTAGGAGGACTAGGTGTTCCCATCACTACGACAACAGCCCCAGGGTCACTCGCTCTTTCTGTTTCCCTTCTCCACAGTCACTGGACCTTGCTGAGTACAACGTGCTCTTCGTTTTGAGTTTCACCACACCAGCCTTCGATTCAGATGTTGCACCTTCCTTTGGGACCCTCCTTGCCACAGTGAACGTGGCACTCAACATGCTGGGAGAGGTACTGCTGTTAGTTTGGGAGAGCACAGCAGCTGCACTGATCCCAGAACACTCGTTCAGCTGATACTTTGAAGAGTAGGAGTATTCCCTCTTTTCTATCTCCTGTCTCTAATGCCTGTCTCTTTTCCCCTTGAAGCTGGATAAGAAGAAAGAACCTTTCCCTCAGGCTGCAGGGCTGAATATGCAAGAGGGAACCAAAACCCTCAAGTAAGTATCTAACTTTTGGGTTTAGACACATCCGGGGAGCAGAGCTTGATGCTCTGCAGATCAGAACTGAGGTTTAGAGGTGTTGGTGCTGCTCACCCTGAATCCAGGGAGTTCAGATTGCCCATGAGAAGCTCTCCAAAGCAACCAGGGGATATTTTGTGGAGGGAGTGTGAAGCCATCCCATCCCAAGATGCGGCGTAGAGAGTTGTTTGATCCTTATTTACCCATGTATCACAGAATTGTAGGGGTTGGAAGGAACCTTGAGAGATCATTGGGTCCAACCCCCCAAATGGGGGAGAGATCATCGGGTCCAACCCTGATGTATTTAAATCAGACTTCCCTGATAGCCAAGAGGGGTTTCCACCCCACAGACCATAGCTTTTGGGTATCGCTGCTGGAGCAGACTGTGCACAGTGAGACTGTTGACGTGTAGGTACACTGTGTGTGAAGCCTTTCTAAGAGGTTATTAACTTGGAGCTAGTGTGTGCTGACCTTTCCTGCTCTGGCTGCTCTGTGTTTCTTTGTGCAGGTCCCTGCTCATGTTTACAATGGAAAACTGCTTCTACCTGCTCATCTCCCAGGCTGTTCGGTACTTGAGAGACCCAGCTGTGCACCCCCGTGATAAGCAACGGATGAAACAGGAGCTCAGCTCTGAGCTGGTGAGCAGCTTGTACCGCCCCTTCTCACTGTAGGGCCTGTCTGGGGGGAGAAGGTCGTTTGTCTCTGCCTGCCAGTGCCTGTTCTGTCACCCTGGTGCCTGTTTGTCACACCAGTGCCTTGTTTGGGGGAGAGAGAGGGAGGTGTTGGAAAGCAGCTAACGTGTTACATGCTTCTCCTTTCAGAGTACTCTGCTCTCCAGCCTGTCTCGTTACTTCCGCCGCGGTGGTCCCTCTTCCCCTGCCAGCGGGCTTCTTCCCTCTCCCCAAGGAAAATCTGCCTCCAAGCTGGGTCCTGAGGGGCAGGAGCCTTTGTTTCAGCTCGTGCAGGCCTTTGTCCGGCACGTGCAGAGATAGATTCCATCCTGCCCCTGCCTCCCTCTCCAGGACTCGCAGCAGAGCAATTCCCACCCACCACGGAAGGCATCACCCTTGGCAGAGCTCGTACCTGGGAAGGGGAGGGAGGCCTGGTGTGGGCAGTGCTGTACCCCAGCTCTACCATCAGCAGCCAGATCCCCTTGAACTCCTGCAGCCCAGCAGCAGAGTGAACGTACGGAGAGTCGAGCGCGGCTCTTTGGGGGTCAGCCCCTGTGTGCAACCCTCCCCCTCCATCTCCTCGAGCGCCCTGGCTGGGGACAAGTGCTGAACACTCAGAACCTTTATTTTTATAGCTTGTACCTCAGCTGGGGAGGCTGTGGCTGGATGGAGGAAGGGATGAGACCAACCTTCCCTCTGGGCATCAGCTCTGCTCTTAACACAAGGTGCGATCCGCCTCTCCCTGCAGTTCAGGCACATCCGAGGGATCAGCCAGCAATTCAGAGACCATCTTTCTACTGCTATTTTTGTACTGAATGGTTCAAGGCACGGTGGTGTATGTGTGCTCACGCCTTCCCTTCGCCCTGCAGTCTGTGTGTTGTGTGTGTTTCTGAAGAGCAAAGCCTCGCTCCCAACTTTTTAAGTCCAAATTCCATTGCTCCAGTCTTGCAGGTTTTTGTAACTGTGCCCTATTTATACTGATATTAAAACCTTTATAGACAGCAGCTGGGTTGGGGGTTTTGTGTTGGATGGAGCAGATCATTCCACTCTTGTCAGCAGGGCTGAATTCCCAGCTCACAGAGATGCAAGTTGCAGCCTGTGAGGATCCAGGTGCCGTTTGGAGCTGGTAGAACTAAAGGTTGATTCCCTCACCTTTCCCACCCCCACTCCCTTTCTCTTACTCTCATGTTGGGAAACTCGTAGGATTTAAATGAGCAACACTATAAAGGAACAATTCTGCACACAGGGATTGCTCTGTGCACAGGTCCCAGCTGCTGCTCTGCCTGTTGCAGCAGACTAGACAGACTTCTCTAAGGGGAGGAGTCAAATTGCAGTGTCGCTGTGAGCCTGGAACCTTCCTGTTCCTTCCTAGGGAGACACCTGACTGCTTTACCCATCAGAACCTTTTTAATCTCGATGGTTTTAAGAGATGAGAGTGAGAAAATGAGATTATGTTGCTTTGAGGGTTTTTTGAAGGATGGGGATGTTGCAGCACACATGTTTGATCGGGAGGTGAGCTGGCTGGGGCAGAGCAGCCCTGAGCAGACAGGAGCTGGGCTTGATGGGGGTACAGAAACTGGGGTGAACTGAACTGGTGTGTGACAGGGCTGAGAGCTGAGGTGGGGTTACCTGTAACCACTAATGCTTTCTGCCATGAGGAGCTGGGAGGAACTGGGGAGTAGGTGGTGTGGTGACAGGCAGTTGTGGGGTGTGGAAGTAAAGCCAGAGCCTGGTACTTCTAGGAAAGTTTGGTATTTAGGGGGGTTGGACCCAGTGACATCTTGAGGTCCCTTGCAAGCCCTACGGTTCTGTGATTCTGCTTGGGGCTGGTGGTTGATGACTCCTTCCATTGGAGCCTTTCCTTATGCACAGCAAGCTAATTGCATTATTAGTGCCCATCAAGAATGGAAAGGACAGAATTTAGGGAGAAGTTAAGTGTTTAGATGGCCCCTTGAGGACTAGAGCTGGTGGTGCCAGGCAGCAAAGAACAGCAGATGCCTCCAGAGCCTCCTGCATCCTGAGCTGCAGCTTCCCTTGAGGCAGCAGCATTGCAGCTGGAGCTGAGCTTGGGCCTTTACCTGCCCCTCAGCCTCAGGGGCATGGAGCAGCCTGCACCCTGACAGCCTCAGAGACGCAGCACCAGAAGCTTGTGCTTGGGAGCAGTGATGGATTTGGCCTGAGCTTTTCCCCAGCGCAGTGGGTGCCAGCAGAGGCTCCTGTCTGGCTGTGCTGAGGGAGGAGACACCATTTTCTGCATCATTAAGCTGTGGCTGTTTTTGCTAAAGCTGTTTCTTCCTCTTTAATGCACTGTGGAGAGGGATAGCAGGGAAACGGGGGTGTCACTGGCCTGAGAGAGGGGTATGGGATGGGAAACAAGCAGGGACAGATCTGCAGAGGGTCAGACTGCAGCTGAGGCCATCGTGGCAGCTGTAGAACTGAACAGGAGCGTGATGTGATTTCCCCATTCCCTTTAACTGTAGAAAACCTGAGTGCTGTTTCCACACTACACAGCACTTCACCAGCTGCTTTTCCCAGGAGTTCTTTGCAAGCTGGGTGTGAGGGACAAGGCTTTAGGATTTTAAATTAGCAGATGTAGTTTCCATAACAACAACAAAGTCTGTGCTCGCTCTAGAACAGATTTCCAGTCTCTCAGCAGCTGAAGTCATACTGCTGCTCTATTTTTGCTTGGGGCTGAGGAGGAGCTTTTGTTTCTTGAATCTCTACTGCAACCAAGATGTGTTTTCTGGGAAAGGAACTGAGAGACACGAGCAACCTTAAGGCCAGGTGGGAATTCCAGCTGGGAGAGGAAGGAAGGAGTAGCTTGGGTTTGCTTTTTACACCTGGTTTCCAAGCTCGGGGTGGCAGCAGGGCCCAGCTCTGCCCCCCAGCTGCCCCCCTGACCTGTCCCTGCAGCAGGGGCAGCCCTGAGCCCACACCAGATGCTGAGGCAGGAGGTCAGGCAGTTTGTTTATTGGCAAATAAGTGCTGAAAACCATGAGCCCTACATACACAGGTGCCCGGCGCCCTGTTACATTAGAGTGGTCGCGATACGGTTGGGAAAGTGCAAAAGATCAATAAACAAGCAAAGTGAGTTCTGACATACCAAGGGGACAGGAGGGAACGCAGAGCTTGGTGTGGGTGAGTTTCTCTTCCATCCAGCTTGAGTGGAAAACGAGTTAGGCAGCAGTGGAAGTCCTTTAGGCGAGCTCTAGCTGGGCTGGGCGCTCCCTTTGTGCTGAACACCCCTTCCATGGAGAGCACCCGGCGTTGGTTAGTGTGTGTATGGCCAAGAGCAGCTCCTCCTTGGAGATACCAGCAAGTGGGAGTGTTGCTCACAGTACTGGGATGCACTAAGGCTGTTCACTGCTGAGATTGGGAGGGAAAGGGTTAGGGAAGTCGGTGAGCTAAGGGTGAAAGTAAAGTCAGGCTAAAACATGCCTGGAAGAGACACACTGAGAGAAAAGCCCAGACAATTAACACAGGGAGCAAAGCTTGTAAAAAGGCTTGTAAACATTGCAGTCCAAGAGCAGTTTCTCAGAGGAAATGCAAGCAAGATGCATGGTCCCTTGCACTGAGGTTTGAGCTTCAACAGACAGACACTATTACTAGGTTGGTCTTCACAAAGAGATTCCTTTCCAGCTTCAGAGGACAGTTTTAGATCGAACCCATCCAGCCCCATGGGATAAGTGTGGCTCCCAGAGCTCTGCATCACTGTGAGCAAGGTGGCTCTTAATTCTTAAATTCCCCTTCCTTAAGAGCAAGAACATGTCAGAGGGGTTGGGTGGGTGAGACCCTTCCCCAGTGCAGTGCCTGAGGGGTTGACTAGGGTGATTCTCCCACTGAAGAGGAGCAGACAGGACAGTGAGATGGGTACAAACCCACACCAGAGACAAGGGATGTGTGACTCCAACCCCAGGAGCAGCTGCCGAGGGAGACGGTGTGATAAAGGGAGGGTAGAAAATAAGAGATCAAGGAATCTTGAGACTACCCTCAAGCAGGCTGTGCTGGTAGGTACCCAACTCAGCCTGGGGTGCCACCAAACCCCTTCCCAAAACTCCCTGTAACAGTTTTACCCCTTCTTTCCCACAATTCCCACACGAGCAATGGAGTGTCAACCCTGGAGAGAGCAATGGTCTCGGATGGAGAGATCCGCATTAGAAGTGCCAGGAGATGAGGGGTGCATTCTGCTTGTACATTCTTCTTCCTGGAGATGTTTAACTCAACAGTTCCAAGTAAGTGACAGGAACTTTCCCTTTCTGGTTGCCCCTCTCCCCTATGAGCCAGTCTGGGTCCATGCCGGGCAGGCTGTACACAGTGATCATCTGTGGAGAGAAGGCAGCGTTAGGCAGGACCTCACCCTGCAGCCTGAGCCCCAAGCCCAGGCAGATGGGGCCTGAAGGAACCCTTCTGGGCTTCATTTAGCTGCTGCCTGTGCCCTTCCCCTGGAGCTGCCTGCAACAAAAGAGCTACAGCAACTTGCCCAGTGGTGTCCCTGCTGCCTTTTCATTCTCAAATCAATGTAAGGTACTTTGGTGTACAGGGCAGTGTGATGTTGCTGTGTCACATCCCTTCTGAATACAACAGTTCGATCAGGTCAACAAAAAGAGGCTGCAGCAGCTGAATTTCCCTTCCTCTCAGCACAGTTAGGCCAGGCCTCCAGCCAGCAGCTTCTCCCACTGCAGGTGGGTAAAGTCATGGTGCAGACACCGAGTATGGGGGTGTTCTGTTAGGGTGTTCTGTTCCCCAGGCTCCATAGGGAACAGGCAGTTACTGAGGGGATGGTCTTAAACCACAAATGGCTGTGAGCACGAGCTCACTGCAACTCAGTGGGTACTGGTGTCAAGATTATTACCAGTTCCATAGAAAGAGGGTTAGGAAAGGGAAATACAACAGGCTGCTAGGAGTTCCAGCAGAAATTAAAACAGAAAGGAAAGCTACCAACCTCATCTGCAAGAAGTGCCAGCTCAGTGCTGTCAGCTGCTTCATAATCATAGAGGACTCTGGCCTTCCGTGTCCCACTGGCAGGAGGCTTCACTTCATTGGGGTTCAGCACGCTCTCTGCCATGGTATTAGGCACCCCAACAATCGTGGGCACAACTGGAATAGTAGGCACAGCAGGGAGAGTGGCAGCAGCAACAGCTGGAGGAGAGGTAGCAGCTGGGGGAGGAGATGTGGATTCGGCGTTGCCAACGAATGTGCCTGAAAATCTTACACAGGAGAAAAAGCAGCTCAGTGAGGCTCCAGTATGAGCTTGTTCTAGTAGTTACACTGCACAACTGACACTCAGGAGGTCCAGCTCATGGCTGTAGCATCTACACTGCCCTTTCGTGGGAAATGCACTCAGTTCTCAGGTGCTGATGCTGTGCAACAGGTCATGTTTGCTGCGTTGGGCTCCAGTGTCCCACTGCAGGACTGGCACCGAGCCTGCAGAGCAGGAGAGGGCTCTGGGCAGGCACCACTCTTGGCTCTGCAGCTGTTTTACTCCTGCAGTGCCCTTCCCTGCCCTCACAAGGGCTGTGTTACCTGTTCAGCCTGCTAGTCCTTCAGGAAAGGGACACTGATTGCTGCTGCTAAGCTGGATGCCACAGCTGGAGGCTCCCAGGCTTTCTGGGCTCTCCGGATAGAGACAGTCGTAGAGCTCAGTGTAGTTTATCCATATAAATACTCCACTCTGCACTAAGGGAGTGCAGCTCTGGCCTTTGTAGTGAGTCTATAGAGACTCCAGGGTTTGGCTGGGGTGAAAAGCTCTTAGAGCCAGTCCTGTGCCACATCCTACTTACATTTCTCCTTTGGAGCTGTGAGCATGGAAGAGAATGGAAGAGGAGTAGTGAGTGATCATGTAGAGGCAACAGCCCCTCCTGGGTCACCGCGCTGAGGTGACAGGTTGACAGACAAACAGCCCAGCCCATTCCCAGGGGATGCACATCCAGCAGCACAGAATCAGTTGCTGTGCAGTTCAGCACACTCCTGCTTGCTGCCTGGCAACAGGAATTTGTCTCCCATGTGATTTAACTCATTTAGAGGGAGAATGTTCCACCGCTGGTGGCCATCGGGCTTTGAGACGGAGGAACAAACCCCAGATGGATCCAGTGGCAGAGGCTGGCGCTACCACCAGGACTGGGGTGAGCACAGGGGCTGTCAGAGCCTGGAGGGGACTTCAGAAGTCCTACCCAAATGGTGACATGGGCTGGGGAAGGGGCCTGGGCTGGGGGAAGCCCCTGGGTGACCCTTAGAGATGTCAAAGCAGGTACTTGTCTCACCTGCCCAGCTGCTTCTGCAGGTCCAGCATGTACTGGTAACACTGGGCGTAGTAGTTGGTCTGGGACTCCACAAACTCATGGAGACAGCGAAGATGGTTCACCTGGGGGGAGAAGGACAGTGAGCTGCTCTGTGGGTACCAGGCACGGCACCCACTCGTCCTGCAGCTGCCACCTCCCTCGTGGGGAGCAGACTCGTGCAGGCCAGTGTGTGAGGTTACACTGGTTTCTCTGCTCCTGCCGTGCTGGTGTGGGCTGTCCACAGCTCCAGCAAGGGCAGAACAACAATTCTCTTGGCTTGGAAGCCCCAAAGGGCTGCAGAGCTGCAGGAGTCACAGCAGCACTGCCTGCCCGTGCTCCACTGTGGGTTTGAGTATTCTGGATTTCACAAGGAGGTTCCTGCAGCCTCCAGTTAGGATCTCTTCTACCTCTGCTCCCAGTACAGAGCTCTGGCACCCTCCTGGTGTCTTCCATGAAAGGAGCCAAGAGTGGCTGTAGTCCCTGCCACCCCCGTTACCTGGAAGACTCACATGTGTGCTGCTGATCCCCTCCAGCAGCAGACGTGTCACCTCTGCCTGTCGATCAAACTCGGTCTGCGTGAGCCTCAGCTCGTGTTCCGCCTGCAAACAGGAGAGGCTGTTGGAGCCAGCACAGGGCAAGGACCCTGTTCTGCCCCTCCCAGGGACAGGCAGCCCTCACCTCCTCTGCTAAACCCCCTTCATGGCTCGGTAGGATCCAGGTGCACCTCAACATCAGGCACAGGACGCCCTGGGTGGGGGTCCCAGAGGCCTCTGGCTGTATTTCAGCTCCATTCCTGCTTGACCCTTCACTGGATCACAGCAGCTCCAGACTGATGCATCAAGCTATGAAGCTCCTACTCCCACAGGACTAGAGCATGGGAAGGCTTTGGTATCTTGTCCTGTGCCAGCACACATCCTTTTGCTGCTCTTGGAGGACTCTGAGAACCTGTGCTGCTCACCAGTACCTGTCCCTGCAGAGGTGACAGGAACAGGACAGTCCCTGTGCTCAGCACACCTGTGAGCCCACTGCAGAGCACAGCAGTGCAGCTCTGACAAGCCATCCCTCAGCCAACAGCCACAGGAACATGACACCCTCCCCAGGCTTCTCTCCAGAAGGGTAACTTTGGCTGGTGCCCTTTTTGTCACCACAGAACAAAGCCTGAGGCCAGGGAGCATCTCTCTGCTGCCAACTACATCTCTCTGTGGTGGAGATGAAGACCCCAGTCACACCCCTCTGCAAGGCTCCTTTGATGGGAGCTGCTGCTTTTGAGGAATGTAATTCTTTTGGAGGAATTAAACAGTGGTTACTAGAGGGCAGCTGTGCAGCAGGCACTGTGCATTCCAGGAGCCCCACGTATGGAACAGACAGAGCATCTCTCCCCCAGCAAACAGCATGTTTCCACCAGCTCTGCAGTGCCAGGTGGATCCTTGCAGGGAGAGGAGCTCCAGCGTGCTGGAGCAGCTGGGTGCTCTCTGGTGCCTGCTGTCCCCTCCCCGTGCCAGAGGCAAAGGGGTGACAAGGAGGAACACCCACTCTCTGGAGCGTTCAGGCCTTGGAACACAGCAGTTCCCTGGGAGGATGTGCTGTGACTGGGAGCACAGAAGCAACGTGCCCAGCTGGAAGGAGAGGGGTACAGGTTCTGCACCCCCTTCCCCAGGAGGGTGCAGCCATCAGAGGGGGGACAGAGCTGCTTTTGCTGCTTTGGAAGTGCCCCAGTTGCTCCAGCACAGGGGTGTCTCTGTCCCCAGGGAGCTAATCCAGTGGGCTGATAAATTTTGGAGCAGAGGCCACGTCGCTGCTGCTCCTGAGCAGGGTCACCCTGGGCAGACCCAGGGCCAGCAGAGGAGCTGCTGCAGGACCATTCCCACCTCTCATCCAGCATCACCAGCTCTGCGGTGCAGCCAGGCCAGGACAAAGAAAGGCTGTGACTGCCTTCTAATCAGATTGGTCTATTTTAAGCCACAACTGATCTATTTTCTTGCCTCCTTTGTATGAAGGGGATTATTTAAAGGCAAAGGGGAATGTAACAGCAAACACCAGCACGATGCCTCATGAGCTCCAGTGAGCTCCAGCCCTCAGGGGCAGCAGAGCTCTTGGAAACTCGTGACAGGCTCCGTTCAGCACTGCCTGGGATTCCACCCCCTGCCTCTCCCCACTCACTCTGAGTGATTCCAGGATGTAGTTTCCCTTAAAGCCCATGGGGCTGCCAGCTGGAAGGTCCCTTCCAGGCTTGTGTCTCTCCAACACACAGAAAATGCTGAAGTTTACTGACATACCCTGGTCTAACCAACCAGGATGGACCAAAGCCAGAGGAACAGAGCCTGGCACACTTACTGCTGACCATGGGCAGCTCGTTTCTTTGAGGGACAGAAGGATTTAACCACGCAGGATGAGCTGGTTCAAGACCAGCCAGTCAGGGGGGATGATGCAGTCACAGTGAGGCAGGAGGAGGTTGCTACCGTGCACAGCATGCAGGAACGTGCCAGTCAGTGCAGACCCCAGGCTAAGGGCTGCTGGGGGAGTTTGGGGAAGGAAAGGCAATGGGATCCTAGAAGGGGTCTCTGGAAGCTCCACGCCATGCTGGAGCTCCACACAGAGCTCACCCTGGTCTCTAGTTCACCAGCACCCCTCCGTGGTCTTCTCAGACCAGTCACACTCCCCTTGGGGATCCCAGAAAATAGACAAGATCTGGGGCTTTGCCTCTGTGGGTTCACTCAGAAGGGAGAGTGCAGCTCACCCCAGGTTAACTCCACAGCAGGCTCCAAACTTCCCCCCCCTTGCAGAGCCACTTCCTCCAGCTGGGGCTGTTGCTGGGGCAAACCCTCTGGCCTGGCTTCAGCTCTGCTCACAGCTCCTGCTTGGACCCCAGAACAAGCAGGGAGGGGGCTACACGAGGCTGATGCAGGGCACATGCAGAAACCAGAGCAGGCAGGATCTTTGCCACAGGAGCAGAGCTGAACCACATCACAGCATCACCTCTGCTCCTGCCACCCCAGCGCAGGGCTCTCAGAGCTGTCTTGAGTACTACCAGTGTGTGCCTGGCGTGCCCAGGCTGTCCCCTGCACCCACCTACAGCCAGGGCACAGCCACAGCCTCTTCCCAAACTGCCATCAGTCCCACTGAACCATTCAGCTGTGGAACTGGAGCCAGGACTAACCCCCAGGAACATCCCACAGCTCACCCCCTGCACGTGGGCAGGAAGGAGGCCGCATCAGCACCCCATCACCACCCCCCATCCCCACCAGCACACCCAGGAAGGTTTGAGCCCAGTTCTGGCTGGGTACTTACTTTTTCCACCTCGTCGCTCCAAAGCTGTAGGGGCCACAGAGCAACAGGAAAGGAGATCAGTGTTGGGAGACATCAAGAAGCACCTGGCAGCAACACCAACCAGCAAGGCCGCTCCGCGGGCACGAGAGGCCAACTCCAGGGACAAGCTAGCCCTTCACCCAGCAGCAGCTGCCAAACCTGCCCCTTCCCCTCATTCCTGAAACCCTGAGCTCTGTTTCACAATGGGGAGAGTGACTCTGTGCCCTCCCTGAGCCAGCAGTGCTCTGTCACAGCAGCCACACTCAGCAGGCTGTGGGAAGAGAAGGATTAGCCCCTACCCCGAGTCCTCTGAAGCCTGCAGAGGTTGGTGGTGAAGGTCAGCCCTTCTTTTAGGATTTTGGAGGGGTTAGTGAGCTGCTTGAGCCCACAAACAGTAGTGGGAACTGCCAGGAGCTCAAGCCAGATGGAGGTCAGTGTTCCTCACCCACTGGTCCAGAGAGCTCAGGTTAATGGGATCATAATCCAGCCAGGATTAGGTGGTGGCTGCAGGAAGGAGGATGCTACAGCTGGCTGCTGCCTCTGAGCCAGGCAGGACATCTCACTGCTCCTTCCTGCTCTCCCCCCACCCCCCCCCAGGGGCACATCTGGGGCAGCACAACACTGCCAGCTGCTTGCTGGGATCTGGCTCCAGGACATGACACAACTGACACCAAAACTCAAGCACAGCAAGGGGAAAGGAAGAGGCAGAAGAACACATTGAGCCTTCCCAGAGGTCCTCAGCTTGGCCTTTCCTCTGCAGACAAGCACTCCCCCAGCCCTGGGGAGAAACCACCCCAGATCAATGGGCTCCAGGCTCTCCCAGCTGAGCCTTGGTGAGCTTTGCTCACCAGCAGCTCCCCTCAGACAGGCTACCAGAGCCCACCTGAAACCCACCAAGCCCATCAAGAAACAACTGCACCAGCTGATATAAGGAGCACTGGGAGGAGCTGCCTGCCCTGGTGCAGGACTGAAGCAGGGAGGTGTGATGCCAGGTGCCTTGGCTTGCTGCCTGCTCCCTGGCCTGCAGCTCTGCTCCTGCTCTGTGGTATGTAGCCCCTGGGCATCCCTCCTTACTTGACTGGTGTTACTGTGGCTGGGTCCTGCAGGCTGTTCCTCCTCAGTGGGCCCAGGCTGGGTGTTTCCCCTGGCCCTTTGGTGGGTGTTTTGTTACTGCAGAAGCTGGCTCAGGGAAGGGGTGGGCAGCTTCAGCTCTGTGTGTGGGTGTAAGGCCCTTCCCTTCCTCAGGCTAGGAGCTCCTGCCCTGGAAGGCAGGGGGTGGAAGGTCAAGCAGCAGGCCCTAGCCTGAGCTGCTGCTCTGGCAGCAGGCCTCTGTCAGCACATCTTGGGCTTTGGAGGAAGGCTTCCTGCAGAGGCAATGGGAGGCTTCCACTCTGGCCACAGGTCTTCTAGCCTGGGTGCTGCTGGGCCTTTCAGGCCTGTTTAATTGCTGCAGCACCCCCCAATTCATAGCCAGGTTTGCTTCTCTTCTCTTGGCCTTGCTGGGCTCCCTCCAGCTGTGACCCCCAGTGCTGTGGGGTCTCCAGCTTGGCCCACATCTACCCCTGTGCTGAAGCACCATATGGCTCTGGTCAGAAGTGTTTCAGGCAGCTCTGGGTGTAGAACAGCCTGTGACCTGCACCCATCTTCCCCCCCACCCCAGCTCAAGCCAGAGGACCCCTCTGTAAGGCACCCAAGGTGTCCCTCTTGGGTCAGTGCTCGGTGTGCAGTGAGGGGCTGGGGAAGGGGGTGTTGGTGCAGCCCATGTACAAAAAAACCAACAGGTCAGTGTGGGAGAGAGGAGAAATGGCCCTTCAGCCTCCAACCCATCCCAAGCCAGGGAGGTGCTTATCTCCAGATGGATCTAGCTCCACCTCAGCCCTCCTGTTATGGGAGGAGGGGGAGAAACACACCCCCACACCCCCCCCAAGCACCATGTTATCCACCTCTCTGCAAAACCAGCCACTGAGAATCCAAATGGGGGCCCTGCTGAGGGCACGTGGTCCAGGACAGAGCTGACCTGCTTGCTCACCTGTAAGGCAAAGCTGTGACCTTGGGCACAAGCCAACCTCCCTCCAGAAGGGAGCAGGGCTCAGCCCCAAGGTGAGCAGCCAGGCTGCTCACACAGGCACAGAGTGAAGCACACAGGGCCTCTGGCCTGGAAGGAAAGCAGAGCAACAGCACGAAGAGCTCCTACCTGGCTGCAGCACCTGAGCCCTAGGGATGGATGCTGGGATTAGAGAGCTTGCTGTGAAGCCATCCTGTCTGCACAGAGCTGGGGAGTGGGCTGGGCTTAGCCCCTGTTTGCTCATTATGGATGTTAATTGTTATTCAAGTCACCCCTGCTAATGCAGCTGGACTTCAGGTGGCCCTTCCACCAGCAGCTGCAGCCTTGAAATGGTTTGGGAAGGTGTAAGGGCCACTGCTGGCCTGGCTGGCAGGTTCCCTACAGGCACTGCTGGGCAACCAGCAAAGGTGATGAAGGGATCAAGGTGAGTGCTGGCTGCTTCTAGAGCCCTGCTCTACCTGTCCCATGTCATCACTGCTGCTGTCAGAGCTGCTCTAGCCGAGCTCTGAAGAGGCACCACTGAGCAGGACAGAGCAGTGCCAGGGTAGATGCATGTGGGTTAAACACACCCCCTCCAAATCTATTACTCCTGTCCTGTTTCTGTGCTTGGTATCTCCTCCCCAGAGCAGCTCTGCTGCACAGCAAACAGCTCAGCCTGCAGTTTGGGGATGTCCAGGCACCTTCAGCTGAGCTCTGGGTGCTCTACCAGATGCTGATGCATCCCACAGAGACACCTGCCTTCAGGTCTGCTTTGGGAAGCCTCAGGGAATGGTCAGGATGCTCTGATCTACTCAGAGTGAGCCAGAGGCAGGCAAAGCCCAGTTTCTCTCCTCTGATTCTCCTGAAGCTCAGGTTTAGTCTGTTGTTATGCTGATTCAGAGAGAAAATAAGAGTTATGGGCTGTCTGCTCTACTAGGAGAGAAGAGAACTGAGGAATTGCTACAGCAGCACCAGCTTCTTCCTCAGGACTCTCCCCACTGGGCCAGTTACCTATGGAAACACTTTTCTAGCTGCTGTGTGAAGCTGTTTCTGATCCCAGCATCCCTCTCCAAGGTCAGGACAGATCCCCTGGGAACTAACACTGATGCTACCAACTCAGACATACCTCTTTTTCCATGTGGGATGGGATGCCCATGAACCAAACCCAACTGTGAGGGGTTTTGTTTGCTAGGAGGCTGGGCTTGTCCCTTTTCACATCTGCAGATCCCACTCCCCAGCCCTTCCACTTCCAGATTGTTCTATGAACAGGCATCAGTGTTGTTCTAAATGCTCTCTAGGAAGCAAGATGGGTCAGTTTTCAACATTTTAACGAGCAATGGGACCTTGTGCTGTGGGGAGCAGTGTCCACAGCATGGGGAGTCAATCACTTGCCTGCAGCTGCTGGGTGCTGTGCAGTAGAGATGCTGTGAGGGGCTACATGCCCACCCCCAGCACACCCAGCTGAGTAACAGGCCCCAAGATAAAGAGAATGATTGACCTCTCTTTGCAGGATAGACAATCCTGTGCTGTCAGCCCACTGAGTTACTGCTCTCCTGGGTGGCACAGTCACACAGTAAGGTCAGTAACACAGACCTTGGCTTCTCTTGCCCAGCCAGGAAGGCTCTGAGCACTGACACCTCAGTACTGATGGGCAGTCATGCCTGTGAGGTGGAACCATCCAGAAAGGCTAGCCTCTGGGGTTTGCTTTCAATCTCTTCAGGAGATTCTCATGAAGAATGTGGAACTGGACTAGCAGAGAAACTTGGAAAGGAGCAGAAGTGCCAGAGCCTGACTGTGCAGCCTGGGAGCAGCACCAGAGCCAGACCAGGCAGCCCATGTCACGTTAAAATGTTGCAAACAGCAGAGCACTGGGGCTGAGTTTCAAGTTGAGGTGAGGAGAGGGGCAGGAAGAGGTTGGAGAGGCAACATCTAGGAGGAGGAGGGGGTGATCTTACCGCTGAGGCGCTGGCGGAGAGAACGTAATTACGAGGTCTGGTCTCCTGAAAGTCAGGCACAGCCTGGGGGGAACAGAGGTGCAGCCACACGTCACCCACAGGAGTCCAGAGGGGGCAAGAAGGGACCAGTGGGGGTTTTCCTGGCTGCTGGGAGCTTGGGTCAAGATCTTATGGGATGGCAGGAGGGAGGCGTCCCATCAGTCTGGGTAGTGAGGGGTGGGAAGCTGTTGGGTGTTCCTGCTGTTGGGAATTCTGCCTGTACTTACAGCTATCCACTCCCACAGCTGAGTGCAATGAGACAGGACAATCTCCAATCTCCCTTGCAGCCTGTGGGTTGCTCATGACATAGAACAGCAGACAGGCCCACCTTTCCCCTCCCTTCCTGCCTACAGGCCTGGGAGTGTCCCTGTACAGGGCCTTGTCCTTCAAGTGGGCATCTTTACTGGCATCACAGCATCCTTGAGTTAAAGAAACCCTTCTACTTGTTCTCCTCACCAAGCCACTGGGCATGCTTCCCCCTAACAGGCTCAGATCTTTTCAGTTAGGGCACAGAGCCAAGGCAGATCCAGCCCAGAGCCTTCCTGGTGCCCAAGGCAGCACCTGAGTCTTCCTCCCAGAGGTCACAAAACCTCCAAGCCACCTTCTCCATAGCTAAACCTCTGTCCTGGGGCAGGAAGACTTCAGTGCTCCAGGGATTCTCCTCCTTGGGAGTGCAAAGGGGCTGCAGTCCACCCTCACACAGCTGGGGGCTCACTAAGTGTCATGTAATGTGCTCTCCCAGTCTAGGCTTCCTCCTGGAGTGGCCTTTGGCTGTAGCATCACCCAAAGAGACAGGCCAACCAGTTAGCTTACATCAGGAACACCGTGCTGATGGGATGGATCAGGACATCCCCCTGCACAGCAGGTTGCTGTGCAAGGCTGGTGCAACCCAGCTCCACTGTTAATCCTCTCCCAGGGTAATCTCCTTGCAGCTCACCCAGCTCTACTGGTAACACACTGACCCAACCTGCTGGGCCCTGAGCTGGAACCAGTGAACCAGGGTGTGGAGGAGCAGTCAGGCAGTCCCCAACAAGAAGAGATTAGCTCTGTATTAAACCATCTAGGAGTTTTGGGGCTGGCTGGAGGAAGGGAGAAGGAGGAGTGATTCCTATGACAAGGCAAACCCCAATCTAGGGAACAGAAATGTATCAGTGAGGCTTGAGGCCAGCACAACCACCAGGCTTGGCCTCTCCCTGTGGGGAGAGGAGCTGTTCCACAGAAGGAGCTGTTGATGGGTTTTGTTGTTGGTTGTTTCAATCAAGAGTAACTGGAGAAACCTCTCCTCCTATTCCCCTGTCTCCAGAGAGCCCCAGGAGTAGTCATAGCACATGGGATGAAGGAGGCAAGCTGCTCTTGCTCTCCCACACATGGACAAGTTGTGTTTGCAAGCAGTGGTCAGAATGAACCCCCCCACCCCTCCCCATTTGGCTCTTGTAATGGGAGGAATGGGCAGAGCCCTGGAGCCTGGGGGACAGAACAGCATCACAGCCAGACCACCTGCCTGTCATTGTCTCTGGACCACCTCCCTTCCAGGAGAGGGACTGGCCACCCAACCCCACCTCCTCCTGCCTGCAGCTGGAGGAGCCTGAGGCTGGTCTTTTTGGGAGGCCCCTCTTGAGCACTGCTGGCAGGCAGTGGTGATGGGACAGTGCATGCTCCAGGAGGGCTGCAGGCAGCTGATGGACATCTTCCATCTTTCTGGAGCCCCTTCCCTGGGCAGCCACAGCCCTGACCATGCTCCAGGGCCAGTCCCAGGGGGACAAGGGAGATAACAAGGGAGATTTAATTTTCATTTAAAATTGGGAAAGAGACAATGAGAGGTGTTAAAAGAGGGGGGGGGGGGGGAGGAAATAATATCACAGCACTGTTAGCACAGTCAATACTCACATCTCCCTCACACTGAGCAAATTACAAAGAAACAAAACAAAAAGGTTAGTAAACAAACCAGCATCAACAGGAAGGACAAAGCACAAGTTCCAGGGGAAATGCACAAGGCTCAGACACTCCAACAGCAGCTCAGGGGCTGGGCAGCAGCCTGCTTGGAGGGTCAGTCATGAGACATGAGCTGTGGGAACACAAGCTGGCACCAGGGAGGGGAAGGAGTAGCAAGAGAGTGGTGAGCTGGGAGAGGTGGGGTACTTCAGGCCAGTTTGGATGGAGAGGGGTGACACAGGACTCCAGGTATGGTACAGGGAATGTTGTGGTCCAATGATGAGTTCACACACACCTAGAGCAGAGGCAGCTGTTCTCCCCACACCCCATGCTGGGTGTGCCCACCTGTGCCTTGTCTTGTAGTGGTTTGAGGCACCCTGAGGCCAGGGACACCCCCCCCCTTTAAGCTTTGCTGGGTAAGAGATGGGTGCCCACAACAGCTGTGCTTGCTCATCTCTTTCAAAGAGGGAGAGGGGCTGAAACATGGCTTGGGGGGAATGTTCTAGAAAGCTCTGACTGGCTCTGTGTCCTGCCTGGGATGTCCCAGTAGGAAACCAAGCTTTCTGGCTGCAGGCAAGTCCCTCACCCAAGGGTCTGTGTGCAGGTGAGAAGCTCTGGGATCACTCCATGTAGGAAGCAAGGTAAAGAGGGTGGAAAGGGAGGGAGCACTGAATCCCTGCTCTGGTTTGAGCTTCAGATAAAGGAATGGTCCCTACTTCCCACTAACTGGGGGGCACCATCCCCTTCAGAAGGGGAATGGGGGATCCCTGAAGTTACCTTCAGTGGATCTGAGTGACCTGACCAACAAGGCTTCTTTAAAAGGGCAGCTGTCACTTCTGTTCACCCAAAGCTCTGTTCAGGGCTTTGCCACGTGGGCCTGAGCATGCTGTTAGACCTGCTGATGGAGGCTGAGCTCAGCACAGCATCCCCATATGGCACATATGCAGTTGGAGCTGGGGAAAAGGGAAAACAACTGGGAACTGGCCACCCAGGGACCTGTGAGGCCAGAAGTCCAGCTGAGCAGATGGTTAGGAAATGGGCTCATGGCAGGGCTGGTATCCCAGACTGACTGACAAGGATTCCTGCCTGTTCTGATTCTGTGTTTGACAGTGGAGCTCCTGGCCCCAGGCTAGAAGCAGAACTTGGCAAGTCCTTGTGCCAGCAGCTGGAATGCTACAGGGTGGCAATCTGCTTCACCAAGGCCCTCTGGGGAACCCAACGGTGCCTGGCTGTGTCCCCTCTGCCTCCTGCCTCGCTGCCCCCACCCAGGGAGAGCCCAGCCCCAGGAAACACCCCAGGCACAGGCAGCCCCCTGAGCTGATGGGTCTTGTCACTTTGAAGGGCTTGTTCCTGCTGCTCAGGCCTGTGGACAGGGACACCAGCCCCTGACTTACCAGTCCCTTCTGCACTTCTGACCTGGGAGCTTTGCTGGTTTACTTGCCATGATGTCCCCAAAGCCAGAGGGCAAGACTAGCCTGTACCTAGAGAGCACCAGGAATTAAGAGGATAGCAGGGCTGAAGGAAGGGCCTTTGACAGACAGACTGACCCTGGCCACCCCACAGGCTCCCCTGGCACTCGGGCCTGGGGAAAGCTGAGCTGGCCAAATCCTAACTGGTCTGAAAGCCTGGGACTGCTGCAGAGCCCCAGCATGCTTCTCCCTCGCACACCTCCCAGCTCAGCTCTCTCTTGGCTTGCTCTGAGACCCCCAGGGACACAGCAAGTCCTCAGAAGATGCAGCCGTTTAATTACTACCACAAATCACCCAGCAACTACTGTCAGTCAGGAGACAGGAGCCTGAGTCAAGCAGAAGTTTTCCAACCTTTGGAAGCTCAAAACTATTTGTTTCAACATCCCACCCTTCCCATGGGAGAACATCTGAGCAACAGGCACGTGGCTCCTGCTCCCAGTTCCCCTGCACGCCAGGCACACAACACCCCCCACCCATGCCTGCCAGAGCCAGGGCACAGGAGGGCAGCCTGATGATTTTGGTCCAGAGAACATGTGGCATTGCCCATGTGAGCCAAGCCCTGGGGCCAGGGGACAGGGAGGGCAATGAGGGAGGGAGTTACCGCTGCTTTTGCCTCTGCAGCTTTGGCTTTCTTCAGCCTGGCTTTGCAGGCGTCCAGATCCAGGCGGCGGTTCTGCAGGATCCTCCTCTCTTTCTGATGGGGACAGAAAAGGGGGGGAGGGGAGCTGGTTTAGGAACTGCTGGGGGAGGAAAGGAACAAGGTAGCATCTAACAATCAAAGCTGTTTCCTTAGCAAAAAAGTGCTACTGAGAAGTAATGGTCAGGTTCATCTAAGCAGTAAGAATCCCAGGGGTTGGAAGGGCCCTGGAGAGTTCCTGGGGTCCAACCCTCCTGCCAAAGCAGCTCCCCAGCTCATACTGCACAGGGCGGTGTCCAGATGGGGCTGGAATCTCTCCAGAGAAGGAGACTCCACACCCCCTGGGCAGCCTGTCCCAGGGCTCCCTCACCCTCACTGGGGAAAAGTTCCTCCCCAGGTTGCTGTGGAACTTCCTGGGCTCCAATTTGCAGCCATTGCCCCTTGTCCTGTCCCCACAGACACTGAAAAGGGGCTGGCCAATTCCCCCTGCACCCCCTGCTTCAGATATTGATAACCATTGATTAGGTCCCCCCTCAGTCTTCTTCTCCCCAGGCTGAACAGCCCCAGCTCTCTCAGCCTTTCCTCACAGGAGAGATGCTCCAGGCCCTTCATCATCTTCATAGCCCTTCTCTGGACTCTCTCCAGGAGATCCCTGTCCTTTTTACCCCAGGGAGCCCAGCACTGGACACAACACTCCAGGTGGGGCCTGAGCAGGGCAGAGCAGAGGGGGAGGATCCCCTCCTGTGACCTGCTGCCCACACTCCTCCTGATGCCCCCAGGATCCCATTGTCTCTCTCAGCCCCAGGGCACACTGCTGGCTCATGGCCACCCTGTCACCCACCAGCACCCCCAGGTCCTTCTCCACAGAGCTCTTCTCCAGCAGGTCACCCCCAGCCTGTCCTGATCCATGTGGTTGTTCCTCCCCAGGTGCCAGACTCTCCACTGGCTGTTGTTGAATCTCATCTGGTCTCTCCCTGCCCAGCTCTCCAGCCTGGCCAGGGCTCTGGATGGCAGCGCAGTGTCCTGCCTGTCAGCCACCCCTCCCAGCTCTGGATCAGCAGCACTTGCTGAGGGTGGGTGCTGTTCCCTCAGCAAGGTGTCAGTGAAGATACTGAACAGAAGAGTGTTCTGGGGCTGGTTGCCAGGGGTACAGGCTCACCTCCTGAAGCAGGAAGCCTAGGCAGGGCCGTGGCACTAAGCTGCAGGAGGTACCTTCCTCAGGCACATCAAGCGTCAGCCCTTCCCTGCTGCAGGGAGCCCTGGGCAGATCTAGGATTGCTATTTCCTTCTCCCAGAATCGTAGGGGTTGGAAAGGACCTTGAGAGCTCATCGGATCCAACCTTCTTACATTCTTTGAGGGAGAGGTATGGAGTCGTCCTTTCTCAGGACAGAAGGGAAAGGAGGTCTTGTAGCACTGTGCCCCCCTGCCCTCCTTGTCTCAGGGGACAGGAAGCTTCCCCTTCCCCAGTATGGGTACTTACAGATATGGTTCTCCAGTCCCCCTCCAGGAAGTTGCGCAGGGGGGTCAGGAAGTTGATGGAGGCAGAGTGGATGAAGTCTCGTTCTGCTGCACCAAGGCGCCTCTGAGTCTCTCCAACCTTGATCAAGGTCTTCCCTGCAGTGACACGAGCCTTCAACTCCAGCAGAAACCAATTACCAGTGCCAACTCACCCAAAACTACCAGGCTTGAGTGTTGGGGGACAAAGGCACGGTGTCCCCTCCTTGAACAAGGTGATTATGCCTGTTCCACACCAGCCTTGGTCCTAACTACAGTCTGCCTCTTACTGCTCCAGAGCAGCTTTGATCTTATCCATCTGCTGAGGCACTTACCCCACACCAATGTCCTTTCACTGCTACACCTGCTTGAGCAGAAGGATCTTTGTCTCATAAAACAGAGGAGGCAGGAACAGAGCAGCAAATTAAAAAGCACCAGAGCAGAAACAATGAGTTGATGAGGCAGTGCTGGCTACAGACACAGTTACAGCTGCTCTGCCTGTAGCAGGACTCACCATCGAACACCTATTGATTTGGAGAGCAGTAACAAAGCTCATGGCAGAGGCAAGGACAGCTGGAAGTTAAGGTTGTGCCTCTCTGCAGGTCTGCTGCTTAAAGAAGGCCAGAATTCCCCCAGGAAAAGGTGACTGTTAGAATTTAAGAGCAGAAAGATGCTCTGTGCAGTCAAGGGGCCAAGCACTGACCTCCTCAAGTCTGTTTTCCTGGAGAAAGGTTTTCACCCTCCATCTGCAGGACACAGATGGCTCTCCCCTTCAATCTAGAGAAACTGCAACTAGATACCTCCTTCAGCTAAAACTA
Organism: Laterallus jamaicensis coturniculus; assembly: GCA_022605575.1. Taxonomy (NCBI): domain Eukaryota; kingdom Metazoa; phylum Chordata; class Aves; order Gruiformes; family Rallidae; genus Laterallus; species Laterallus jamaicensis. Next base: position 10,210,060 of record JAKCOX010000022.1, read on the forward strand.
TGCTCCAGCTGGACAAAGCTACAACCATTCACTGCAGCTCCCCATTCAGGCCAGTTTAGAAAGCCACAGAAATAGCTCACAGGAGTTTCTGCCTCCTGTACCCAGTTCCACCAACTGGATCCATGTGTCTTTGTTTCTTCTCTGGCTCTGACAGACTGTACAAGGAATGGAGAGACACCTGCCCCTTTCCACACCCAGCATGGAGGATGCTTTGCCATGGAGCAAGAGTGATTTCCTACTCCAGGTTTGCTGTTTGTGCTGGAGAAGACCCTTCTCTGGCATTAGCTCTGACACATGAACAGGTAGGCTGCCACAGAGGGAACAAGCCAACCTGCCCTGTTCCAGAGGCATGCTGCAGGACTCTTAACCCAAATCAGCACTGGGGAATATCTCTTGGGAAGGGCTGGATTCCCAGGGCTTTTTAATTAGGCAGGCTGACTTACCATAAGGTGTCCCTGGCCCAAAGTCATTAGCTGCTTCTGTCATGTACTGTGCCAGCAGCTCCCCGTTGGTGACCCGGGAAGGCACCTTCCGATCCAGCTTCTCATAGAGGAATTCTTCTACTCTGGCACCTGGAATGAGGATGACACCAGTGGATACAGGATGGAGGGTGAAGGAGGGACCCCTGGAACTGGCAGGCCCACCCCATGCAGCCCTCAGGATAAGGTAACCATCCCCAGGCAGTGCAGAGCAGCAGCCAGTCATCTCAGAAAGCAAGGACAGGCCCTGCTAAACCAGGTGCTTTCCAACCCCCCTCCAAACTCCATGGGATCTCTGCCAGAGGGCATGTCTTTTAACACCCAGCTGCAAGTGGTATTTGTCCTTCAAGAGTCAGAGGAACCTGGACTTACTGGGGTTTGGCTGTAGCAGGACCTCAGTCTGACGTAAGATCTTCTCTGTCCAGTTCTTGGTGCAGTCTGCCCTGGCCAGAAGGTTTTCAAAGTGGGCATCTAGTTCAGTCTTCTCAGCCTGGCCCAGCTTTTCTTCAGTAAACTGCAGGGAGAAGGCAGTCATGAGGAGGTCTGTTCTTCTAAAGCAAAATCATAATGTGCTATAGGGCTATTAGGAGACCCCAAGGCTTATTCTGTCTCAGGCATTCATCTCAGCAGAGCTGAAAAGCCTCCAAGGTGCCATTCTTGGAGCTCAGGCACCTTTCAGGGGAAGAGGACAAAGAGTTTGCCCAGGAATGGAACAAGTGTTGAGCTAAAAACAGAGCCCAGGCCTGAGAGGTTCTGGAATAAGTAAGTTTTAAGAAGGGCTGGTACAGAAATACTCTGATTGTGATGGATCTGTTTAACTGTGCACACAGCTTGGAGGACTTCATGCAGGAGAGCAAGAGACATCCCTCAGGGCCTGGAGCATCTCTCCTGTGAGGAGAGGCTGAGAGCGCTGGGGCTGTTCAGCCTGGAGAGAAGATGACTGAGGGGGGACCTAATTGGTGTTTATAATTATCTTAAGTGTGGGGTTTTGTTCCTGCTGCCCTTCCAGCACGGCTTTGTGGTGAGCTCTGTTCCTGGGGCTGCCCAACAGCCCCAGTCCCATGCTGGGAACAAGGTGAGATAAGGAGCAAGCCTGGAACCAGCCCAGGAGGCAGGGAAACAGCCCGAGGAGTCCTGTTACCAGCTCTGCACCAGCTAGATGGCTGAGATAAAGCCCTGTGGGTATGTTTACACAGTGACCTGTTTGGGTAAGAATCAAGCTAGAGCCAGGGCTCTGCTTTGCTGCATGGCAGGGGTGCTGGGTTCTCAGCTGCAGGGACAGTCACACTCCCCCCTCCACAGCCCTGAGGGGACCCAGGGCTCATGATTGCCCTCCTGGTCTGTTCCTCAGCTCCTGGTGATTATTCCCAGCTCAGTCTTGCCCTGGGGCTGTTGCTGGACATGGCTAAAAGCAGATTCAAGGTGAGAGGGTGTCTGGATGGCTTTGTACCTGAGGTAGGTGGTTGGCTTTGGGGGACACACACAGCTACCAGCCATGTGTGAGTGGCTGAGCTCTCTTCCTCCCTCACTGTTGGAAGCCTGGGGCTGTTTTCAGGCTCTGCCAAGCTGGGCTGAGTCACTGCCATGCAGCAAACTGGGGCTTCCCAGGTATTTGGCACCAATTCTCCAGTCATCTGTTTAAGAGCTTTCTTAAACAAGCCCAGAGTCTCTTTGATGCAAGCAGAACAGCCTCCCTTACCCCCCTTTCCTGAGATCTCATCTCACTTTCAATTCCAGCTCTTCTTCCTGCAGTTTAGACTCTCCTGCACCATCATCTGCCCTGGAGCTGTCAAGCCTAAACCCAGTTTCTTCTCAGCTGAATGTGTCAGCTTCTTACAGCATTGCTGCAGAGTCAGAGCACTGCTGAAACCCTCCAGCAGCTCCACAGTGCTCCTGCCAGCCTCTTGAGTGGTCCTTAGCTATCTTCACAGGCAGCATCTCTGGTCAGGCAGAAACCTGTTTGCTTTGCAAGGAGGCTGAGGGGACCCAGGGTGCTCCCTGGGAGCCCAGGCTATGCCCCAGCAGGAGGATGGGCAGGGATCTCAGCCTGTGGCTCCAGAGGTCAGGACAGAAAGCAATCTCCTATTCAGGCTTGTTTCAGAGTTAGAAAGCAGGCATGGGTGTCATCAAGTGGGTACAAGGGCACAGGGGGCTGTAGCTCACATGCTGGGAGACTGTCACTGCTCTTAATACCCTCAGCCCTGCCCACAAGGCCAGGGCCCAGTCCCAGGCACACCCCAGGGGCAGTGGGGACTGTCTCCTTGCAGGCTGCTGCAGTGGGTGCTCATTTCCTCCCCTCTAACACATTTCTACCTCCTTGTGTGTGCACAGGGGGTCACTGAGCCAGCTCAGCTTGGCCTCTAACGGGACCCTTCAGATGGATCAGAGAGCTCAGCCCTCCTGGGAAGGTGGTGGCAGGAGCAGGGAGAGCAGGACCACCTCTTGCAGGAGCAGCTTGCAGTGAGATGAGATGCAGCTCCTCATGAAAGCCCAGCCAGGGATGAAGATTAGAGGCAAGACACACCACCTTATCCCAGGAGCTGCTTCTTCCTCATGTCTGGAGCAGGTGGAGATCTGAGCTTTTCAGGTGGCAACAGGTCTGAGCCCCTCTAAGTGGCTGCCCAAACCAGTGTCCCCAGTGAAAGGCAGGGTAGAACAACAGCAGTTTGTGAAGTCTGGCTACTCAAAGACTGCAAGCAGGACTGCAAGCAGAACTGCCCCAGAAAGGACTCCTGTTCCAAGGAATTTGTTTCCACAACACTCACAGGAATGTCTTTACCTTCCCTCTCCACTGAGCAGACATGAGAGCTCCCTGTGAGGCTGAGAAATGCAGGAGAGATGAACTGATCATACACTCCTGCTTCCTGGCTCCAAAGAGACAGATGAAATAGACTTTGTGTCCCCCTGTCCCTGCACATTGGTGTCTGTTGCAGCCCAGATACTCCAGGCTGTTGCAGATGGGAGTCTTGGTGTTATCCCAGGCTTGGTGCATAACCACCTGGGGGTCAAGGAGGGCAGAGACCCTGCAGTTGCAATGCCTGAGGAGAACCTTCAGTTCCTCCATCCTGCTGCAGGAAAACTCCTCCTATTTGTTCTCCAGAACCTGATGGCTGGATCAACAGCCCTGCCCTGAGTTAAATCCAGGATCTGCATCCTGAGAGGCTCCTCTGATCCTGCCCAGCAGGATCAGCATCCCTGCAGCTGCCCCAGCTGAGCACCAGTCCCATCTTTGTGCTGGGGAGGGGATGAATAATGCAGGGCAGCCTTTTGTCAGTGCCACTCTGGCTCTCCAGGAAGGAGAGTCGTGCTGCATTCCAGGGCATCAATAATTCAGCCAAAGGTTGGGTTTCCTCTGGGAGGCTTGGCTGGCCAGCAGAAATGCCAGGTGCATTATCAGGGCCTGTGTGAGGCAGCAGGCTGACACATCAGGAGAGCAGCACATGGGCAACAGGCCCAGAAGCAGCAAGACCATGCTGCTGGGCTGCAGTTAGGGCAGCTGCCTGCATCCATTTTTTGGGGGGAGAGTCCCCAAGGGAGTTGGCAGAGACACTACTGAGGTGTCAGGGAGCAGTGCTGAGCAGGATGGGTCCCTCTGCACTGCAGCTACAGTGTCAGGAAGGCTGTGCCTGTCACCCCAGAGACTCCAGGCCATGGAGATTTGGCTTTAAAATAGCCCATGGTGTTTTCTCTGCTGAAGCATCAGCACCTTTCTCCTCTTAAAGAGTCAGGCCAGTAAAGTCCCAGTGCTCCCACCAAGTTACGCCAACACTACAGCTGTTTGCACAACGCAGCACAAGCTGACTTGTGCCTCTTCCAGGCTGGCAAGGCTTTTTCCCCCCTCCATCCTTCTCCCCTCACAGGCTTGATGGGGTAGCTGCAGTTCCCTTGTAGAGGACCTGATAGCAGAGTTCAGACCCTTGTACCACTTCCAGGGTGCCCAATTTTTTCCAGCAAGACATTACTTATGATTTTCCACCTTAAATCATAAAAGCCAAGCCAGGGCCAGGAGTATTAAACCAGGAATAGTCTCCTGAACCTGCCAGTAGATTGGATTTTCCTCAAGCCTCTGAAATGCCCAGGCTATGGACCTTTGCTCTGGTGGAGCTCAGAAGCACAGCAGAATGGGTTGAGGCAAATCTGCTTCCACCTTGTACAGGGTTGAAGGGAAGAAGCCACAGTCAGGATGTAAAAACTACCTGAATTTCAACTGCTCTGGACAGGATACAGAATGTGCTTTAAGTATTTGGTCACCAGGAGTCAGGAAAGCTGAGCTGTGAGCCAACTGAAACTGTGCTAGAGGACAGAAGGAAGCCATTAACAGGACAGCTTGGTTAGCTCATGAGGAAGGCATGTGGGAGAGGAAAAAATACGACCCTCCAGGATTAATAGGCATGTTTCAAATGGAAACGTGTTCCTGGTGCCTTTAAAACCTTTTTCTTCAGTCAATTCATGTTCTCTTGAGTCTTAAGATCCAAGGTATCACAGACTGGCCTGGGTTGGAAGGGACCCCAAGGGTCACAGAGCTCCAACCCCCTGCCACAGGCAGGGACACCAACCTCAGGCCTGGAGCTACACAAGGTTGCCCAGGGCCCCATCCAACCTGGCCTTGAACACCCCCAGGGACGGGGCACCCACCCCCTCTCTGGGCAGCCTGTTCCAGCCCCTCACCACTCTCTCTGCAAAGAACTTCCCCCTCATATCCAATCTAACCCTTCCCTCCTCCAGCTTCACTCCATCCCCCTTGTCCTGCCATTGTCTGTCCTTTAACAAGCTGATTCCCCTCCTGTTCCTCTGCTCCCTTCAGGGACTGGCAGGCTGCAATGAGGTCCCCCCACAGCCTTCTCTTCTCCAGGCTGACCCAGCCCAGCTCCCTCAGCCTCTCTTTGTAGGGCAGCTGCTCCAGCCCTCTGAGCATCTCCGTGGCTCCTCTGACCCCTCTCCAACAGCCCCACATCTTCCTTGTGTTGGGCCCCAGCTCTGGACACAGGATCCAGCTGGGGCCTCCCAGGGCAGAGCAGAGAGGGACAATCCCCTCCCTGTGCCTGCTGCCACCCCTCTGCTGATGGAGCCCAGAATCCCATTGGCCTTGGGAGCTGCCAGAGCCACTGCTGCTCATGGGGAGTTTCTCATCCCCCACAATCCCCAGGTCCTTCTCACAGGGCTGCTCTCCAGGAGTTCTTCTCCCAGGCTGGATCTCTGGCTGGGATTCTTCCAGCCCCAGTGCAGCCCCTGACCCTTGGCAGTGTTGAACCTCACTAGGTTCCCCCAGGCCCATCTTTCCAGCCTGGCAAGACCCCTCTGGAGGGTATCAACCCCAGTAAGGTCAGCAAGCAGAGGGGAAAAAGTCATTTATCACCAGAGTGGGGACACAGGGAGTCTGTTTTACTTCAGCAGCTTTGAGACAGGCTAAGTTCACCTCTCAGTGCTAGCAGTAATTAAATCAGCAGTGGGATGAGCACCCAAAATCTGCACTCTTGCTTGGGCAATTGCACCCAGAGCCAGTTTACATCAGACTGACAAGAGACAGACCCCTACAATTATTTGCAGACATGTCAGTCTGGCTTGCAGCCTGCCTAGGACAGACACCTGCCATGCTGCCTTTGGAAGGAGAGGTGCCAGTGCTGTGGGACAGCTGGAGCTGTCAGCAGAGCTTCCTCTGCAGAGCTTTGGGATCCAACCCACTGCCTGACCACTGGCAAGGTGCAGCTGACCAAAGAGAAAGGCCTGATTCTACAGTGAAGATGAAGAGTGTGACCTGCTTGAAGTATCTGTCGGTGATGGAGCTGTTAGGAGCTCCCTGCTGCACCCCCTCTGAGGACACGTACTCAAGGGCTGTGGCTGGTGGTGCAAGTGTCAGGACAGCACATCCTCCAGTGGGATGCTGAGCCCTACAAGAGCTCTTTCTCTTTACAGCTGCCCAAGCCTAGAAAGCTTGTTCCTTCCTCACCACCACCTCCCTCCTTTACTTCTAGTCCCTGGTTTTGTTTTTCCCAACAGCATTAAGAGGTACCATGAAGCCCAAGGACACTGCCTGCTCAGGGAGCCACAAACACAAGCCTGGTAAGATAGTTCTGCTTTTGCAGCTTCTTTGTCACAGCCACTTTTGCCCTGCTCCTGCTGGAGACAGGTACAGGGTTGTCCAGCCAGAAGCCCTTCAAGCTGCCTAGCTTCTCCTCAGCTGGGAGTCCTGCCAACTGGCACCTGAGCTAGGAGAAGCCACAGAGAGGAGGGAGTAGTTTGTTGAGGTTGGGGGTGGGGGGGTGGGTTTTGGTCATGAGTAATGTCAAACCTAGTCCAAAAATCTTTCAGCCAGCACCTACATCAGGTTGTGTTTGATGGGTTTCAAGGCAGGACAGCTCCTGCTCTAAGCCTGAGGGAAGTCACCCCAGATGCAGTGTGCTGACCTGTGCTGCCTTGTTTTCCCCTCACTGAGCACTGCCACAAGCCCTCCTTCCAGTCTGAGTTAAGCTCTCATGGCCAGACAGCACTAGCTAATGCTGTCTGAGTGGCACAGCACATAATGGCCAGTCCATTTGTCTCCCAGTGGCTGCAGTTCCAGTAAAACAGCACTTTGTTAAATGCCTGGAGCTGAAGAAAGCATCTCCAATGCTATAGAAAACTGAGCTTATTCCAGACAGGTCTTATTTTCCCCTCCTGGAAGATCTGCTGTGCAAAAAGAGTGCTACAAACCCAATCCTTCCTGCCAACAGCAGACCTCTGCTCTTGTTGGGAGGCTCTTGGTGGAGCCAGGGCAGGGCTCAGCCATGCTAACTGAACCCCAACTCCACAGCTTCAGCCCAAACATGCCCATTCCCCCAGCAATTCCCTCTCCAAGTGGCTTCCAGCCTCAACAATTAACTTCCTCCCAGGCTCCTCTCCTTCCACAACCAACCTGTGTGCTGTCCACAAGTACCAGCACCCATTTTGTTGTTTCAAGAAATTACTCCTGCAATTAGTCATATGAATATTCATACAGGAGATGGTGTGGAGTAGGTGTAGGAGGCAGAAGCTGCTATTTATAAACGCCTCCTTGCTCTGGAATTGCTGTGTGCAGACACTGTTCCCATGCCTGTCTCCTTCCTACGCCTTGAAGCTTCAAAACCACTTATCAGAGACTTACAATAAGCTTTCTAAACACAAGATTTCTTTACAGCATTTCTTCCTTTCTTCTGCTACCCAAGGTCATTTGCATGAGAACAGCAGCTTTAAGCTTTCCATCTGCTCCTTATTTTGCACCTGTAGTTAATACCTCTCTTTTTCATAACATATGACTCACTGGCACAGTTACAGGAGGTGAGATCTGTTTACAGGAGACCAGTTCCTAAAAGAGCCAGAATTACTCCACTGCACAGAAGGTTTGGAACCAGACAGGGCTGCTCTGTTTGTTTATCAACCTCCCCCGTGCAATAGGTGGAAGGAGAAGCCCAGCCATGGGCTGGACTGCACTTTTCAGGCAGGATCCCAACCAACTCTGACTTGCCTCTCTCCTCCTGCCCAGCCCAGAGCAGATCTCCACTCATGATGCCCAAGGAGCAGCCAGCCTCAGCAGCCACCTCTCACCACCTGCTGCAAACTTTGCTCCTCAGGGGTGGCCAGATTTCATGGCTGTTGCATCCCTAAGCAGCTCCTGAAGTCAGATTTGTGAAGGAGGGTCCTGATGCTCCATGAGACCCCCTGAGACAGTCCCTGCCCAGTCTCAGCAGCTCCCTACTGTGCTCTGTCAGACCCTGGGAGCCCCCTGACCTGAGCTCCTGAGGGGCCAGAGGACAGCCCACCTGAAGTCAAGTTTGTGAAGGAGGGTCCTGATGCTCCATGAGCCTCCCTGACATGCTCCCTACCAGTCTCAGCAGCTCCCTTCCGTGCTCTGTCAGAGCCTGGGACCCACTGACCCAAGCTCCCAAGGGGCCAGAGGGCAGCCCACCTGAAGTCAAGTTTGCAAAGGAGGGTTCTGATGCTCCATGAGCCCCCAAGACGCTCCATAAGCGCCCCCCCCAAGATGCTCCCTGCCCAGTCTCAGCAGCTCCCTACCGTGCTGTCAGAGCCTGAGAGCCCCCAACCCGAGCTCCTGAGGGCAGCCCACCTGAAATCAAGTTTGTGACGGAGGGTCCTGATGCTCCATGAGCCCCCTGAGAAGCTCCATGAGCCCCCTCCCCCCACCCCTAGACACTCCCTGCCCAGTCTCAGCAGCTCCCTTCCGTACTCTGTCAGACCCTGGGAGCCCCTGACCCGAGCTCCCGAGGGGCCAGAGGGCAGCCCACCTGAAGTCAGGTTTGTGAAGGAGGGTTCTGATGCTCCATTCACCCCCCGAGACGCTCCATGAGCCCCCCAAGACGCTCCCTACTGTGCTCTGTCAGAGCCCGGGACCCCCCGACCCGAACTCCCAAGGGGCCGGCGTACAGCCCACCTGCAAGGCCGCCTCTCCCGCCCCTCCGAAGGGCACAGCCCCCCAGGGGCTGGGCGCGGATGCCTGAGCCGCGCCTGGGAGCCCAGCTCTCCCCCAGCAGCGCCCTCCTCCCGCCTGAGCCCAGGCTGGGGGGCGCTGAGGCGCCTCTGGGGCTGGGCGCTGCCTCAGCCTTCAGCGGGCAGCCCCGGCTTTACCTCGGGCTCGCTCAGCGCCGCTCCGACCCCCCACCACCGCCTGCTCCTGGGGTGGGGGGGGCGAAGAGGCCAGGCCCAGCTCAGCCCCCAGCCCAGCCGAGACAGGGGGGCGGAAGGCCGCGGGGGGGCCCCGGCCAGGCCCGACCCCCCCTCACCGCCTGCTCCTGGGGTGGGGGGGGCGAAGAGGCCAGGCCCAGCTCAGCCCCCAGCCCCGCCGAGGCAGGAGGCCGCGGGGGGGCCCCGCCAGGCCCGACCCCCCCCACCGCCTGCTCCTGGGGTGGGGGGCGAAGAGGCCAGGCCCAGCTCAGCCCCCAGCCCGGCAGGGGGGGGGGGGCGGGAGGCCGCGGGGAGGCCCCAGCCAGGCCCGACCCCCCCCAACCCCTCTCCCCCCCTCAGGCAGGCCCCGTTGCCATGGCGCCGCGGCCGCCTCACCTGCATGGCGCGGGAGAAGAAGACCCCCGCGTCCGACGCCAGCTTCTTGACGTTGAAATCCATGGCGGCCCCGGCAGCCGCCCGCGCCGCTGTCCTCCCGGCCGCCCCGCGCCCGCCCTTTATAGCGCCGGGCGCTGCCCGCCCCGAGCCGCACCGCGGCCTCTTCAAAGGGCTGCGCGCCGCCGGCTGGGCACTCCCGGCACCCGGCCAACCAGCCGAGCGGCGGCGGGGCGGCGGGAGGGGAGCGGCCAGGCGGGGCGGGAGAGGCCAGGCGGGGCGGCGTCCCGCGGGGGTTGGGGCTCTCCGGGGAGCGGATGAGGCGGCGGGGCAGGGCAGGGCGGGCGCGGCCCCTTTAAGGCGGGCAGCCGCGGCGGAGGGAGCTGTCAGCCGCCGCCCAATGGGCGCTCGCTCCGCCTCACCGCCCCTTCCCCTCGCGGCTCAGCCGCACTAACCGCCGGGTCCTCGAGCCGGGCGCAGGGAAGCGCTCCGATTGGTGAGCGAGCGGGCAGCTCTCTGTTCTTATTGGCTGGAGGGGCGCCGGGCGGGGGTGTCGGCCCTACCTCACCGCGCTCGGGCCCGCCCCTGCTCAGGGTAGGTTGCGGCGCGGGGGAAGGAGACGCTGCCCTTCCGCGGCCATGGCGTGCGGCAGGGGGAGAGGGCGCCGAGCGGGGCTGCGCGGCCCCCCCGCCGCGGTGAGTGGTGCCGGCCACGCTCAATAGCGGTGTCCGGACCCGGTGGGCTGTACCATGGCTTTGTGGGGTGGGCACGGGGTGTCCCCCCGGCTGGAACTGGGCCTGGGGCGGGTTGGGGAGGGGGGTGGGGGGGCTGCACCGCGGCGGGGAGCGTGCGGGACCCTCTGGGATGCGGGGGGCGGTGTGCGGGAGGCGTGAGGGCAGGGCGCCAGGGCTGCGGGGGGCCTGGGCGCCCCAGGGCCCGGGGTGCCGCAGGGCGCAGCGTGCGGCGGCAATGCGTGTCCTGTGCGGGGCTGCCGCGGGTACAGCGCCCCCGGGCCGCAGCCAGGGGCCGGGCAGGGGGTTACCTGGTTGTTCCCCCCGGTTGTTCCCCCAGCCCGGCGTGGCTGCCCTTTGCTCGGCGGTCCTTGCTCTCCTCCCCCCTCCTGTGTTTAACCCTGGGGGGGCTGGGGGCACGCAGGGGCCCTGCGCCCCGTCACTGGGCCCCGCGGGCTGCGGCCGCCCTCAGCCTGTTTCCAGCTCCCAGCAGGGGTTACACCAACCCACGGGCTGCTGGGGTCAGGAGGGGGTGGGGGGACCTCATTGCAGCCTGCCAGTGCCTGGAGGGAGCAGAGGAACAGGAGGGGAATCAGCTTGTTAAAGGACAGACAGTGGCAGGACAAGGGGGATGGATTAAAGCTGAAGGAGGGAAGGGTTAGATTGGATATTAGGGGGAAGTTCTTTGCAGAGAGAGTGGTGAGGGGCTGGAACAGGCTGCCCAGAGAGGGGGTGGGTGCCCCGTGTCTGGGGGTGTTCAAGGCCAGGTTGGCTGGGGCCCTGGGCAACCTTGTGTAGCTCCAGGCCTGAGGTTGGTGTCCCTGCCTGTGGCAGGGGGTTGGAGCTCTGTGACCCTTGGGGTCCCTTCCAACCCAGGCCAGTCTGGGATTCTATGATAGTGTGACTGTAACACTCAGGGTGGTTTTAGCTTGAAGTGTGGGGAGGTGGCAGAGCCCCGTGTGTCCAGTGCTGGGCTCCCTGGTGTAAAAAGGACAGGGATCTCCTGGAGAGAGTCCAGAGAAGGGCTATGAAGATGATGAAGGGCCTGGAGCATCTATCCTGTGAGGAAAGGCTGAGAGAGCTGGGGCTGTTCAGCCTGGAGAGAAGAAGACTGAGGGGGGACCTAATCAATGGTTATCAATATCTGAAGCATGGGGTGCAGGGGGAATTGGCCAGCCCCTTTTCAGTGTCTGTGGGGACAGGACAAGGGGCAATGGCTGCAAATTGGAGCCCAGGAAGTTCCACAGCACCATGGGGAGGAACTTTTCCCCAGTGAGGGTGAGGGAGCCCTGGGACAGGCTGCCCAGGGGGTGTGGAGTCTCCTTCTCTGGAGAGATTCCAGCCCCATCTGGACACCGACCTGTGCAGTATGAGCTGGGGAGCTGCTTTGGCAGGGGGGTTGGACCCCAGGAGCTCTCCAGGGCCCTTCCAACCCCTACAACCCTGTGATTCAATGTGACCCGAGTGTGGCCATATGCCAGGCCAGAGCAGCCTCCCCTCACAGTGGCAGGGACAGCTTGCTGCGAAGACTGGCCAGGCAGGGAGCAGGGACAAAGGCTTTATAACTTTGTAGCCTTTAAAAGGCCATCTCTCCTGGTTTCTGTACGTTCTGTAGCTTTGTCCTTGACATGAAGCATGTCCCTCCTCCCCAGCTCCCAGCATGGCCAGCAAAGCTCTCAAGCAGCTCTGAAGCCTCCTGGGTGAGCAGCCTTTGGTTGTTGGCTCCTGATGCACGAAAGCTAAGTGAGGGTTTTGCTGTGTACATGGTGCATGTGGTTATCTGTAGAATTCTTTTTAATATGGGAACTGCAAACAAAATCACTCCAACCACGTGCAGCCACTCCTCCCTCCCTCCAGTCTGCAGCAGCTCTCAAGTCCAAGGGTGCTGCTGCTGTAGAACAGTTGGGGAATCTGACTCCTGTGGGTCAAGCAAAACAATTTCTGCTGTTGGTGAGAAGATGCTTTAGATCCCTCACTTGGCTTTAGCTTTCTGCTCCAAGTGACCTGGTGTGTGAAGTGCAGCATGAGGAGGCACAGGTCACATATTCCCTTCACTCACCTGATTTCTCTCCTCTTCCTGCAGGGTGAGGATTGCTGGATGAAGGGCAACCCCAGGAGCCAGGTGTCAGAGAAAAGTTGGATTTCCTTGTGAGCAGCTCACGCAGCATCCACAAGTGCCCTTCCCCTTTGTGGCTCCTGGAGGCACTGAGATCCCTGTGCAGACATGGCATTTAGAAGGACAGAGGGAATGTCCATCATCCAGGCCCTGGCAATGACTGTGGCAGAGATCCCTGTGTTTGTTTATACAACATTTGGGCAGGTATGGCAAGCAGGAAAAGCTTTTCTGTTGAATTCCTTGGGATTTCTCTTTTGGGGGCTGGCTGTGCAAGTTGTGAGGGACAGAGATGTGATGGGGTGATCATGGGGAGTTTGGAGGTTTGTCACAATTGTGTGGAGAGTTTGAGCTGGTGGGAGAGAGTTGCTCTGGGAAGGCTTGAAGAGGGGAGAGAAGGGCTTCCCAAATCCCCACCTGGGAGAACACCCAGGTCCAACCTTTCTCTTCATCAAAGGTGCTAAAAAAAACCCCCTTTTTCTTTTAAAGAAGAGTAATAATTCCCACTTAGTGATGCTTGGGGCAGTAAAGCTCAGCTGCATTCCAGGGTTTCAGAGCTGAATTTGGCTTACCTGGATTGCATCTGCTAAGGGTGCATGCAAATTTTTGCAGTGTTCTGCTAAACAAGGATTGAGCCCTAAGTCTTCCACCTTCTATCTTAATGATGCTCTCCAGTTTCTCTGCTGCTAAGTCCTACTTGTATAGCCAGGGCAGTGTTTTGGGGGGTGGGAAGAGGGAATACCCAAGTGTCCTATGCTTCAAACTGCTTTAAAAATGAAAGAAAAAAAGGGTGGTGGAATTGTTTCATTTCACTGTTGCTCTTCCCTATCTTTTGTGTTTAAAGTCTGTCTTCTCTCAGCTGCGGCTCTCTCCAGGCCTACGGAAGGTGCTGTTTGCTACAGCTCTTGGGACAGTTGCCTTGGCTCTTGCAGCTCATCAGCTGAAGCGACGGCGGCGTCGGAAGAAGCAGATCGCTCCAGAGAAGTGTGGCTTTAAGCCTGGAGGGATCACAGTGCCCATCCTGCCAACTAGAAGGGTCTCCTCTGTGAAGAAAGGTTGGCTTTTTCTTCCTAAAGGAAATGGCTAATTATTTCCTTTGGGGGATTTTTAAGAGCGTGTGTGTGTGTGTGCAGGGAGTGATCATAGAATCATAGAGTTGTAGGGGTTGGAAGGGACCTGGAGAGATCATCGGGTCGTAGAATCATAGACTGGGCTGGGTTGGAAGGGACCCCAAGGATCACAGAGCTGGGGCCCAACACAAGGAAGATGTGGGGCTGTTGGAGAGGGGTCAGAGGAGCCACGGAGATGCTCAGAGGGCTGGAGCAGCTGCCCTACAAAGAGAGGCTGAGGGAGCTGGGCTGGGTCAGCCTGGGGAAGAGAAGGCTGTGGGGGGACCTCATTGCAGCCTGCCAGTGCCTGAAGGGAGCAGAGGAACAGGAGGGGAATCAGCTTGTTAAAGGACAGACACTGGCAGGACAAGGGGGATGGATTAAAGCTGAAGGAGGGAAGGGTTAGATTGGATATTAGGGGGAAGTTCTTTGCAGAGAGAGTGGTGAGGGGCTGGAACAGGCTGCCCAGAGAGGGGGTGGGTGCCCCGTGTCTGGGGGTGTTCAAGGCCAGGTTGGATGGGGCCCTGGGCAACCTTGTGTAGCTCCAGGCCTGAGGTTGGTGTCCCTGCCTGTGGCAGGGGGTTGGAGCTCTGTGACCCTTGGGGTCCCTTCCAACCCAGGCCAGTCTGTGATTCTGTGACCACAGGGCTAAGGGAGAGAAGGGAGAGATGCTGAACTCAAGGCCTTTGTGAGGAAGAAAGTGTCACTGGTGTTTGTGCCAAGGTTTGCAGTTCCCATCCCCCTCCTGCAGGCAGACTGTGTGCCTGTTACACCATGCTTCCCCTGCCAGTAGCAGCCTGGGGCTCGCAGTGACCTGGTTGTGTATTGATCTGGGTGAGGCTGTGACTGATGCCTGACCCAGAGGTGCTGGCACACAGCCACACTGGTGAGGTTGGGCAGCAGATGGGGAATGGGCTGACCCAGGCTGTGGAGGAGGCAGTGTCTGTCCCCTCCCTGTCCCTGCTGCCACCCCTCTGCTGATGGAGCCCAGGATCCCATTGGCCTTGGGAGCTGCCAGAGCCACTGCTGCTCATGGGGAGTTTCTCATCCACTGTGACACCCAGGTCCATCTGCAGTCACGCTTGACAGGGTGATGTTCCCCTCCCTATTCACAGCTGCAGTGAACCCAGCCTAAAGCTCTGTTTTTATCTGACCTTCCCAACTGCAGGATACTCCAGCAAGAGAGTCCAGAGTCCTGGCAGCAAGAGCAATGACACACTCAGTGGGATTTCCTCCATCGAGCCCAGCAAACATTCCAGTTCCTCCCACAGCCTTGCCTCGGTAAGGACATTCCTGGCTGGGCTGGGAGGTACAAGTGCCTTTACCTGTACCAAGATCACAGAGTCCTTGGGCTTCCACTGGCCCTGGGACAGCACCAAAGCTTTTGGATCAGAACAGGTCATGGCATAATTGTAGGGTGGGTGCTGGTTATTAACCTCGTAGTGACTGGGGTTGCCTGCATGAAATCAGAGCAGTGTTTCCTGTGCCCCAAAATCCCCAGGGTACACCCCCATTTCTTTGGCCAGTGATGGGCTGCAGGAGGGACTGGAGTGTGGGACGTGGCTGTGATTCCTCAGGGCTCTTTGTGATCTCCTCCAGGAGCAAGGCTGAGTTGTCTCTGGGTCTCAGAGCAATGGGGAGACTGTTTGCTTCCCTCCAGGGTGGGGGTTTGGGTGGCCCCTGTGCCAGCACAACTTATGCTGGGGCTGCACATGAGCTGCTTGGTCATTAAAACCAAATTAACTGCCAAAACCTGATGGCTCTGATCAGGAAATAGTGCCGCTTGGGAACCCAGCCTCATCATTCTATCTCCTCCAAAGTCAAAAGCAGGCTATAAATACAGGTAGTTCAGGCTTGTCCAGGCAGCAGAAGCCATTACTGATCACAGCCACCTCTTGTCAGACCAAGCACAGAAGGACTGGGCAGTATTTGTGGTTTTAAGACCTGTTTTTACATCCCCATTGCTCAAAGCTTTGCCTGCTGCTGTTGGAGCAGTGGGCTGCAGAAGTGAACCCCTGCAGCTTCATGCACTGTGTCCTAGAGCAAAACACCCCGTTGGTGTCACCCACCACAGCACCCAGCCTCTGAGCCTGGGTGGCAGTGCTGGGGCAGGAACAGGGAGCAGGAATCACCCCTCTGAAAGGAGCTGTTGGCCAGCAGCACCCGACTATGTGTGTGTGCAGGCATTGTTGTATTTCAGCCTGTCTGGTACTCTCAGAGCACTAAAAAGTTGCCCAGAAAATCACTGCTGGCCAAAGTGTGTCTCCAGCAGGCGGCAGTGCTGGCACAGCGCTGGGTGTGCAGAGCTGGGAGTGCAGCCCTGCACCAGTATTCCCCTGGGATAACTGGGATATGATGGGACATGTCAGTCTGGAGCAGGCTGTGTCCAGCTCTGGCCTCCATCCTCCTGTAGGGACTCACGTCCCTTTAATCCCCCTGTGGCTTCTCCCTTCTCACAGATGCTGCCTGGGGTTCTCTGGTTCTCTTTAGCCAATGAAGCCTATCCAAATTCCTCTTTCCACTGCTGATGCGTGGGAGGGGATATCCACAGGGAGAGAGGGGTCTGTCCTGTACCCCCTCTGTTGTGTGGCAGCTGAGTGCCTGACACTGCACTCACTGCTCTCATGTTAGTAGAGGGGCAAACAGCTCATCCTTCACACTGCTGCAGCTCCTGCCTGCTCTCTCCTCTTGCTTCCTGGGGCTCCTCTTTGCTGTCTAGTAAAGAAGTCAGCAGCAGTGAACCCATGACTTGCAGTTCTGGATCTTGAGGTGATTCATTAACATTCCCCAGAGATTAATTAATGGAGGCAATGATTAATCATCTGTCAGCCCATGATTGTAGCTTTTTTTCCTAACATCAGCTTACTTTTGGACATCTTTCTCTAAGCCATAGGAAAACACTGAGCATTTGAACCCTGAGCATTTGAACCCAGCACTTTAAAAGATGTTTATGCACTGGTATGAAATTGGAGAAGGGTGACAACTTGCTGTGTGGATCTGAGTGCTCAGCCCTCCCAGGAGAAGGTTTGGTTACAAAGCAAAGAGTGAGGATCCCCTTGGCTGAAGTCCTCAGCTAGATTTTTTTTGCTGGTATCTGTTCCTTTGTGTGCACTGTGGTCGTTTCTCCTGCCTTCCAGTGGGTTTTGTGCAAGCAGGGAACTCTCTCTCAAACTCCTTGTGCCTTTGTAGTGATTGCTTTGGTGCTTTCTTGGGCTGCAGCCTCCAGCAGTGCTCTCCTGCTAGTGCTCAGTTGCACAGCTTGCCATTTCCTAATGAAGCTTCAGTGTAAATTGGTTGAGAAGGTGTTTCCCACACAATATTCTGTGTTTTCAAAGACACTATTGTGATGCTGGGTGGAGAAGGGGACTTCTCACCTCCCCTCTCACCTCTCCTCACCTCCCCTCCCCTCTCAGCACTGTGGGGCTATCAGCAGTTGGCAGCATAGTGTCAGCCCAGGTGACCCTTGCTACCCTCCCCTTCCCCAGCCCAGGGAGTACCAGTAAGGGGGAGCATAAGTGGGGATGGGAAAGGGCTTATCCTTCAGATTTAACTGGTTGGAGGTGTTTGTGTGGTCTCAATGCTGCTACCTTTGGAGAGAATTCAGAAGGCATTCACTGCTCTCTGATGCTTTCCTGCAGATGGTTGTGGTCAACTCTTCCAGTCCAACACCAGCATCAGCAGGGATGTGGGAAGCCCAGGCTATGGGGGATGCTGGAGCCATTGGTGATTCCAGTGCAGAAAGCCTCTATGTTCAAGGTAACATCACCCCTGGGGAGGCTGTTTATCACTGAGAGCAAAAAGAGGGTGTAAACTGGTGCAGAGCATCAGCAGCTCAGCATAGAGCCCTGATAGGAAGCACTGATAGGAAGCACTCTCCCCTTTCCAATTTAAACTCAGCCATTTGTTATCAAATTCCCATCTACTCCTAAGGAGTTTGTTTTCTCAGTGAGCAGTTAGCCTCCAGAATGCTGTTCTTGGAGCAAGGGGCTCACCTTGTGTGGGCATTGATATTTTGGAAGTAAAGTGGCTGATGTTTGAACCAGTTTTGGGATGCTCTCCTTAACTTCTAATCCCAATTAACCCACATTTTAAAGGGAAAGAAATAAAATACATTTATGGTTTCTTATCAGTTGGGAAGAAGCTTCTTTCTTCACTGACTCCCACTGTATCACTGTGCTTCTGATGGCTTGTGCTTGGTTGCATTGCCAGGCATGGAGCTGTTTGAGGAGGCCCTGCAGAAGTGGGAGCAGGCACTGACCATCAGGCAGAGGGACAGTGCTAGTACCAGCACCCCTGTGCCCTGGGACAGCAAGAAACAGCAAGAGAGCCTGTCTGAGAACATCTCAGAGGTAGGTCTCCACTTTTCCCTTGCATTTGCCAGCTGAGGAACAATGCTGAAAGACCAGCCTGGTTGCTGGAAGTGGTAATTAGGAGGTTAAAAGAAGACCAAATTAAGGGCAGAGTTGGGCTAGACTCTGTTTAAAGAGCTGTCTATATCTGTGGCTTCCTTATGCAATGTGAGTGGGTGTTGTTAATTTCTTTCTCTTTTTAATAAGTCTCTCCCCCTCATCCCTCAGCTTTTCTACCCACCTTCCAGCATCTTGTCAGTCACTGTTGTACAAGTCCTCCAGCAGCAGAGGCTGTGGTAGGAAAAGGCTGTTAACAGCTCAGCACCAGAGAGAAAGAGCTTTTTGCCTGGCAGTGTTGTGTCTGTAACTTTGCAGCACATTTGAAAGTGGAGATCTTGGTCACAGAATCCCAGGAGTTGGAAGGGCCCTGGAGAGCTCCTGGGGTCCAACCCCCCTGCCAAAGCAGCTCCCCAGCTCATACTGCACAGGTCGGTGTCCAGATGGGGCTGGAATCTCTCCAGGGAAGGAGACTCCACACCCCCTGGGCAGCCTGTCCCAGGGCTCCCTCACCCTCACTGGGGAAAAGTTCCTCCCCATGTTGCTGTGGAACTTCCTGGGCTCCAATTTGCAGCCATTGCCCCTTGTCCTGTCCCCACAGACACTGAAAAGGGGCTGGCCAATTCCCCCTGCACCCCATGCTTCAGATATTGATAACCATTGATTAGGTCCCCCCTCAGTCTTCTTCTCTCCAGGCTGAACAGCCCCAGCTCTCTCAGCCTTTCCTCACAGGGGAGATGCTCCAGGCCCTTCATCATCTTCATAGCCCTTCTCTGGACTCTCTCCAGGAGATCCCTGTCCTTTTTACCCCAGGGAGCCCAGCACTGGACACAACACTCCAGGTGGGGCCTGAGCAGGGCAGAGCAGAGGGGGAGGATCCCCTCCTGTGACCTGCTGCCCACACTCCTCCTGATGCCCCCAGGATCCCATTGTCTCTCTCAGCCCCAGGGCACACTGCTGGCTCATGACCACCCTGTCACCCACCAGCACCCCCAGGTCCTTCTCCACAGAGCTCTTCTCCAGCAGGTCACCCCCAGCCTGTCCTGATCCATGTGGTTGTTCCTCCCCAGGTGCCAGACTCTCCACTTGCTGTTGTTGAATCTCCTCTGGTCTCTCCCTGCCCAGCTCTCCAGCCTGGCCAGGGCTCTGGATGGCAGCGCAGTGTCCTGCCTGTCAGCCACCCCTCCCAGCTCTGGATCAGCTGCATGGTCACTATCACATCCTGGGAAGCTGGGTGGAGGAGTAGAGTCCAGCTCCCTGCATGTATTAATGAGTAAAGTGAAGTGATAACCTGGTAGGAGCTAAGTATACCCCAGCTCACTGAGCAGATGTCAGGGAGATGTGTAACTTGTTCTGTCTACAGCTACAGGAACAAGTATTTTAGGACAACACCTTGTCTTGGACTTGAGGACTCTGCAGGGAAGACCTCTGCTAGGATGACATCCCAACTAGGAAGGGTCAATGACAGTCACAAAGCTGGAGAGAGCAGCTGTAGCTCAGGACTCTGAAAGGAGCTTAAACTGCCAACTCTCCAGGAGTTCTTGCTGGCAAAAAGTGCTCCCAGCCTCTTACAAACAGGGCCTGGTGTCATAAGTATGTGGGATATTTGTCTCTTGGGGTGGATAATATTTATCCAAGTCAAATCTGGATCCTCTTGGGTTTGTCTCTCCTTGAAGAGCCCTGTAGCATTTCTAAAACTGACACAAAACCAGTTGGTTCATTATCAAAACAAGATTTCATGCTTCTTGTTAATGCTTCTGGGTGAGATACCCATGCAGGCACAGGGGCTTGAAGGCAAGATGCAGTGTAAGTCTTATTTATTTCTCTCTCCCCTCCTTTTCCCCCTCCCACCACCCCATGCTGCTTACAGCAAACTGCTTACACCCAGCACCTTCACCCAAGGACTCTTACTCTGTTATCTGGATATTCTCTCTTGACTCTCTTGACATGAAGCTGAAGTTACAAGTCAGGAGGATGAAATGATCTGTAACTCATTAAAATACCTCTTTTTCTGGATGGCAGATTAAAGTTCTTAAGTCTGTTCTTCCTTTTTTTTTTTTTAACAGGAAAACAAAATTGTAAAGCTAAAAAGCCAGAGGGTTTGAATAGGGGGTGTAGAAGCTTCCCTTCCCTTGTGGTGTTAGTTGCATTGTAGGATTAATGAGTCTAGAGATTAAAATCATTTAATCTGCAAGCTGTAAATCCCATTTTTACTGAGAATTTCTTCCCATCCTTGTGCTGTCAATCTGTCCCTGCCCAGCTGTCTAACTAAGGGGTGGCATTTCTGTGTGTTCAAGGAGGAGTCCCAGAAAAGGGAGTTTGCTGAGAAGCTGGAGTCCCTCTTGCACAGAGCCTACCACCTCCAGGAAGAGTTTGGGTCTTCACTGCCCTCAGACAGCATGCTGCTGGATCTGGGTATGGCACTGGGTTAGAAATGCTTTAGAAGACCAGTTTCTTTTCTGATTTTATGGGGTTTTCCTGTAAGCTAGGTGATGAAGTGCTGTTTGGGGGGGTGGGAGGGAGAGCACAGTGGCTAAGAGGAGTGTTAATCTCTAAACTCCAACACATACAACTTCTTCCTCTCCTCCAGAGAAGACTTTAATGCTTCCATTGACTGATGGATCATTGAGGCTTCGGACAGATGATGAAGACAGCTCAGCTTCTGAGGACTCCTTCTTCTCTGCAGCAGAGGTGACTGAAGTTTCAGCTGTGGGTAGCAGTGGAGGGGAACCACAAAGGCAGTGAAGCCAAACAAGCAAAAGTGATACAACATGAAGCAACAGCCTGAGCTGGGAGGTTCCTGATGGATGTTAGGAAAAGCTGTTTCAGTAGGGGCATGGTGCAGCCCTTTCCAACCAGCATTTCCATGTCATCTTCCTATCTACTGTAGAAAACGTGCCATAACAGCTGGGAAAGTCCTGTAAATCTCAAGCAAGGTGGTTCAGTTGTGTGAATTTTAGGGAATAGTAAGCTCTGTGTGTGTGTGTCTCAGAGCTGAGACAGCTTTGACACCAATGGGGAAAGGAATAGCTCTGCATGAAATAATTTGCTAGCTGAAGAAAGCACATCTTGCTTGCATGCAGTCTCCAAGTGTTTGCAGATATTTAATGAGATCAATTTGTTCTTCCCATACACTTGCTGCCTCTACAGCTCTTTGACTCTCTCCACTTTGAAGATATACCTTTCCACCTCTCCAAGCCAGTAGCAGCATATGAAGAAGCTCTGCAGTTAGTGAAAGAAGGGAAGGTGGCGTGCCGGACGCTGAGGTAAAGACCCAGCTGGAGTTGTGGGTCTTTGTGTGGAGGCTGCTCTGAGCAGTGTGAACACATCACTTGGTTTTCAGCAGCCCTGTAACCAGAATAATCCTCTGGATTAAACTCTTAGCTGGATGGAAACTCTTAGCATCCTTCCTGCTGGTTCCAGCTTCCCAGGGAACTAAGCCCAGATTTTTAGGGGGTGTGTTTTTAAAAAAGGCTAATTGTCCCAGGAATTCAGTAATCAGAAATGGCCCTGTTCTGGGTGGCTGGGGCTGGCATGGCCCTGTTCTGGGTGGCTGGGGCTGGCATGGTCCTGTTCTGGGTGGCATGGTCCTGTTCTGGGTGGCTGGCATGGTCCTGTGCTTGTGACAGCCTTTGCAGCGGGGCTGCGCTCCCCCAGACAGCTGTGCAGAGGGAATGCCACGGGTACTTTCTCCTACACACAGACTGGGAATTAGTGGCTTTTTTTAGTGGGGCATAGCTGTTGGGAATGCAGGCATCAGGAGAGCTGAAATTGATGCAGTCCTTCCCCTTTCCCTCTAGGACAGAGCTCCTTGGCTGCTACAGCGACCAGGATTTCCTTGCGAAGCTGCATTGTGTCAGGCAGGCTTTCCAGGTGAGGGCAGCTCCAGGCACTGGTGCTGCCAGCAGCATGTTCTCCTCAGTCTGAGTAAAGTCTTTGCCCCTCCAGAGCAACTAAAAGCAGAAGCAGCTCCTTGCTTCACTCTGTATACCTGTCCTGATCCCTTTGATTTGGAGAGGGTCCCCGTGTCCAGCTTGAGTGGTGGTTACATGGCCACTGACAGGGGTTTAGTGCTGGGAAGTGAAAGTTTGGTAATTTCAGAGCTGCTACTCCCACTTAAGAACTTTTCACTGGGCTGGAGTCAAACCTCTGAAGTGGAGGAGCAAGGTTTCCTTCTCCTTACTGCCATCTGCATCCTGGCAATGTCTGTCTAGAGCCTGAACAGCAGCTTTTGTGCTCTGGCCTCACTGCTTCTCCTGTGCCTCTGTTCTTGGCACTTCCAGTCTTTCAGCCTAATTTTAAACTCATTTCCTGGAGAGAGCAGCTTTGTTTTCTAGACTCCAGCTTATCAAAGGTTAATGATACTGGTGTATGCAGCCTTGTGCTGCTTTGTGTCCTGTCCTTTTTTTCTCCCCCCTCCCAACTCAGAATTCGTGTGGGCATAGGCACTCACAGGAGACCTCTTGTGTTCCCTTTGCAGGAGCTGCTGGAGGATGAAAGCAATCAACTGTTTTTTGGGGAGGTGGGGAAGCAAATGGTGATAGGACTGATGACAAAGGCTGAAAAGGTAGGAAGTTTGTGTAACAGCTCAGTTGTGCCTTGTGAGCTCTTGTTCCTCCATCTCATCCCAGAGTTTTTCCAGTGTCTTGGAAGGAGAACACTTCATCTCTGTGCTGGTGGCTGTTGTGAGAAATAAAATGCCTGTGCTTTTAATCTCATTTAACCAAATTCTCTCAAAAGAACTTCTTTGTGCAGTTCCTGTGCACACTTTGATACTGTGCCTCACTGGAGTGAACAGGGGGTGCAGGCTATGCATCAGTGATGGGCCATCTCAAGGAATACAGGAAAGGGAAAAGACAACCTGACCTTTGCACCAACCACACACCAGCTCTCAGATCACTGGCTCAGTCAGTGAGCATCCCCTAAACAGGATCCTTGCTTGCAGAGTGTTAGTCCCTTACTGGCTTGGTTTGCTCACTGGTGTCTCTGGTTACTTCCCTGAGGAAAGTGCTTCGAGCCCCAGCTGAACCTGGGGCAAATCCACACCTCCCAGAAAGGAATTCCCTCTTTCCACACAAAAAGCTAAAACTTCAGCCAGTCTGAGGCAGTGATGTTGACACTGGCTCAAACCTTGGTGAAATGTGCCCACAACTGTTGTACCTTCTGAAGTGTTTTGTTTCTCTGCCAGAATCCCAAAGCTTTTCTGGAAAGCTATGAGGAGATGCTGCATTATGCACTGAAACAAGAGACCTGGCCGACCACACAGCTGGAGCTGGAGGGAAGAGGGGTTGGTAAAGATGTTCTCTCTAGGAAGCTGCAGGGGGGGTTGGAGGATAACAAATGTATAGGAATTTTTGGGGAGGGCAGGGGAAGATTGGATGTTGGGGTGTTTAAATTTCATGGCAAGTCTTTCCTTCAGCAATGTCAGCACTATTGTAGTTAAAACAATACAAACCCAGAACTCCAACTTTTTCTAGAGGGCACAAACTACTGTCTGTAGCTCTGTAAGGTTTGTTTGCCTTTTGGCTGGGCTTTTTCCTAGCTGCAGGATTGATAAGCCTCTTGGCCAGCTCCTCTCTAGGAGCTGTGAACTGAACACACAGGGTTCAGCCCTCCTGCTTGGTGGCAAACAAGTAAAGTCCATCTCCTTTTATTTTAGCATTTCCTTTACAGCCTGTTCTGCTCTCTGGCAGGTGGTGTGCATGAGTTTCTTTGATATTGTGCTGGATTTCATCCTCATGGATGCTTTTGAGGACCTGGAGAACCCACCCTCCTCTGTGCTGGCTGTGCTGCGCAACCGATGGCTCTCCGACAGCTTCAAGGAGACGGTGTGTTAACTGTGTGACTGTTAACAGGCCAGACTCTAACCTCAGCTGTCCTGGCTGAGCTGAAATGTCTCTTTAGAAATACCATGCTTTCCTAAAGCACTAAATAAGCAATCTTCTGGTACATGGAAATTGTTTATAGGAAAGCTTTGAAAGCATCTGGTTGGCTCCAGGAGAGTCATTTCTCTAGAGGCCTTTATCAGCGATGCCATGGAGATGGTGAAAGGTGGTGATGTGTGTTTTCATGAATTGAGGAGAAGAGGATCAATTGTAGGGAAAAGTATCAGTGGTTTATCCATTCTAGTGGTACCTTAGCAGACACTGAGGCTCAAATAACAGCTCCTTCCTCTAGTCCTGGCCCCCAGCTGTGTATTTAAGTCGTGGCTGGTTTCAGGGGCTGAAGGGATGATGGTTGGGAGGCACCTTTTAACAGCTGTCTGCTTACAGGCTGTGTTCTGGGGTGCTCAGCAGCTAGGTTGGATCATATTAGCAACCTTCAAAAACACATTTGCTTTCCTGGAATGGGGCTGGAGTGGCCAAATCTGCTTGCAGCTCTCTTAGATTTTGTCTTAATTTTAGAGCTGTTGGCACAGAAGGCCCTTTGCTTTGATACTGTGGCAGCAACCTGTTGGTAAAGTGCTTTTTTTGCTAAAAAGTAATCCCAGTAACTGATAATCTCTCTCCTGTTAATTGCAGGCTTTAGCAACTGCCTGCTGGTCAGTTCTGAAAGCAAAAAGGAGGCTTTTGATGGTAAGCAAAGTTAATTAAAAGGGAAGGGATCTGATTGTATTTGAAGCAGCAATGTTAACACCTAGATCATGCCAAACAAGTGGTTTAAGGTGGAACTGAATTGCATTCTTTCATCTTCAGAGCACTGGGGTCTGGCCATCACTGCTGCAGTGCCGTGCCAGTGTTTTACTGAATCACTCTGAGTTTATTCTCCCCTTTTCTTAACGTGAGGATCCAAAAACCAACGTTGCCTGTCTGGTGTTCCCTCTCCCTGCTCTCAGTACCCCAGGAATGGTTGCAGACACCAAGCAGCAAGGGGCTGCTCCTGCACTGTAGCTTCCCTGCTGGCAGCGCAGCGAATGGCTCCTGTGCCTCTCAGCGCTGACTGCTGGCAGGCTGTTGATGCGTTTCCTTTCAAGCTGTGGTTTTCTAAAGCATCGCAGCAGATGAGTTCATGGACCTGGGGAACAGGAAGCCGCAGCTTCACAACCCCAGTTTTGCCACAGGGTTCTGTGGCCTCTGGCAAGTTTTCAACTCCAGTCCCACATGGTACAACCAGGGTTTGCCTTGTGAGAGAAACCAGAGCGTTGGAAGCTGCATCGCTGCTGTCATGCAGTAGCTCTGCTGTGGGTATTTGCATGTCTCTTCCTGGCTTGGTCTGGAGATGATAAATAGTCTCTAAAGACTGCCTGAAGGTTGCCTTTCATTTTCCTCTGGTTATTTTCCTCCTGAAATAGTAGTTTAGAAACATGAAGATAGAAAGCTCTAGTTGTCCTTCAAGGGATCTGAAAGATAAATGTCGTTCTGCAGGAAGAGATGTTCTGAAGTAGCTCTTGAGTTACCAAAGCATGGTGCTCTCTGGCACAGAATTTAGTAGTTGATATGGAATAAGCTGCTCATTCTTTTATGAGAACCAAGACCAACCAGTTCTTCCCTTCCCTGTGGCAGGTACCAGATGGTTTTATCTCTCATTTCTACTCCGTATCGGAGCATGTCAGTCCTGTTCTAGCCTTTGGTTTTCTGGGGCCCAAGCAGCAGCTATCTGAAGTCTGTAGTTTCTTCAAGGTAAGATGGCTTTTCTGTACCTGGTCTGTGTGGGGCTCCTGCTGTCTTCAGGCATAAAGTTGTAGGTGTGTGTTTGATGGCTGACTTGGCATTAAGAAACTTGGCTCTGTACAAAAGGCTTCCAAAAATCATGGGTTTGGAGATGTGGATTGCTGAATTCAGCTTGATAAGAATTCCCAGAAGGATTTTCCTTAGCTGTCAGCAAAAATGTGTGATGAGATCAATTCATTCCATCAGTATTGGAGGAGATTATGGGGGTGTGTGTGCTGAAAGATGTTATCTAAGAGAACTGGGCATCTTAACAAGTTGTGTGTTTGATCTCAAAGCCTAAATCCTCTTGTTCATGTAGATAATTGCATGAGAGGCTGTGTTGCATTAATTAACTACTTGCTAGCATGGATAGTGCTGTGGACATCAGCATTGCTGTCCTGTTTCAGAGGTATGAAGGGATCCAGCCACAAAAGGAACTCCCAGCCTAAAGCAGATCTCTGCTTGGCTGTGCAGAGTTCCTTTCAGGCTGCCTGCTTGCTGCTGTCCAGGGAGCTGATACTGGCAGGTGGGATGTTGTTTCTTTACAGCAAACCTTCCTTTTGTCTTCTCAGCACCAGATAGTGCAGTATCTGAAGGACATGTTTGATTTGGACAACGTGAGGTACACAACAGTGCAGTCACTGGCAGAAGACATTCTGCAGCTGTCGCGGCGGCGCAGTGAGATCCTCTTGGGATATCTGGGCACTGAGACTTCCCCTGAGATGAATGGCATGCTTCCTGGTGACAACGAGCCACTGAAGGAGCTCATCTGATGGCAGGGGAGGAAAACAGTTTTGTACAAGGACCTTTTTTTCCTCCCAGAGATGGATAAAACTACCTGCAATGCTCAGTGGTGGCAGCAAGACTATCTCGACACACAGCATCCTGGTGGGACCTTCTGCTTTTTGTAGCCAGTAGTGTATGCTGGGATGGATCCAGGACCACTTGTCAGCTTCTGGTTTGAATTTCTTATTTGTTCCACCTTCCTGTTCTTTTTATTATTCTTCTTTTTAATGTGTCATACAAACCACAAACTGCCTGGGCCCAGATTTTTGCCCAGTTCTCTTGAATAGGGCAACGTATGTACCCGTTTCACCTCTGTGTGTTCTGGGAGATGATCCCTGATGTTTACCATTGTGTGTGGGAGCAGGAAGATCACTGGCAGATTCTGCACTTGACCCTTAGCTTCTCAAGGAGGCTTGTTTGCTTTGGGATTTTTATTACTGTTCGTTCTCTACTGTGTTTCTACAGACACTACTGCTGATTTTACCTTACGTGTGTTTAAGGTGCACAACGTGACTAGCAAAGATTTCTTTCCCAGGGAGGAAGAAATACTTCTGTAAAGCACTGAAGTGAAATGCAGGCTTTGGTAATCAGTGTGAAGCTCTAAGGAAGTCAGTCCATTCCTTTGCTGCTCTTTGCAGGCCAGGTGGTGGGCTCTGTGCCATGGTCATCCTCACTTAGGAGGTTGCTGAGGTCTATGTTTGTCCTGAAGGCGAGTGAGTGTGAGGAGGGGGTGGATCTGCATCCTGCCTGTGCATGCATGAAGTCTTTTAACAGCCATCAAAGTGCCTTGCTGTAGTTCAGAATGAGCCAGCAGCAGGTTTTTTTTTCTGGGGAGGAGGTGTGGGGTGTACACAAGCAGAGGGAACCGGTATAGTGTGGTGCCTGTTCCTGTTACACACAAGGTAGTGAGGTACAGATGTTGGATGTCATGTACAGAAGGGGTTCTGTGTGGAGGTAGTTGGAGAGCTGGGATCATGCTGCTAGAGAAAGGAGATGATTCTGAATAGTCTGACAAACCTGAGAACCAGTGTAGTTGTGGGTGTAGCTCAAATGCATGTGTATGTGTGAGCTTGTAGTGCTGGGACAGGCTCTTCTTGCACGGTGTGATGCTGACTGCACAGCTGGCACCTGAGATCTGGCTGCTATGGGACGTGGCCACGTTGGGTGCTAGGGTAGGATAGGGGCAGTGGGGAGCGCTGGGCTTGAGGCAGCCCTGCCCTTTGTGGGAGGTTTGCAGTGATGTGCTGCATCCTTGGTGAGGGTTGAGGGTCCAACTTATGCTTTCTCCTGGTTCAGCTCCAAACCCCAACCTTGGAATGAGGAGTTCTGCAGGGAGAAGAAAATGACTTTCACAAAAACACAAGCTCCCATGTTTGGTTTTATTCCCTCCAGACTGACTGGTTATCCCTTCTGTCTATTCCAGGTAAAAGGTGTAGGTGCTAATTAGCCTTATTTTGGCAAGGGAGGGGAAACAAAGGAAGAATCTGGAGTTTCCATGTGAGTAGGAAGTCAATGTGTGGGCTTGGAGAGTACAAATGTCTTCTTCCTCTTCAGCTATCTTGTGGATCCTGCTGGTGAAAGCAGGAAGTAAGCAAGCAGGGGGGGAAAAGTAACAGGAGGATGTAAAAGGAGTAGATAAATGCTCACAAGATGCTTGCAAGGGGGTAAGTGTAGAGCACGTAACATCTGGTGCTGTAGAAGCACATCAGGCTGATGTGGCTTATCCTGAAGCCCAGATTAAGGCAATAAACAAGGCAGAAGTGCTGAGCAGCTGACCCCAGGGAGGCTGCAGGAAGTAAACTGTTGGGAGGAGGGTTTAAAAGACCCCAACTGGCACTAGGACAGGGCTCTGAGGTGTCTGGCAGCATGCAGTGAGAGAAGAACCAGAGGATGTTGTATTAGCATGGCACACCTGCTCTGTGTACACTGTGACCTGACAGCAAGTCACCTGGCAGAACCCACTGGCTGTTGAGAGTGTTGTGTGCTCTGATTAGAAGAGAGAGAGTAACTTCAGCAGTTCTGTGTAGTGGTTAAAAAGATGCTAAAATGTGAAGATTAATGTAATAAGGTAGATTTGTCATTCTAAATGATCGATGCTGTTTAATTTCAGGTTTTTAGAGTTGTTTTATGTGTATTTATTTAGTATTTTGAGTGTCTTCTGGCCTCAGGGCTTGGTCTGCCTGCCTGCTCTGTGTACAGACAAGAACACTGGCCATTGATTTGGATCTTTTCACATCCTGCTGGGTGAGAATACCAAAACAGGGTCCCCATGAAGCAAACACTAACTTGCACTGTGGCTTTTTAAGCTAAGAAATTGTCAATTCTTAATCAAATGGGGGGGAGGGGGAACAACCCCCTTCCCCCTCCACCTAGTTTTATTACAGCTTTATGCTTTCCTTTAGCTGTTACTGCACATGAGGTACCCTGCCCTCCCAGGGAAGGTAAAGAGGGATCTTCCCCAAAAAGCTTCTTGAAGGTTGAGTTCTCCCCCCTCCACCTGCCAACAGCTGAGGATGAACTGACTGAGATGAACTGATTTTCCCATTACTGGGGAGGATGTTAAGCTTCTCTACACCCTCTTTCCCCTGCTGTGTCTTTGCTCCTCTTTCTCCCTCCTCAATCCCAGCGTAGCTTGAGAGGAAAGGCAGTAGTAGTAAAGTGTTTGCAGGCTCTGAAGGGTGCTCAGAAATTCTTCAGTATTAGTAGCAGATGACTTATGTATTTGGGTAGAATCTCTAGAGATAAGATATTTGCCTCTTTTATATAATAAAGCCTTATTCTCAAGGGGTTAAATCACTCTGGGCTGACCCTTTTGCACCATTTGACCCCTGATGGGGATTTAAGATGGCTTAGCAGCTCTGAAACAAAATCCTGCAGGCGTTTCTGATGCTTCAAGAGAATTTCAAACGTGCATGGTTCTCAGTTTTTAATGTGGAAGTTGTAACAAGCTTCACCAGTGCTTAAAGTACCTACTCAGTACTTGAGTATCTTTGTAGAGACTACAGCAGATGGCTCTAGGAGGGTCTTTATCATCTTTAAAGCACAAATCCATTAGTGAAAGAGGGGAAAAACCTGCCTTGTTGTTTCAATGGGATCAGCGTGGCTTGTGCTGTCTCATACAAAGGAGGTGGGAAAGCAGGATTTTATTTACCCCTCTGCAGTAGAACATTCCTCTGCCATATCTGAATCTAATGAATGTAAAATTGTGCCTGTTTGTTTTTTTTTTCTTTATTTCCTAAAGGTGTACAAATCTGTTCTTATTTTGCTGCTTTCTTTTTCTTTGCAGCTTTTTTTTTTCCTTTTTTTTGGTTTTTTTTTGTTGTTGTAATACCTTTAATCTTAGGATGTGGGCATTACAAGTGAAATAATAAAACTTTCCTTCCTCATTGTGGTTTTTCTTTCTAAATTTCCTGGAAAAAACTTGCCAGAAACTTTGGGGTTTAATTTTAAGTGATGGTCGTGGTGACACCTCTGGTGTTAGTGAGAGTATAAACCAAGGTTTGTTCTTTCGAGGGTCAAAATGCTAAACTCACAGCAAGCTTAAGAGGGAGGAGAGGAGAGGGAGAGGGAGGGGAGGGAGAGGGAGGAGAGGGAGAGGGAGGAGAGGGAGAGGGAGGAGAGGGAGAGGGAGGAGGAGGAGAGGGAGGGGGAGGAGGGGGAGAGGGAGGAGGGGGAGAGGGAGAAGGGAGGAGGAGGAGAGGGAGAAGGGGGAGAGGGAGAAGGAGGAGAAGGAGGAGGAGAGGGAGAAGGAGGAGGAGAGGGAGAAGGAGGAGGAGAGGGAGAAGGAGGAGGAGAGGGAGAAGGAGGAGGAGAGGGAGAAGGAGGAGGAGGAGGAGAGGAGGTTTGTTTGAGTGGGGAGTCTTCCTGGTTCTATTGAAGACAAGTCCATAGGTGAAGCTGGCTGTAGAATACACAAGACAACTCCAGTGTACTTTTGAGCAGTGGCTGAAAACAATGGGGTTTAAACTTTCCAGATTTTTCTTTTTCCATGGGGGTTTGATTTCTGGGTTTGGGTATGGTGTGGGGAGCCTAGCAGACTGTGATAAAGTGATAACAGAAATCCCAGTAAAGAGCAGAATCTTTTCAACATTGTCCAACTACTTCTAACACACTCATCAGCCTTCCAAACTGTGTGAAAGAAACCCAGAGTGAAAACTGTGTCTTGGTATCAGAGATGCCCATCTACTGAGCAATGCAGGCAACTCTTCATCTTTTCCTTCTTCTGAAGTAATACCAGTATGTTTAAATACTTTTCATTTGTTTAAATCCTTTTCATTTTTCGTACAGAAACCAGATTGAATCAGATAGACTGTTTGCTTCCACGGTGATTGAAGATTTAAAACAACTGAATAAAAAAAAGCCTCTGTTAGCATTAATGCCAGCCTGTCACAGACTATGATATATGCAAATAAAATGTTCATGAATAGGAGAAATCTTTGTCTCATGCCACACCCTGAAGGCTAGTGGAAAGAGTTAAAAGGAGTTTATCTTCGTTTCCATGGTGTCAGACTGTATACTCATTATATCTCCAGAGCTGCTTTGTGCTTTCTTATGCTGGAAGAACAGAGCAAAAGGCTGCTCTCTGTATTGACACTTTCTTCTTCTGTTCAGGAAGGAGTGGGTGAATATAGCAATGAAGCCCACAATTTTCAGTACTTGTCATGGTACATAGATCAAATGTAATCCACTCTGCCAGCCTAAGTCTATATTCAATAGCTTGGAAAGGAGGAGATTTATTTAACTTGAATAATGAAAGCAGTAAATCACTCATGCTACCTTGTAGCAGTCTTCTGCAATGAACTGAACTGCAGTAAATATTTGCTCTTTCTTTCCAATTAACGAGACTTTAATGCTATGTTTCTTCTTGCAATGCCAGGAAGAGTGTCAGCTTTGAAGAGGCTGTTGAAATTAATGGGACATAATTAGAATTGCTAGCTGAAAACAGGTATATTACAACTGCAGGAAAAGGAGTTTTCTCCCTGTTCTGAAAGCTTCCTTTAAGGTGACCATGTTAAGGGATAGAAATCCTTATCCTATGAGCCAGCAGTGTGCCCTGGGGCTGAGAGAGACAATGGGATCCTGGGGGCATCAGGAGGAGTGTGGGCAGCAGGTCACAGGAGGGGATCCTCCCCCTCTGCTCTGCCCTGCTCAGGCCCCACCTGGAGTGTTGTGTCCAGTGCTGGGCTCCCTGGTGTAAAAAGGACAGGGATCTCCTGGAGAGAGTCCAGAGAAGGGCTATGGAGATGATGAAGGGCCTGGAGCATCTCCCCTGTGAGGAAAGGCTGAGAGAGCTGGGGCTGTTCAGCCTGGAGAGAAGAAGACTGAGGGGGGACCTAATCAATGGTTATCAATATCTGAAGCATGGGGTGCAGGGGGAATTGGCCAGCCCCTTTTCAGTGTCTGTGGGGACAGGACAAGGGGCAATGGCTGCAAATTGGAGCCCAGGAAGTTCCACAGCACCATGGGGAGGAACTTTTCCCCAGTGAGGGTGAGGGAGCCCTGGGACAGGCTGCCCAGGGGGTGTGGAGTCTCCTTCTCTGGAGAGATTCCAGCCCCATCTGGACACCGACCTGTGCAGTATGAGCTGGGGAGCTGCTTTGGCAGGGGGGTTGGACCCCAGGAGCTCTCCAGGGCCCTTCCAACCCCTGTGACTCTGTGATCCCTGTACTTTCCTGACGTATAAAAATCAAAGGCACTTCCTTGCCTATGTTTATTGCGCTGTTCTTACATATTTAATTTTTATATAAGCCTGTTTTACTTTTTAAGATGGAATTAACTTGGTTGCTTTGACTTGAAGGTGTCTTTGCCTTCCACAAGCTCTTGCATATCTCACTTCTGCAGTGCTGCACTGATCGTGTTCTGCTTTTCCCTCAGGCTCCAGAGGTAAGTAGCACTCTCTGGGGTCACACATTCATTTCGGTTTGGACTTCAAATTGAGAGATTTGGGCAGTTGAAGGTATTTGGGGGGAGAAAAAAAGGTTATTGCCTGGATTAGGTGTTCCCTGGCCTTTGCCTTCTGGTTTAAGGGCTGCGGGGAGTTCAGCAGCCGCATCCTCACCCCTGCTGCCATTCTGCGAGGGGGCTTTTTTTTTTTAATGCTTTAATTGCACATGTGTGTGTTCACGCAGAGCTGGGGAGGAGATGGGGCTGTAATTCTCTTCTTTAAAAGGCAAGAATCAATATTTAGAGCAGAGGGGGTTAGCTCTTGCTGCTCAAGTCACTCCAGCATCAGGGCAAGGCGAGAGGTTCCCCTCAGCTAGTGAAACAGCCCTTGTGTCTGGAGTGCTGCCATGTGTAAAATGAATGATTCCTTTTTAAAACCAGAGCTTTTCCCCCTCCTTAGACAAGGGGACGGGAGCACAGGCCCCTTCGGGTGTCACTCAGGGAGGGGAGGAGGCAGAATCGCCTCAGGGAGCGGTCCCAGCCCAGCCCATGGCGGGCACGACCAGCGCGGCTGCAGGAGGCCGTGAGGCGGCAGCAGCGGGGAGGGGGGTGAGGAGGAGCCCTTCCCTGGGGTCCTGCCGGGCCCTGAGCGGGGCTCTCAGGGCGGCTCTCAGGGCGGCGGGCACCAGAGGCCATTTTAACCGCCAAACCGCCGCCGAGCCCCTTCCTCAGCCCCCCCTGTGCCAGCTCCCCCAGCGCCGCAGCTGATTGGCTAAGAGCTGGCGGCAATGGAAGATGGTGATTGGCTAATCTGCATTGCCTCCTTCGCCAATGAGTAAGGGTAATGGCGCCCGCCTTTCTTCCGATTGGCTTTTGACGCTACCTGCGTCTCCCTCCGATTGGGCAGCGATGTTAGGAGGCGATTGGTCCTGCCGCTCCCCGGGTTGGATTTTTAATAGGGTGGCTGTAGTTTGGCCGGCGCCTCACCTGCCGCGCGGCGCCATTGGGCCGCTGCTCTCCGCACCCCCGCCCATTGGTTGTACCGCCCCTTAAGTCCGCTCCCATTGGCCGGGGTGGCCCGGCCCGGTATCCGGGTAAGATGGCCGCAGTCGGAGAGTGCTCGCTCCCTGCTCCGTGGCGGCCGGTATCCCTCACTCACGTCGAGTATCCCGCAGGTAAAGCTCCGCTTCGCCCCTGCCCGGCCTCCGGGGCGGCCGCCGCGCCGTTCCCCTGGGTGGTTCCCGCCCGCAGCCCCACGGCACCCCTAAGGGCCGGGCTGGCAGCTGCCAAATAGTGAGCCATTGAGCGGCCGCTCTGAGGCGGCGGGGCGCGCGTGCGCGCTGGGGGCGGTGGGGCTCGCTGCCTGATAGTGAGCCAAAGGGCGGCGGGGGGTTGGGGGGGGAGAAGAAACTCGGCGCTGCGCATGCGCCCTGGCGAGGCGCCGTGCTCCGGGGGGCTGCTGAGCCCCGGGCGGGGAAGGGAGCCGGGAGGCGTCGGGGTGCGGCCCTGTCCCGCAGCTATGGGACCCCGCGGCCGTGTCTGCCCTCCCCGCTCACCCTGCCCCCCTCACGCCCTTGTCTCGGCCCCCTCCGCAGCCCCTAGGCATGCCCAGCCACGTGTGGCCGGCCTCGGGGTGCGGGTCCCACCCAGGGTGCGCCCACCCCCTGTGACGGGGCCGCCTGTCCCCTCCCTCCCTCCCTGCTGCCAGGTGTCTGGGAGGATGCTGGAGGGCTCAATTGGCGTGTCCCAGGACCAGCTGGCCCTGGCGTTACCTGGTGGCATCATGGGGAGCCATGGCCCTGGCTGGGGTGGGAATGGGTCCCACTGGTGTGTTTGGGTCAGGCGGTGCCCTGGGAGAGACACTTAGGGCTTCCCAGAGATCAGGGCGAGGTGGGTTTGGGTTCAGTGAGGGCTGAGAAGCCGTGGGTGCTGGTGTGCAGGGTGGGGCTGTGGTGTGATCACAGGGGTCCTGTGTCATGTCTCTGTGGTTAGTAGCCTGGCCTGTGCTGAGGTAGGATGAGTCCTGAGCAAATGGGTCTGTACTGGGACAGTGGCTCTGTAAGCAGCCCCTCAGGTGCTTCACACTGTGCTGGATTTGTGAGGGGTGGGAAGAACTGTCGCTGTTTATTGAGCTGCTTTTTGTATTGAAAAGAAAAAGCTGGGTGTGAAGTGTCAGTGTTGGTCTGGACTGGTCAGAATCCAAACTTGGTGTTAACACTGTTTGCAATATTGCTGGTCTCCTTAGCAGGTCCCTAACTTGCCTTAAAGTGTTGCTGTGTGTCCTGTTTCAATAGCTAGGCTTTGGTTCCTGGGGAAAGCTCATCAGCAGTGCAACACCTAAAGCTTCTGAAGTGCTCAGGGATCTTCTGGGTTTAAATTACCCATTTAGTCAGAAGACTTGAAAAGTGACAGCTCTGAAAGGATCTGGTGCTGGAAATACATTGTTTCTCCCCACTCCTTCCCAGTATGGCTGTTTATCGGGTTTTCTGTATGATACTTCATGTGAAAGGTTGACATTTCCTTTTCTGTCTTGCATTTTTTTGTCTTCACTCTCTATGTTCTTATGCCATCCCCCTTCTCAAATCTATTAATGTGACAATTTGGGGAAGGAGGGGAGGGGAAGTAATCTTTCCATCCACTATTACTGATACATTCATCTTTATATCTTCTCTCCTTATCTGAAGCTGGAAGTCTACACAGAGTGCCCTGTGTGCTGTTTGCTGGATTGGTTTGGGAAGTGAAGGTGTAATTGCAACTGCAGCACGAGGGTTATCTGTCAGATCTTCAAGAATCTGACATAATGTGATTATTTTCTCTCTGTGTTGAGTGCTTTTATCCAGGCAAAGGGGGAAGTTGGATTGTTTGGAGGGGGTGAATCACCACCAAGATTAGGGTTATGTGCTGAGGGGATGAGTGCTGTGTTTGTCTTGGATAAAATGTGAAAGGCTAAGAAAAAGCAGAGGCAAAGGACTTAAACTAGCTGGAGGTAGAAAGTTTTCTTAGTTTGGTCTGGAAAAATGAGTTGCAGTAAGATGGTAGGTGTGAGACTTCTACTTGGGTTTGGGGAAAGGGCTCTAACTTGGATTTCAAAAGCTGTTTATGTTCTGCCTCTGTACAGCTTCAGGCCAGGTCCATGAAGCTGCTAGGTAATGCATATTTATAAACCAGTGATGTTGGCAGTGTGCTCAGCACAGTGGATTTGATGTAGCCTTGTGCTGATAGAGAGGGGTCAGAAGGAGAAATAGATCCTGCTTTTTTACTGAAACAACTCACTGCTGATTCCTGGCTGGCAGGTGAAGTCCATCTTGGGCTTCTGCTTGTAATTGTGAAGGGGAGATGTGTCTCCAGAAGAGCACTTATCCTCCCTGTCTTTATCTCTCATTTGCTTATCAATACTGGTGTAATTTGGACACAGTGCAAGGCACCAACCCCCCCATCCTTACTGCCTGTGGAGCTGCTGGGTTCTGCAGGGCTTTCTACCATGTCACCTGTGAGCAAGATCAAGTGTGAAACAGTGGGTGAACGCTGTGTTGGACAACTGCAAACTGGTCTGAGTAATGGGATCTTGGAGACCTACCTGAAGTACCTTTACTACCCATAGTAAATGTCAAGATCAAACATAGGGACAAGAAAGTACCAAAGGCAGTGTAACTTGTCAGTGTATTAAACATGCTGCTGAAGAGGGCAGTCTTTAAAAATA
Source organism: Laterallus jamaicensis coturniculus (assembly GCA_022605575.1). NCBI lineage: Eukaryota > Metazoa > Chordata > Aves > Gruiformes > Rallidae > Laterallus > Laterallus jamaicensis. Next base: position 10,245,943 of record JAKCOX010000022.1, read on the forward strand.
CCATCCTGATACTGCTTTCAGAAATGTTTGGTCCTGGAGCTTTGCTGAGACCAAGGAATGATCTGGCATAGTGTCTGGTTGCTGGCAGGTAGGCAGGAATAATCCTTCCTCTGTATGTCTTTCAAGTAATCAGCTGGTGATTGCATCAGGATTGTGCAGTCCTTTGATGGATGTAGAAAAGCTATACTCTGAATGTGTCTAATCACTTTTTGAACCCATTTCCCTTTGGATCTTGCAGTGTCTTTGGCACTGAGCTCTGTAACTTAATGTGGTGGTTCTTCCTTTACTGCTTTTAAGCCCACACTGCTCAGTAACTTCATCCAAGGTGCTCCCTGATCTGCACTGAGCAGTACCAAGTGCTTGCTTTCCTTCTCTCCCTTTCATTCAGGACTTTATAGCAATGCTGTGTCCTCTGTTTTCACTTTTCAGCTGCAAATCTGCACTACTTGATATTTTCTGAGTGGCTCCCACTTCATTCTTGTTATCTTTGTCCCCTCTCTGTTTGCCTTTTCTGTGTTTACTGTCCCTTTTCAGACCCTGACACCAGAATCCTAGACTGGCCTGGGTTGGAAGGGACCCCAAGGATCACAGAGCTCCAACCCCCTGCCACAGGCAGGGACACCAACCTCAGGCCTGGAGCTACACAAGGTTGCCCAGGGCCCCATCCAACCTGGCCTTGAACACCCCCAGACACAGGGCACCCACCCCCTCTCTGGGCAGCCTGTTCCAGCCCCTCACCACTCTCTCTGCAAAGAACTTCCCCCTAATATCCAATCTAACCCTTCCCTCCTCCAGCTTTAATCCATCCCCCTTGTCCTGCCATTGAATGTCATAGTACATTTCAGTAGTGCTGTAAGAGTAACTTGTTTTGATCTTAAAAACCTCCTTCTTGCCTTTTTGACTGCTGCAGAGCATTGGATACCTTCAGAGCAGCACTGGCTCATGCTAAGCCTTGAGGGTTCCTTGGTTGACAACAACCAAATCAAGTCCTGTCATGGTGTGTGTATAATTAGGCTTGTTTTTTCCTGTGCACATTGCTTTGCATGGGATGAGTTTGTTGCAGACCTAAAACTCATCTTCAGGGACTTCCTGTCTGTAGGGGTGAGTTTCACTGGAGAAACATTGAGTTCCTGGTTTGTTTGGGTTTTTTATTATTATTTGGAGAAAATGAAAAAAAAAACCCCACCCAAAAACAACCCCAGACTTCCTCTCTTCAGTGCAGCTGGGATTCTTAAAGCCCTGGGACTTTCTGGATCTCCTCTTCTCACATTGAACACATTCTTTAAGGAGAGAAACCTGGTGTGCCAAACCCATTCTCTGCAGGATGACTGAGAATCTTCCTGTTTTCTCAGTTGGGAAGGGTGTTTACTACAGTCAGGCAGCACCAGAGAGGCAGAAATCAACCCCTCAGAGCCAAGGTGCTCGTGCTGAGTGTGTACTTTGGCTCAGCAGTTCTCCTTGCTGTCTGGTATCAGCACGTGTTGCTCCTCTAGGAATGTTTGTTCTGATAATCCTTGCCATGATTTGTGTTTGGGGTGATAGCTCACCAGTCAGGGCTCCTTCCATAGCTAAGTAATTCCAGTTGAAAGAAGCAGATACCTCCCAGTTATTCAGCTTTCTTCAATGCAGGGTTAAAGTATTACCTTCCTGCAGAAGTTTCATGTCTGCTGTGTGCCTCTTCTACCATAATTTAAAGCCTCCTGAAGATATTCATACCATCCCACAGCTTGTGATACCAGGATATGCACAAGTAGAAGCAATGATGACCCATGATGAATATTTACTGCTGTGAATGCATGTGACACACATACACTGCATGTATGTGTCTCATCAAGGACACACAACCAGCAGCAGTGCCACAAATAGATCCTTCAATAGGAAGTGGCAGTGGTAAAGCTACATCTTGTGGTAGGATGTGGTTCAAGTGTTGTTGATTGATATTTTTACATTATAGCCAGGTAAAGCTTTGGATATTTTCACCAAAAGAATGCTGGGTAAAATGCTGAATTGGAGCAGAAGTAGATGCTGAATGAAGGCTGAGGAAAAATAGCCTGCTTCTGAGCTATCTATAGTGCTTCACCTGTTTAACTCTTGGGTGCCTAAAAATGTAGTAGCTGGGTTCTTTATTTCTTGCATCCCAAGCCCCAGATGATGTCTGCAGAAGGCTGGACTTGAGGGAAAAAAAAAAAGCAGGGTTTTAACTAGAACAAACCCAAAGCTATATATTAAATAGACCTTCCTTTTGCACTTTTTTCCTGAGGTTTTGTCTCTGTTCTTAACTGGCTGGAGGAATTGCTTTAAAACCCAACCTGTCAGCTCTCCTGCACGTCCCCTTTCCATTGGAATAAGTCTCTGAATGTAGGTAAGGAGTGACACAAGGGATCACGTTCTGAGGCCCCGGCAGCGCAGTGCAGTGATCAGCACTGGCCTTTCTCTCTGAGCATCTTGCTCTGCCTTCTTCACTGGGGATTTCCAAGCACTTCAGAGCTGGTTTAGTTAGCACAGCTCTGCCTTGAACAGCTCATCTAGCAAGTGCATTTGTGGTGGCATTACTGAGTTCCTGGGGTACAGCGAAAGTGCTGCCATCAGTTCATAGAACCGTAGACTGGGCTGGGTTGGAAGGGACCCCAAGGGTCACAGAGCTCCAACCCCCTGCCACAGGCAGGGACACCAACCTCAGGCCTGGAGCTACACAAGGTTGCCCAGGGCCCCATCCAAAACCTGGCCTTGAACACCCCCAGGGATGGGGCACCCACCCCCCCTCTGGGCAGCCTGTTCCAGCCCCTCACCACTCTCTCTGCAAAGAACTTCCCCCTAATATCCAATCTAACCCTTCCCTCCTTCAGCTTTAATCCATCCCCCTTGTCCTGCCATTGTCTGTCCTTTAACAAGCTGATTCCCCTCCTGTTCCTCTGCTCCCTTCAGGGACTGGCAGGCTGCAATGAGGTCCCCCCACAGCCTTCTCTTCTCCAGGCTGACCCAGCCCAGCTCCCTCAGCCTCTCTTTGTAGGGCAGCTGCTCCAGCCCTCTGAGCATCTCCGTGGCTCCTCTGACCCCTCTCCAACAGCCCCACATCTTCCTTGTGTTGGGCCCCAGCTCTGGACACAGGATCCAGCTGGGGCCTCCCAGGGCAGAGCAGAGAGGGACAATCCCCTCCCTGTCCCTGCTGCCACCCCTCTGCTGATGGAGCCCAGGATCCCATTGGCCTTGGGAGCTGCCAGAGCCACTGCTGCTCATGGGGAGTTTCTCATCCCACAGAATCCCCAGGTCCTTCTCACAGGGCTGCTCTCCAGCAGCTCTTCTCCCAGTCTGGATCTCTGGCTGGGATTCTTCCGGCCCAGTTCACATGCAGCTTTTTATTTGCCTCCTCCCCTAGAAAAGAAGCAGCTCCAGAATAGGATTCTCTGGCTGCTCTTAGCCACAGTAACAGGTAACATTATTCATGCTCTCTCTGTTCTGTTTTAAATGCCTGGCTGAAGTGTTTGGGGAGCTGTGGTGTTAAGGCTGAGTAAAGGACCCAGTGCTCTGCCTTTCAGGAGCATCTGGTTCTCTGCCTCAGGTTGGAATGTGGGTGTGCACCCATGGAGTCTGGGTGGCTTGCTTTCTTGGGTATGTTGTGGCGTCCAGCAGGGAGCAACACACAATTCAATATGAATTTTAGGTGAAGCCATTTTATGAGGTGAAATCACCCAGATTCTAGACCTTTCTTACTGCAAACGTGGCAAGCTAAAACACTGCTCATTGGTTACACACACTGTTCACACCATATTGATTGGTTAGTGATTATAATGAGTTCTGATAAACCTATCTTATAGCTAAACATCCTTAGTTTACCTTTAATACCTAAAAGCATCCGCACACCTGCTGTTTGACCCTCTTGTTATGGTTGGTTCCTAACATGTTCTGTTACTCCCAAATCCCTTCCCATAACTGCTTCTTGGGTTAGGGCAGCCTGTACCCCTATCAGCAAGGCTGCTGTGTTTTGAGAATGGGATTATTAGGATCCTCTCAGCATGAGGAACTTTTCCTGTCTCATGGGAACAGAAGAATAGTGTCAGGGCCTAAATCTTGGGAGAAGAGAGCTAGGCCACATGCAGGCCTGCTGTCTGCCCTGACAGTATGTCATCATGGAAGAGCTTGAGTTTGATACTGCTGCTGCTATTTAAATTAAAAGACTACTTTCTTAAGTGTTCTCCCACCATCTGCCCAAGAAATAGAACTCCCCTGACAAGAGGAATAATCTGGTTTGGTTTCTCCTTGACAAAAATGACAGCTTTTAGTCTGGAAGTGCTACGCCCTTCTGTGCCACGGGTTAGCAGAGTGAATGATCTGGTGATTCCTGGATGATGAGCTGTCTGCACTTGGTGAGACTATTGGAAAGTATTCTGAAGGCTTTCAGGGTAGTTTTTGTTCTCTGGTAGCTTCTCCTGTGAATTCCTTCATCGTTTAAGACAGGATTTGTTTAGCTGAGTGACTGTGGTTTATAGAAGGCCGTAAGAGGCTCGATCCTCTCTTGCCAGGTAACAGGTACCATCACATCCACGCTGCTGCCCTGCTTTGGGAGCACTTGGAGCTCTCCTGCTGCAAGGCTTCCCTGCCACATGGTGCAAGAAAGGTTTTGAATTCCTTGTCTTCTAATGCTTTTCAGGTTAAGGACAAGACAGAACCTCACCCCAGTGAAATTCTTGGGGTTTTTTTTCCTCCAACTCCTCCTAATTTCACTGATGTTGCAAGCTAAACCTGCAATAATCCCTGCTGTGATGCTGTTGTTGGTTCCCAAATCTACCCCAGAGCCTGGAGATCTGTGTGCTGTACCTAACAGAACTACAACTAGGTGGCAATAACATCAGCAGGGTGAACTTTGTAGTAGTGTGATAACTTATTTTTATCAGCTCTGGTATTCAGAGGCTGGTTAAAGTCCCTTTTGCCAAGTGCTGCTCTAAACTGTGGGGGTGTGGGCTGGGGAGACTCTGTATCTTGCCATGGAATTGATCCAGGAATGAATCCAATGCTCAGCCATGCAGAGGCATCCTGTTTCCTTTTGAGAGGAGGGAGGAAGGATAAATTTATGTGGGGGGGCTGATCCTTTTGTGTTTGGAGATAGGATGGAGAAGAACTAGTCTCTGCAAGCCAATATAGGCAGTGCTGTCTCTTAAGTTGCTCATGGGGTTCATGCCATGTTTTTGTAGTGACTGCTGCCTTTAAGGGTTCTCTGGTGGATAGTTCTTACTCTCCTATGTGAATTGCTGGTCTTGGAGCAAAATTACTCTGATAATTTTTTGTTTCATTGGAATTTATGCTGATATCTTCTCTCCAAATACTTTTGTGTCCTTTTTCAGGGAATAGGGGCAAGAGAAACTGAAGTTTGAAGAGACATGGTTGCTCTTTACCTTGTTTGCCTACTTCTGTGTCTGTAATAGTTCAGGATAAAGGTTTTGAGGTACCTTATGACCTCTTCTGAGGTGCCATTGCTCCCTGATTCTCCCTGGGGGATAACTAGATCATTAGCTCTCTGGGGTGGAAGCCCAGAGTCATTCCTGTGTGGTGCAGCAGGCTCCTGGTACAAAAGCAGTGTCTCCTTTCACATCTCCTGCTATGTTGAGCTATTTATTTCCTCCCCATTTTGCTAATGCCAGTGTTCATGCAGACACATGGTGAGATGGATTTAGGGAGCTGATCCAGCTGAAAACTAACCCATTTTAGAAAGGGAGTGGGAAAGGATTGGTTTAGGGAGCGTTTGCTGGCACAGGGAGGCAGCAGGAGGGGAAAACGCTGCCTCTTGTGCTTGTGTTGGATTAAAGTGACTCTGGGCCCACACCCATGGTCCTCATTGTAAATTGGCCAGCAGTAATCTCTGCAGAAGGATGCCAAGCTCCTCTCATCCCTGTTTTTTCAGCCTCAGTGGAAGCACTGCTGTCTTCCCTGCCTCTGCTCCTCTCACGCAGGAGCAGCAGAGTCGGCCTGCAGCCTGGAGACTTGCTGCAGTGCTGAGTTTGCCCCTCTGCTCCCAGTGATTCACAGCACTAACCAACCCATGCTTTGGTGGCAGGCAAGTACCTGTGATGTTCAAACTGATTTGTTTCTCTGTTTGTTTCCCTAGGTGATTTCTCTGGTCAGCTTTTAGCTTACTTGAGTCTCGGTCCAATATTCATTATTGTTGGCTTTGTAACACTCATCATATTCAAGAGAGAGCTTCACACGGTGAGTGAGTCCTCCTCTCCCCAGCTTCTCCTTCTGGCACAACAAGTCTTTTCCTTTGTCACCTGCTGCTCCTGTATTCACACTTCATTTTCCATCTTTAGAGATCAAGCTTGGGTAAGGTGATCCTGTCAAAGAACAGCAGGAGACACTTCTCACCTGTACGTGGCTAAGAGACTGCTTAGCCTTTGCTGACCCATCCCAGACTGGGCTGGGTTGGGAGGGACCCCAAGGGTCACAGAGCTCCAACCCCCTGCCACAGGCAGGGACACCAACCTCAGGCCTGGAGCTACACAAGGTTGCCCAGGGCCCCATCCAACCTGGCCTTGAACACCCCGAGGGACGGGGCACCCACCCCCTCTCTGGGCAGCCTGTTCCAGCCCCTCACCACTCTCTCTGCAAAGAACTTCCCCCTAATATCTAATATCAGACCCTTCTGTTACTCTGCCGCGTGTTTTGGGCATTATATGTCCAAAAGCATGGAGGGAGATGTCTGAGGAACTAAGGAATCCTATTGCAGAGTGGGAACACTCCCAAGATCCAGTAAGATGATAGCACTAGTGGGTTCCTGCAAGATGGGCAGCATATGCAGGAGATGGTGTCTGTAGCTCAGTAGGATGTGTTTTCCTTGAACAGTGGTGAGGCAGAAAATGGGATCTGAAATAAACCAAATGGAATCCTGAGGGAACAGAGCTGTCTCTAAGGGCTGATTCCCAGCTGCACATCAAATATCAGGGACAGAAGAGACTCATGTTTCTGCACAAATGACCAAAAAGGCATCTTTTTTTTGGTAATACATGTTTTCTGTCTGCTCTGACAGGTAGTTGGGAATCAGTGCCATGGATAAATTCCCTTTAGGAGGTATAAACCTCTCTTAAACAACTGTCCTCAGAAAACAGATCAAACAGGGCCAGCAAAAGGATGTTGGCAGCAGATTTCCAATATAGGGCCATGGTGTCATGGGAACCAGTGGCTTAAAGGACCTGGGAATGGGACTTCTGGTTACTAAGCTGATGATAGCTAGGAGAGGCAGCTAATTTTGGCAATTCAAAGGTTTCTCACTGGCTTAAAAGAGAGAATAAGCTGTCATAGCTATTGCACAAGTTCATACTGAATACAGGGGCTTGTGAGGTGTTGGCAGCAAGGCAAGTGTTGAGGTTGACTCCCAGTTCTTTAGGTGGGAAGTCACCACTGTGCTGGAGAGAGACACTAGCTGACTTCACAGCAGCCTGACCTGTAGCTCAGGACATAGTCTGAAAAATTGCTTCATCATCTGGAATGGGACCGAGTATCATCACCAGCTGGAAATTTGAGCACAGCAGCAGGACTAATTTAGGGGAGGTGTATGGACTGTGTAATTAAAGAGTAAAAATAAAGGCTATCAGTCTGGCTTGGTCCTGAATGAGGCTTTATTTTAGACTGAAGATAGCAACTTCTCTAAGAATATTTTCATCTTGGAAAAAGCCAGAAAGCCTAAAAAGTCACCTTTTTAAAAGCTGTTTACCCAAGTACCAGTATGGGCACTCCCCCTGTTGGTTATTGGGAAAGACAACCCCTTAAAACAGGCCCTGTTAAGTGTCACTTCCTGCACTTGCTGGTGGAAGAACACCAGCAGAGTTGCTCTACAGTGTCATTTTTTTGTCTCTTTCTGTGAAAAAAAACTTTGCTAAAAAGCTGCATTTTCTCATTTTTTTCCAAAGTGGGCTGAAAACAAAATGCTCTTCTTCAAGTAGAGAATTTTTGAGCTAATGGTCTTAACTCTGATAGGCAAAAAAGAAGATTGGAGACATATGGTTTGGGGTTTTGTTAAGAGAGAAAATCATAGAATCATAGACTGGGCTGGGTTGGAAGGGACCCCAAGGGTCACAGAACTCCAACCCCCTGCCACAGGCAGGGACACCAACCTCAGGCCTGGAGCTACACAAGGTTGCCCAGGGCCCCATCCAACCTGGCCTTGGACACCCCCAGACACGGGGCACCCACCCCCTCTCTGGGCAGCCTGTTCCAGCCCCTCACCACTCTCTCTGCAAAGAACTTCCCCCTAATATCCAATCTAACCCTTCCCTCCTCCAGCTTTAATCCATCCCCCTTGTCCTGCCAGTGTCTGTCCTTTAACAAGCTGATTCCTCTCCTGTTCCTCTGCTCCCTTCAGGGACTGGCAGGCTGCAATGAGGTCCCCCCACAGCCTTCTCTTCTCCAGGCTGACCCACCCCAGCTCCCTCAGCCTCTCTTTGTAGGGCAGCTGCTCCAGCCCTCTGAGCATCTCCGTGGCTCCTCTGACCCCTCTCCAACAGCCCCACATCTTCCTTGTGTTGGGCCCCAGCTCTGGACACAGGATCCAGCTGGGGCCTCCCAGGGCAGAGCAGAGAGGGACAATCCCCTCCCTGTCCCTGCTGCCACCCCTCTGCTGATGGAGCCCAGGAGGAGAAGCCTGGGGGGCAGGTGGGTGTTTCAGATGGGGTGACAGGGTTGTCTTGCCTTCACAGATCTCTTTCTTGGGAGGGCTGGCGTGCAACGAGGGAGTGAACTGGTTAATAAAGCATGTCATCCGGGAGCCTCGGCCCTGTGAAGGTATGGTATGGCCCACTGGTGTCCTTCTGTTGGTTGGGTTTGGAGTGGAATGCTCACTGTGGGGGGAGGGTTCCAGGGTATTTTCCTCTTTGCCTCCCGTTGGCTTTGGATGTTTGGGAGTCAGGAGGCTGGCAGAGCCATCTGAGCAGAGACGTGTCCTGTGAACTCATGTGCACGTACTGCAGCAGAGTGGGCTGGCTTCACATCTAGACTGAATCTTCACATTCCAGCTGCTATGTACAGAGGAGACCTTGACCATACTCTTTCTTCTTCTCTTCCCAGAAGCCCATTCAGCAGTGACCACAAAATATGGGATGCCGTCCAGCCACTCCCAATTCATGTGGTTTTTCTCTGTCTATTCCTTTCTGTTCCTTTATTTAAGGTAAAAACTCAATGTCAGGTTTTGCCTATTGATATGTTGAAACACCTCAAATAGATGGCTCCCTGCCTGCCTGCCACTTAAGTGGCATAATGGCATTAAACCTGATGAACTGCAGAGTTTGCTGTGGCTAGGGTGGATGAAGCATGTCTCTCTCAGCCTGTATGTAGGACTGTAGTTACCATTGCTGAAAACTGAAGGGTTTGGGTGGGCCTCCTATGCCTGTCTGGGTACAGGTCTCCCAATTTGCTTTTTTTTTCTAAGCCACAATGACCCACCAGTGTGAGGGAAGAGCTGGGGGGGGGGAATAGGGAGGAGGAAAGAAGAGCTGCTTTTCTCATGTGTCTACTCAGTTTTGTCAGTGGGGTTGCCTGCAATCTTTTAGGTAATAGCTGTTGCCCACTTGCATGACTTTTTAGCTCATCTCCCTTACCAGGTACTGGTTTTACATGCTGTGCTGTGCTTATTTTTATTTTTTTTTCTGAAATCCTTGCTGGGGCATGGCTCTGTCTTGTGGCTCCACGTGTGGAGGAAGACAAAACTCACAGTTCCTCCTAGCTTTGTGGATGATGGAGGGGCTCTGATGTCTTGGCTCCCTGTTGCATATGCTCAGCATGTGCCTTTCACATCAGTTGCAGTAATGGTGAGCATTCTGCCTTCCATCACAGCAATCCCTGTGAACAGTTGGAGAGAAAGAGAGAGAGAGAAGCACAGCTTTCTGGCTTCTCTTTGACTGCTGCCAGTGGGAGAGATTGCTGCTGGGATGGTATTGAGCTTCCCATGACCTCACTGGAGTCCAGCTTTTCCTAGGGGTTTCAGAGATAGTGAGAACAGAGAGATAAGGGCTGCTCAGCTCCCTGCCACTGATGCTAATGGCTCTCCATCTCTTTCAGAATGCACCAAACAAACAATGCAAGGTTTCTGGATTTACTATGGCGACATGTGCTGTCCATCTGCCTCGTCACAGTGGCTTTGCTAGTCTCATATAGTAGGTATGGAGCAACTGTTTGTCTTCTGCTCTCATACAGTCCTGTGGCCTTGAACAGCCAGCAGACCTGCCTGGCCTCCCCTACCCTGCACTTCTCATCAAGTTCTTGACAACTTGAGTTGTACGAGTCAGAGCTCTGTGGAAGCTGCTGTGTTGCCATGAGACCCCTTCAAATAAGCAAAGGAGGATGCTACGTGTGTGGTGCTTCAAAGAAGCATTTCTAAAAACCCCAAGATCAGCTGAGCTTGTGCCAGTTCCCCATTGGCTCCATTGCCATGCTCCAGCCTCACTGCCTCACCCTCTTTTCCAGCACTAATCATGAAAGCATTACACCATGCCTTGGCACACCAGCATCTGCAGCATGTGGATTGCTACAGTTGATCAAGCTGATTGTTTTGCTTGGGCATTAGTTAATAAAACCATTTCTAGCTGTTTGACTTGCAAGGTTTGGTTGTGTGAAGATGAATAAAGAAAAGGAAAGTTTGCTAATGATTTTTTTCCTTTAGTAGATTAAAAAAAATTTAAAAATATATATATACGCACAGAGAGATATAAAATAAGCTCCAGTAATTGGAAACCAGACAAATTCAGGCTAGGAATAAAGCCATGTCTTCCTTGGGAAAGTAATTACCTGTTGACACAGTTGACTCTACAGTTAGAGCTGATTCCTTAGTCCTGGTTAAAATTCTGACAGGACAATTTTGTAAGAGAGTTATGGTCTAATTCAATTAAAAACAGTTTGAGGAAATCCAGTGGCCTGTGCTAGGCAGAGGGTCAGATAAGATGATCTTAATGGCTTTATGATATATGTGTCAAAAGAGTTTTGCATGTGACTTGCAGCTTGTGTGCAGGGATTACATTGATAGAGCTTTCTGTACAGCTGCAGTCACAGTAAGCATGCTGTGGGAGCCCAGCCTTTGTGCTGTCACACTTAAGAGCAGCAAAATGATAACAAAAATGCTGTCTGTGGTGTTAAAAGCTTCTAAGCTCCAGCTTTGGGGGCTTGGAGAGGACTTGTCCTGTTCCTCCCTTCAGCAGAGTCTCTGGTGGGAACTAGCAGTTGGCAGTTCCACAGCTAATCCAAAGATACATGAAGAAGCATGTGGAGGGGTGTGGAGTTTAAGCTCAAGCTAGAAGTGCTCTAAGCTAAACTGTAGTAGCAGACAAGGCATTTTTTCCCTCCACCTTTTTTGTAATGGAAAAAAAAGATAAGATACCCACTTTTAACCTCTGGAGGATAACTTGCTCAGAATGTCTGAGGGTCCAGTGAAACATCAGCTCTTGAGTCATGCCTCCTCTTGTTTTAAAGCCTGTCTGGTGACTCTTCTCTTCCACTGCAGGGTTTATTTGCTTTACCACACCTGGAGCCAAGTGTTATATGGAGGTGTGGCAGGAAGCATTATGGCCATAGCCTGGTTTGCCTTCACACAGGAGATCCTAACTCCTCTCTTCCCAAGGATAGCTGCATGGTAAGTCTCTGTCCTCTGTGGAGGCTTTATTCCTGCCAATCTGCCTTTAGTGGATTCCTGTTTTGCTCATTAAATGAGTCCCTTGCAACAAGCTGGTTCCACTGGTGTAAGTTTCCTGCAAAAGAACATTTTCCTAATGAATTGGTGTAAAAACTGTACCTTGCATCAGGAGCAAAACAAGCTTCAAGCTGATTAAGCCTCTGAAATGTTAGTTGTAGCTGTGTGAGCCTTGAGTGTGATCAGGCAGCTCAGAGCTGTGTGTGTTGATGAAGTTACAGATGGGAATTCCTGGGCTCTGTTCAGGGTTGCATTCTGACTGCTGTGTGGGGATGGGACCTACCTGAAGGATCATCTCTCCTCCTCCAATATGGGTGCTGGAGAGGGGAACTTTAATTAACTATGTAAACCTGTCCTAGGGACCCTGCTTTGGCAGGGGGGTTGGACTCCATGATCTCTGGAGGTCCCTTCCAACCCCTATGATTCTGTGACTCTCCTATAAAGCCCTACTAAAGCTCTGAGGTGTGGAAGTGCTGGAGAAGCTTTTTGAGCAGGCCAGACCTTTCTTCATGAAGGTCTAATGATTAGTGAAATTGCAAAGCTGTTTAATTGTAATATAGTCTGGGAACATTGTCTAAGGACAAGAAATGAGGGGGATTTAGTTAAATCAACAAGATGAAAGGTAATAGTACAAGTAATGTTAAGGATGGAGCAGTTGTGCTAATTATTTTTCTATTGTTATTTTAACCAGAATTGCAGTGGAGAGAAAGTCTCATTATTTCCCCTTTCCCCCACTTTATCCCTCTCCAGGCCAATCTCAGAGTTCTTTTTAATCCGAGACACCAGCCTCATCCCAAACATCCTGTGGTTTGAGTACACAGTCACAAGAGCAGAGGCAAGGTGAGTGAGCTGGGGGGGAGCCCTGGGGCTGGTTCAGCTTGCCAGATGTGATTATTAATTGTCTAACATGCAGTGGGTAGAATAGGGCAAAGAAACACTGAGTTGAGAGTTAACTGCTGCATCTGGGAGGTGAGTCTGGGGGTGTTTTGTTTAAATAGAATGAGAGCTCCCTGGCCTGGGTGTTGCACCCACAGTGAGCTTGTTTACACTTAAGTATCATAGACTGGGCTGGGTTGGGAGGGACCCCAAGGGTCACAGAGCTCCAACCCCCTGCCACAGGCAGGGACACCAACCTCAGGCCTGGAGCTACACAAGGTTGCCCAGGGCCCCATCCAACCTGGCCTTGAACACCCCCAGACACGGGGCACCCACCCCCTCTCTGGGCAGCCTGTTCCAGCCCCTCACCACTCTCTCTGCAAAGAACTTCCCCCTAATATCCAATCTAACCCTTCCCTCCTCCAGCTTCACTCCATCCCCCTTGTCCTGCCATTGAATGGCACAGTACATAGCAGTAGTGCTGTAACAGTGAGAGAACAGGGACTTCCTCCAGATGATGGGGGCAGCTTTATTTTTGCCCAGAGCCAAGCAGAGCCTTGCCTTCCCCCCTGTCCCTTGCCCCCTGGGTTGCTGCTATCCCTTGTGCCAGGCCCTCACCCCCTGTGTTGCCCTTGCAGAAACAGACAGCGCAAGCTGGGTACGAAGCTCCAGTGACCTGGGGAGTCTGGGGACCAGAGTGCACGTTTCAATGGACACAGACAAGAGCAGAGACCTGGGAGCAGCAAGGAGCCTTTTTACCAGATGGACCAAAGGAACAGGCAGGGACCATACCCAAAACCTGAAAGCCTTTGCTCTGCTTTAGCACCTAGCTGGATGCTCCCTGATGCATGTGGGACCGTGCAGGAGTAGAAACTCATTTTCAACACTGATGCACATTGCTGGTTGGAATGTACCATCATGTCTACGTCAGGGGAGGGGGGAAGAAAATGCCTGGTGTCATGTTTTGGGGGAGGGAAAACCAAAAATGAATCCTTTCTGTGACTTTATTTTCTTTTTTTTTTTTTTTTTTCCAAGCATGAAATATACACACTATTTATTTATTTTTTTAAATGGAACTATTGTTTTTGAGGTGGGTGAGGCATTGATTGTGTGTTTTTGGGGGTTTTTTTTTTGCTTTTTTGGGGGGTTTTCTTCTTTTTTTTTTTAAGTGGAAGAAGATGACAAATCTTAATCTCAAGTTGATCGTTGATCATGCTTAATTAGGGCTTTTAATTTTTCAACACTTTCTGAAGAGGGAGGAGGACCTAAGAGGGGGTGTGCTAGGCAGAAGGAAGGGGGAAGGCTTCCTTTCCTTTCTGTAACCAGTTTGGGAGCTCAAAATCAATTCCAACTGCACTTTGCACAGGTGGAAAACCAGACTGAAGGTCTGATTCTTAACACTAGTGATGGCTCTGCAGGGAAGCCTGCACAGATACCAGTTAGGGGAGTGTGTGTGTGTGTGTGTGTGTGTGTGTGTAAAACAATGGAAAAACTGAAATATACTGACTATTTTTTTTCCACTGCTGCTCCTGTTGCGTAATTAGCAAGAGTGTCTTTCTCAGAATCTCTTCTAGGTGGCAAGATGATCATACATATCTCATGTTTATTCCATCTCTTCCTTTATACTTTTATTACCTCAGGGTTGCTGTGATCTCTACAGCTTCTCTTGTACTGAGTGTGCTATGGATGGCACTAGAAAGCCCATAAAGCAGCACTTGGGCTCCAAGGAAGAGTCAGCCCCAAAGCCTTACAAGATTCAGTTGCTAGTCTCTGTCTTAAGCACTGGATTATTTTATGATTATTAATTTCTGTTAAAGCTTGAGAGGAGTTTTAAAGGATGAACAAAGTGCTAACTGTCAGTAAGGAACAGTGGGAATGGTGATAAGCTCAGCTCAGCTGCTGTCTGAAGTGCTTCTGGAAGAGTCCTGTTAGAATCCAACCAGTGAGCTGCTCCTAGCAGAGGCTCCTAGTAGTTACTACGCTGACTCAGGGCTCTGCAGTAGTAACCTTGAATGCTGAACTCCTCCAAGCAGGTTTTGCTTCCCATCCTTCTTCCATCCTGGGTGCTGTGTCTGTGGGAGTGTGCCTGCCATCTGTGTGTGCTGGTGATCCCTCTGATCCATGAGTTCACCTGGCAAGGGCTCTACTCAAAAAGTGCTTCAGGGCTCTGCATGGACACTTGGTGTTATTTCTGGGATATAATGCAGCAGTTCAGGTCTAAACTATGGAGAAGGGCTTATTCAAAGCACAATGGACTTGAACTTTCACAGGTACAGGGCAGCTTCTGAACTGGCTCAAAGGTCATTGATGTGCCTTTGATGCAGTTGTGTGAGCAGAGGTGAAATGACTGTCACACCTCAGTCTTGCTGCCTGTTTGACTCTTCTCCACTTTCATCAGGCCTCCTGCATTATAAAGCTCCTGGAAATGTGTTTCTGTTCATCCTGATTGGGATTCTTTTTATTTTCAGTTTTCATCTGTGCCTGTTGCCATAGGAGTTTGTGTGTTGGTGGTGTGGAGTGGGAGCTGCTGTAGAAATGGTTGGACAACCAGAGTGTCAGCTGCAGAAAGCAGTGATCCTGGTCCAGACCAGGAATGAAAGCTGTTTCATTGCCATGGTCAAGTAGCTACAGGGAGTAAAACTGCTTCCAGTTGTTACAGCAAATAACTGGTTTGTTTTTTGAAGAACTGTTTGCTTAAGATGAGCAATCCTGTTGACCTCTGAGCACTGGATCTGCTCTGAAGGTGCATCAGAGGCATCTGGCAGCTTTCACAAGGATGCTTGATCTGACAGAGCATCCTGTCAGAATGAGACAGGACATCAGGCAGGCCCCAGGACGGGTGGTGCCACGGGCTTCACTTTGAAACCTGGTACTAATCCCTTGGGTGCTGGAAAAACCGTTGATGGGCTCTTCTGTAAGGGAACTTACAAAACTGGAAGGGAGATCGCAGCGAGGGGGGTGGGGGGGTCAGAGTGAGGGGGTGTTGCAGCAGGGGGTCGCAGAGCAAGGGGGGGATCAGAGCGAGGGGGGGGGGTCGCAGCAAAGGGGGATCAGAACAAGGGGGGATCAGAGTGAGGGGGGTGCCGCAGTGAGGGGGGGTCGCAGCAGGGGGGGGATCAGAGCGAGGGGGGTCTTGCAGCAAGAGGGGGATCAGAGTGAGTGGGGGGGGGTCACAGTGAGGGGGAGCGTCACAGCGAGGGGGGATCAGAGCAAGGGGGGGTCGCAGTGAGGGGGAACAGAGCTGGGGGTTCACAGCAAGGGGGAGATCAGAGCGAGGGGGGGGGCGTTGCAGCAAGGGGGGATCAGAGCAAGGGAGGGGTGTTGCAGCGAGAGGGGGATCAGAGCGAGGGGGGTCTCGCAGCGAGGGGGGTTGCAGTGAGGGGGGGTCAGAGCAAGATCCTCTTGCTGAAGGATAAGGCTGAAGGAGTGGGGTTTGGGAGTGGCTAGTGCTTCCCAAGCTGTTAGAGCAGACTGCTGGCAAAACTCCTGTGTGGAAGCACCTACTGACCTAGAGCACAGAGGGTTTCACCTCCTCCTGGAGTAAAGCTGTTCCACTTCATGTTGCCTTCAAACCCAAGCTTCCCTACAGGAATCCTTAGGAGAAAAGGGAAAGGAAGAAGAGCTCTTGTAAGACACTGTAATAAACTCTCCTCTGTTCTCTGTGAGTTGTTTTGTATCTGCATCTTCTGCCTACTTTTTGCTGTACCTTGCCAGAAATCTTTGCAATACTTGATCTAGTGGAAATTCCTTAGTGATCCCATGGATTTTATTATTTTTTTTTCCTAACTAAATGGTGCTGTGCAGGAAAAAAGATTGGAGCTCTTGCCTTATTGTCCTACACTTGTATGAAGTCTCCTGCCACTAGTTTTTCTGAAATGGAATCCTTTTCTTTGGAATATGTGGCTTTGCAAGCAGATGCTTTCTGTTCCTCCCCCTGTACTCAAGGGGGCTGGATGGAGATAAGACAATAAAAGGAAGGTGACAGAATGCTGTGCTTCCCTATTCTTCCTGTCCCCATGCAAACAGCCTCCCATAAGGGTAGTTCCAAACCTTTCACAGTGTCTAAAGGAGGTAGGAGTCTCTTTTTTTGGTACTATTTATCTGTTTATTGTCTTTTTGTTTTATTCAAAGAAGATTTCAAAACTCTGCATGACATGGATTACACTACTGAACCAGTATGTAACACAGCTAACCAGCAAAGCATGCAACACTACCAGGCTGTGTCAGAAATTGCACTCATATCCCAAGAGTTAGCTGAATATTCTTCAGTCTCTGAATTTCTTTATTTGTTCCAAATAGATAGGGTTTTTTTTCTGGAACTTTTAAAGTTTCTTGTGCCTTTAAGACAGTGGATGTGTCTTGAAACAAGCAGACAGGAAGAAACAGGAAGGACAAAACTAGTTGACACTGGAAAAGAAAATTGAAGAAGGTCTGAATCTAAAAGGACATCACATTTTAGAGCTTGGACAGTAAGAAAAGACTAAAGGAAATAACTTGTTAATTATTTTAGTGTCCTTTCAAGCACTTCAGAACTGGGCTTCATTCATCTGAGTTTCAGCTCTGTCATTAAGGATGCATTAAGTGGTTTGGGAATCTTTGGATCTCTTTCAGTGGGATCATCTGCTGCTTGCAGCTGTACTCTGCTGAAGCTTGGGGGGGGGTTATCCAGATTTAGATCCAGGATAGATCAATCCCATCTTCTGAGATCCAGTCACAGCAGTGGGGTACTTCTGCTTTTGAATAGGCACTTTCCTGGGGGAGCCTTCCCCTTTCATGAGAGAGAGGAGGAGGAGGAGAAAATGGGTCAGTCTTAAATACTTCAGTGGCAATACTGGAGCATCAGTGGTTGAAGGCATTGCAGAAATGGGAGAAAGAGCTTGTCCTCTAGCAGCAGAGGTCAATTCAGTACAAGGGGAGCATTACTTTGGCAAAAGGAGGGGTTTTGTGAACATAAAAGGCTCCATAAATCCAGATATTTTCCCAGCAAGGTCTGGTCTTTTATGTAGTACTTGCACTTTACAATACTGAGTATCCTCTTGCAGCCCAATTCATACCCAGGAGTTGAGAGCAGGGATGTGTACTTGCAGGTTTACAGTGCTCCTGTTGGCTTTCATTTAGACTTCCTCACTCCATTCAGGAATTCTTCTAAAAGATCAACTAAATCCATGGAGATGATGTGAAAGTGGCAGTTCATACAATCACTGGCTGTGCAGGTGAGTTGCAGTTCAATTTGCCTTTGTAAGGTTGATTTAGGGAGAAGACAGAAGCTCTGAACTTCACATCCTTCAGCAGAAGGTGCAGTAGTGTTGCCTTGTGTCCTTCAACAAGCAAATCAGAATCAAGTTCTTTTTATTCTAGTGTTCCTTTAAAAAGGATTAGTGCCAAATCCTTTCCTAGGTGGTTCACCAAGGCACTTGGATCACATCCCTTGCTTTCTAGCACCAGGATAGCAGTTAGGATCAAACATTTTGCTGCCCACTAGACTCTTTAATGCTTCTTGTTTATGGCAATATCCCAACAGCCACCTCTTGCAGGCTGTGCAATTTAAATAGCAAATTCCTCTTGCAGGAATAGCACTAGAATTCTTCATCACCACATGGTTTTACTATATAAATAGTCAGGAGCCTAAATTCTGGCTGATTCAGTGCTTAGAACAGCTCCTGTGCTACAATTTAATGTTTCTATAGAAATCTTTTGCTGTCTCAAGTGTGTCAACTCAATATCAAAACCCTCTGTGACATCATCCTCACAGAATAGAGCTGGCACAAATCTTAGGGACATGGCAGGAAGGGAAGGGAAAGGTGCTGCACTGTTCCTGCAGGAACGCTGGCTGCCACAGGGCACAAACATCTACAGTGCCCATGTGTTCCCAGCTTTCTCCCAGCTTTTCAAGCAGAGCAATGTGAAGGAAAGGGGGATTCTGCAGCTGGTTTTCCTTTTGGCTCAGATAGATTTGAACTTTGTGGGCCAGAAACTGAAGTATCTTGTGGAGTTTGATGATCAGAAGTATTCTTAGAACATAAGCAGAGCATGTTGGGTACAAATAGGTTGTTTCTGCAAGCAATGTATAAAACCAGATTGGGACAACATGTGTCCTGAAGATGAGGCATGTGGCTAGTCAACAGCAGCTCTTTTCTTTTCCTCAGCTCCAAAGAAAGGTCCAATGAAGCAAGAGTCCTGCTAAACACCCAGGCAAACCCTTCTCAATCCACAAATGTCAAGGTTCATAAAGCCAAAGCTGGTAAAACCTGGGTGAGAGAAGTTTGGTGGGGGGAAATCTTTATGCTGAGCCTAAAGATCCACAGCTATGACCACAAGAGCAAGCTTAACACAAAGTCCAGAACAACAACAACCACCTTTGTCTGTAGCAAATGAGAAGTCTGTTGTTAATAGGGTCAGTGCAACAGAAAGGAGATCCCAGCATCCTAAAACAAGGGGAGGGGAACATTCCCAGGCTTGTAACTGGGATGAGTGCAATGCACTTAAAAAGACTGGAGCTTCTCTGACTTAAGAACTTCTTTCTCCCCTTGCCAAAGTTCAGTGGTGATGTTCTGCAGGAAAATCTTCAGTCAACTTGAAAAGATGCTGCACTCTGCAGAAAAGACCAGCAGAAGGACTTTGGTCTTAGAGTAGTTCTGTGCTATAACAAACATTTTCTGCTCTTCCTGGAGAAGAACCACCTTCCTCACCAACTGCATGGAGATACTGACAAGGGCTGTGCTTTCTGTATGGAATTCACTGTAAAGGAATAGAAATCATCTGTCTGTCCTCTCTGAGGACAGGAAGGTGCACTTTGCATTGATGAGAGAGGACCAGGCAGTTCTACTTTGGCTTAAGACAGTGGTTCCTCTCACCACAGAGTCTAGGATCTGCAGGTGACCACTCCATAGATGCCCTCTTAGGTTCCAGTCAGGGGAAGTTGTCCCATCAATCATTTTCCAAGGAACTGGGAACTTCAGTGCATGAGGGAAAGTCCCTTTAGTTGGGAGCTTTGTCTCAATGGTTGCCTCTTACAGTTTGGATCTGGGAGTGGACTGGAGCAAGCTCCTCATGTCCAGCAGTGCCTTCTCCAGGTAGTGTGCCATGCGGGCTGCGTTGGTGTCAGCACAGCTGTTGAATGCTGAAATGGCAAAGTTGATGTGTTCATCCATAGGGTTGTAACAGATCCCATAGCCATCTGGAACCACAGGCCCAAAGCACATCACACAGTCTGTCTTTGCTGGGACCTGTGGAGACAATGGGATTAAAGACAATGGGATTCTAACCAGAGAGAGATAGTCACAGACTGGGCTGGGTTGGAAGGGACCCCAAGGGTCACAGAGCTCCAACCCCCTGCCACAGGTAGGGACACCAACCTCAGGCCTGGAGCTACACAAGGTTGCCCAGGGCCCCAGCCAACCTGGCCTTGAACACCCCCAGACACGGGGCACCCACCCCCTCTCTGGGCAGCCTGTTCCAGCCCCTCACCACTCTCTCTGCAAAGAACTTCCCCCTAATATCCAATCTAACCCTTCCCTCCTTCAGCTTTAATCCATCCCCCTTGTCCTGCCATTGTCTGTCCTTTAACAAGCTGATTCCCCTCCTGTTCCTCTGCTCCCTTCAGGGACTGGCAGGCTGCAATGAGGTCCCCCCACAGCCTTCTCTTCTCCAGGCTGACCCAGCCCAGCTCCCTCAGCCTCTCCTTGTAGGGCAGCTGCTCCAGCCCTCTGAGCATCTCCGTGGCTCCTCTGACCCCTCTCCAACAGTTCTACATCTGTATGAAATGGAGCCATCAAACACAAACAGCTCTGCCAACAGCAGACAGAGCTACTCTCCTGAGCATGCTGTAGAAGAGGGCCTTTCTGGTCAGACCCACCTACTGCCACATCAGTAGCAGTGTTTGCAAAGGAGTGCTTCCCCTCAGGCTGAGCTCCTGATAGCTCCCAAGCAGAACTCTATCCATAAGAGCAGCAGGACAGCAGATGAACATAAAGCTATTGTGGCAGCTAACTTCAACTGACACTTCTTGTGTTCAGACACCACAGGCTTCTGGTGATCTTGGCTTTGGTTGTATTAGTCTTCTGCAGGGGTGAGAGGGACTGTGGCAGCTCTAAGACCAGATCTGCAGCTTTAAGGGACTGGAAACAGGCTGAAAAACTTCCCCCAGTGAAGATTAGCTTCTAATAGAAGGGAATGCAGGGGAAACATGGAGGAGGAGAGCAATGGAAAGACACAGAGAGAGACAGCACATCTGTCTTTGCTCAGGTAAGTCCTACCTGGCTGGTGGAGAGGTTGAAGTGCATTGCAACAGCATAGGCTGTGTCCATGAAGAGCTCAGGCATGCTCACCAGGTCCTCGATCGCCTGGAGCTTCAAGCCCAAGAGGTGGCGGTCTATGGCATTGCCCCTTATTGCCTGGGAGGAAGGAAGAGGAGATGGAAGCCTGTCTAGCAAAGCCATCACTTGCTTTGGGGTTAAAAAAAATGCTTCTAAAAGTATCTACATGTTTAAAGTTAGAAGGAAACTAGATCTTGCCTTTAGGACCAACAGTCAGGACTGTGAACTGAAAACACCAGTGGAACCAGTGGTGCAGTTCCTGCTTCTGGGCTCCCTCTGGTTTGAGGGGTGTTTGTCAGCAACAACAAGAACTGAAGCTGTTTTCCTGTTTGATTCTCTCCTCTAGGTCAGTCCCAAGGGACACTTAAACCACTAGCTAGAGAGAAAGCACTCAGTCCATGGGCTGGAGCACTGTCACGTGGGTGTCAGGCCTACACAACAGCAGCCACATTGCTGTGCCAGCAGAGAAAGCTGCTTGTCTTTCACCAGAACCCTTGTTTGCTATGTGAAACCCCAAGTCCAGCTACAGAGAGGGCACTCACCATGTCAGTGTATTCCCTGTGGGCCTGGGTGGCTCTCCTCAGCAAGTCCACTTTCTCCTGGTCCTGAGAACACAGAGAGCTGTCTGTAAGAGTTTTTCTGCAGAAGGGAATAGCTCATTTTGGCTGCTCCTCTAGAGTGGGAGGGCATTTCTGCCTTGTGTGCCTATACTAGACTCATTTTTACATGGCATAGATTTAATTTTCAAATCCTATTGTTTGGGCAATGACTGAAGTTCAGAATGAAGTTCTCATCCCTCAGTGGCAGTGCTTAGTTTGAGTAGCTAAAAGGACTTTAAAGAGGGATAGAGAGAGCTTTTTGATGGGGAAATGCCACATGGTTTCCCAGGCTTTCAATCCATGTGAAAGGAAAGCCACATGAGACTTGAGGGGTGTCACTAGGTACCCCAAGCTGTGTGTTAGCTCAGCTTAGTATCAGGAGCAGTTCTGCATAGCTGGAAGCAGCTGATGAAGGGTTAGCCAAAGCAGCAGCTTCTCCCTTGTGCTGGGAGTGGGGTCCTCTCAGTCCCCAGCTCCAGGATCCTCACCGATTTCTCAGGGTTGTCCATGGATTGCACGAACTGGAGGGAGGCCACAGAGGTGGAGCGGATGGTGTCCGTGCGGCCCAGGCGGAACATGCGCAGCGACGCGCTCTCGTAGGTGGCACAGGCATGGCCATACATCCTGCAGGAGGGGGAGGAAGGGCACAGAAAGCAGTTTAGCCAGAGAGGAACAGCCTCTCAGGCTGCCCAGAGAGGGGGTGGGTGCCCCGTGTCTGGGGGTGTTCAAGGCCAGGTTGGATGGGGCCCTGGGCAACCTTGTGTAGCTCCAGGCCTGAGGTTGGTGTCCCTGCCTGTGGCAGGGGGTTGGAACTCTGTAACTCTTGGGGTCCCTTCCAACCCAGGCCAGTCTGTGATTCTCTGAATGCAAATGTGAGCCCTGTGATCCCCACCCCAAGCCCTGTGACCCCCCCCCTCCTTGGCTGCAGAGGCTCTGTGGGATGGGGATGGGAAATGAAACAAGCTTCAGGTGGACAGGAGCTGGTGGGGATAAAGGAGGATGCAGGTGTGTTCACTGCCTGGCTTCAGAGCCCAGCCATGGTTTGAAGATGTGGCAGGGGGTTGGAGCTGTGTGACCCCTGGGGTCCCTCCCAACCCAGGCCAGTCTATCTATGATTCTCTTGTGAAGCAGACAACTTCATGTGAGCAAGTCCCATGAGAGCTGATCTCTAATCTGATCTCTGATCTGGTTCCTTACTACACACAGAGAGGAGTTAATCTCACTTGTTGGTTGACAGCTCACGAGGGAGAGTTGTTGTTGTTGTCCAACCCCCAAAGCATGGGGAAAACACAAGACTTGGCAAACAGGCCACAGCAGCCTGCCAGGGCCTGGTCTGTGCCACCTCTGAGCTCAAATCCTTGAGTCAGGTGGTGAAGATGTGGAGAAGCTCCCTGGTCTTACCTGTAATAGGCTAGCTGCAAGGCCAGCTGGATAAAGGCATCTGGGCTGATCTTCTCTGACTTGGGGAAGGTTTTCCCAAACTGATGAAAGACACTGACTTTGACATCCAGGTCTTCAACCATTCTGCAAGGAAAGAAAGAGGGAAGTGTTCCTCTGCCTGCTGCTTGTTCTTCTAACATAAAGGTATGGGCTTTGCTTTCATGAGGCTCAGAAAGAACAGGCTATTTGGATCTGATCTACACATGGACAGAGATCAGTCACACCAGACTTGTTTGGGCAGCACTATGGAGAGAAGCTTTTTTTGGCCACTACTGAGAATCTTCACCAGGTTCGATGGGCTTGTGTGTGCTCTTGCATCCCTAGTTAAATCCAGGAGAGCCCTGCTCTTCTGCAGTGGAATGGGATGGTTCAGTTACCCCCTTCTGGCTCCTTTGACTTGATTCCTGGCAGGTGGCTTTATTTTCAGCTAGCTTCTGTGTTCTTGACCTAAGAGTTCACTGGGAAAACTCCCTGGCTGCAGCAAGGGAAGCCTCACTTATACCCCTGACACATTCCAAAAGGGGATGTGAATTAGTCACTCACCAGACCTGTTCACTGCTTCATACTTACATGTTGAGGTTCTGCTTTGCCTTCTCTATGTCAGTCTTGATTTCTGGGGTGATGTTAAACCTCAGCTTTTTGGGCATGGGCAGAGGAATCATGGGTGATCTTACCAGCTCAGGCTTCTTCCTGTGAGAGAAAGGATTGTGTTTAACCAGATCTTTAATGTGAGGCTCAGCAGAGCACCCCAGAGCCTGTGTAGAAATCATAGAATCACAGGGGTTGGAAGGGCCCTGGAGATCCCCTCCTGTGACCTGCTGCCCACACTCCTCCTGATGCCCCCAGGATCACAGAATCACAGAATCACAGAATCTTAGGGGTTGGAAGGGACCTCAAGAGATCTTTGGGTCCAACCCCCCTGCCAAAGCAGGCTCCCTATCTCATATTACATAGATAGGCGTCCAGACGAGACTTGAATATCTCCAGAGAAGGAGACTCCACACCCCCTGGGCAGCCTGTCCCAGGGCTCCCTCACCCTCACTGGGGAAAAGTTCTTCCGCATGTTGGTGCGGAACTTCCTGTGCTCCAGCTTACAGCCATTGCCCCTAGTCCTGTCCCCACTGACCACTGAAAAGGGGCTGGCCAATTCCCCCTGCCACCCATGTCTAAGATACTTGTAAACACTAATTAGGTCCCCCCTAAGTCTTCTTTTTTCCAGGCTGAACAGACCCAGCTCACTCAACCTTTCCTCATAGGGGAGATGTTCCAGACCCCTAATCATCTTTGTCGCCCTTCTCTGGACTCTCTCCAGAAGGTCCCTGTCTTTTCTATACCAGGGAGCCCAGAACTGGACACAGTATTCCAGGTGGGGCCTGACCAATGCAGAGTAGAGGGGGAGGATCACCTCCTTCGACCTGCTGGACACACTCTTCCTGATG
Organism: Laterallus jamaicensis coturniculus; assembly: GCA_022605575.1. NCBI lineage: Eukaryota > Metazoa > Chordata > Aves > Gruiformes > Rallidae > Laterallus > Laterallus jamaicensis. The sequence goes on from JAKCOX010000022.1 coordinate 10,270,274, forward strand.
CATCCCAGGATCCCATTGTCTCTCCCAGCCCCAGGGCACACTGCTGGCTCATGGCCACCCTGTCACCCACCAGCACCCCCAGGTCCTTCTCCACAGAGCTCTTCTCCAGCAGGTCACCCCCAGCCTGTCCTGATCCATGTGGTTGTTCCTCCCCAGGTGCCAGACTCTCCACTGGCTGTTGTTGAATCTCCTCTGGTCTCTCCCTGCCCAGCTCTCCAGCCTGGCCAGGGCTCTGGATGGCAGCGCAGTGTCCTGCCTGTCAGCCACCCCTCCCAGCTCTGGATCAGCAGCACTTGCTGAGGGTGGGTGCTGTTCCCTCAGCAAGGTGTCAATGAAGATATTGAACAGGACTGGACCCAACACCCAGCCCTGGGGACACCGCTGGTCACAGGCTCCAGTCAGACTCTGCTCCACTGATCACACTCTCTGAGCTCGGTCCCACAGCCAGTTCTCACCCCACCTCACTGTCCTCTCATCCATCCCATGCTCTCTCAGCATGGGGATATGCATAGGGGATCTTCCCTAGCACCTTGTGATGCTAGCTGCGGGCTGAAAAGCTCTTTGAAAACACTCTTAATGCAATGCAAAGGGCATCAATGAAATGTTTTCTGCAGCAAAACTTAGGTGTGGCAGTTCTTAATGAGAATTATATGGTCAACCTATTCTAATTAGCATACCACTGCCCTTCTTCCAGAACAGATTCCTGGGGGGTGTGCTGTGGAGAGGAGTGTTCTTGGGGAGTGGGTGATTTAAAGCCTCTCTCTAAAGCTGAGGAGCACCAGAGGAGACAGAACTCACGTGTACTCCACAATGTGGTCCAGAAGAGCAACGATGGGTGGGCCCTCTGAGGGAGCATGCTCGTAGACAAGGCCACAGGAGCCATCTTCAGCAATGATGAACTGAGGGAGAAGCATGAGAAGATCTTAACACCTCACTGTTCTGCACCAGAATGCACAGTGACCCCATCCTTCTACACTGGGAAGGTGACACAAGGGTTTTGGTTGGCAGAACACCCCTGGAAGCCTTTCAGCAGGCCCAGGTCTGACAGAACTTCAAGTTCTGCAATGTTAAAGGTGTAAGATCCAGTGCTCAGCACCCTGGCAACACAGAGCAGCTCCATGGGTTTGATGTAGGAATACCATCACTGTGTGCTGCCTCACCCTTACTTTTCAATTAGCTGGACCAGCTCAGCTTCATCCCATCAATGAGGAGTTTCAAACAGGAGCAAAAAGAGTTGCAAACCTCCTGAAGAGCCCAGCAGATACAAGAGGAATCTTTTCAAGCACTGTTGGTACTCTCCACAAGCCAGGATATACCAACTAATGAAGGGGAAGCTTGAATAGGAGCTGCTGTTGGAGGCTCTTGCCAAGAGTGAGTAGAGAAGAGATGAGAGAGATGCTATGGGATGGCAGCTGATGTTTGAAAAAGCCAAACAAAAAAAGCCATGGGGCATCTCTGGCAGAAACAGAAGTGACAAACCATGGGGAGAGAGAAGGAACAGACCTCCCCACGTTTGGGCTGATGAGGCATTGTTCACTGCAGGCAGGAAATGGATTTACAAGGAACACAAAGAAGTGCTGCACTGAAGGAGTGTGGGCACCAGCAGCAAGAGAGACCAAAGGCCCTGAGGCAGAACAAGTGCCTGTGGTGACTGCAAGGGAAACCATGGGATTGTATCAGAAACAGTGTGGCCAGTAGGTCTGGAGAGGGGATTGTGCCCCTGGACTGGGCATTGGTGAGGCCACACCTTGAGTGCTGGGTCCAGTTCTGGGCTCCTCACCATAAGGACATTGAGGTCCTGGGGTGAGTCCAGAGAAGGGCAACCAGGCTGGGGAAGGGGCTGGAGGGCAAATCCTCTGAGGAGCAGCTGAGGGAGAAGAGGAGGCTGAGGGGAGACCTTCTCCCCACCTCCCCTGCCCTGCCAGGAGGGTGCAGAGAGGTGGGGGATGGTCTCTTCAGCCAGGGGACAGGAGATGGGACAAGGGGCAATGGGCTCAAGCTGCCCCAGGGCAGGGTCAGCTCAGCTGGGAGGGAAAAGTTCTTCCCTGGCAGAGTTGTGGGGCTGTGGCACAGGCTGCCCAGGGAGGGGCTGAGTCACCTTCCCTGGGGGTGTTCAAAAAAAGGGGAGATGAGGAGGGGATGAGGGGTAGATTTAGGGGGAAGTTCTTTGCAGAGAGAGTGGTGAGGGGCTGGAACAGGCTGCCCAGAGAGGGGGTGGGTGCCCCGTCCCTGGGGGTGTTGCAGGCCAGGTTGGATGGGGCCCTGGGCAACCTTGTGTAGCTCCAGGCCTGAGGTTGGTGTCCCTGCCTGTGGCAGGGGGTGGGAGCTCTGTGACCCTTGGGGTCCCTCCCAGCCCAGCCTCTCATTCAGAGCACTCCCTGGCCCTCACCTGCAGGGTCTTGTCAAACCAGCGGTTGCCGCTGTTCCAGCGGCTCCCTCCGCCGTGCAGCATCTGCGCCGCCACGCGGCTCTTGTAGATGTCGTCGGACACACGCGGCATGGGCGCATCCAGGCACACCGTGCAGATGCTCTTCTCAATCGTCCTCACTGACTCCTTGTTGGTCTTATCTGGGGGAGAAATGGACAGCAAGAAAGGAAAGGGAGATGGAAAAACTGCCTTTGGGTTCCCACTGGATCTCAATGCAATTCGGGTCATTTAAGGGTGTTTAGTTGTTAAAATTGTAGCCAGCTGGCTTGTTAGAGATGTGAGCATGCTGCCTTCAACCCCCATTTCTCCAAGGTTCTTACATCCCATCCATATTTGCAAGGCAACAAACTGTAGGATTTGGAGGCTGGAGTTCTATGATCTATGATCTGGATGACCTGCTGGAGAAGAGCTCTGTGGAGAAGGACCTGGGGGTGCTGGTGGGTGACAGGGTGGCCATGAGCCAGCAGTGTGCCCTGGGGCTGAGAGAGACAATGGGATCCTGGGGGCATCAGGAGGAGTGTGGGCAGCAGGTCACAGGAGGGGATCCTCCCCCTCTGCTCTGCCCTGCTCAGGCCCCACCTGGAGTGTTGTGTCCAGTGCTGGGCTCCCTGGTGTAAAAAGGACAGGGATCTCCTGGAGAGAGTCCAGGGAAGGGCTATGGAGATGATGAAGGGCCTGGAGCATCTATCCTGTGAGGAAAGGCTGAGAGAGCTGGGGCTGTTCAGCCTGGAGAGAAGAAGACTGAGGGGGGACCTAATCAATGGTTATCAATATCTGAAGCATGGGGTGCAGGGGGAATTGGCCAGCCCCTTTTCAGTGTCTGTGGGGACAGGACAAGGGGCAATGGCTGCAAATTGGAGCCCAGGAAGCTCCACAGCAACATGGGGAGGAACTTTTCCCCAGTGAGGGTGAGGGAGCCCTGGGACAGGCTGCCCAGGGGGTGTGGAGTCTCCTTCTCTGGAGAGATTCCAGCCCCATCTGGACACCGACCTGTGCAGTATGAGCTGGGGAGCTGCTTTGGCAGGGGGGTTGGACCCCAGGAGCTCTCCAGGGCCCTTCCAACCCCTACAGCTCTGTGATTCTGTGATCCTTGGGGTCCCTTCCAACCCATGCCATGCTATGATTCTAACAAACCAAGCTCCAGACGTCTCCTGTGTACCTTCCAAACCAGAAATAACTCTGCAGTGGCATCAAGTTGCTGCCTTAGAGGTGGAAAGCTCATGTCATCCATACAGAACAAGCTTCCAAAGGAACAAGCCAGGCACAGCAGTGAGGTTGGCAGTTGAAGGATTCATGGGGTTTGTTAGCACTGGTGTGTTTGGGGCTCTAACAGACCTTTCAGAAGGTTGTTGTAGGCTTTTGCCCAGCTGTTCCTGTGGTTAGTGGTGAGAATCCCAATAGGTTCTTTGTTTGTTTGGAGGGAGGTGTTCCAGATCTTCTCCAGCTGAATGAAGAGCTGGTCAGTGGTGAGGGGACTTCCATCACTGTTGTAAACATCCAGCTCAAAGAACTGAGGGTGAGAAGAGTGGGCAAGGACAGAGATAAAACAGGAGAGAACATGGTTATTGTCCAGCCCCAGAAACAGGGAACAGACTCTTTGAGGAGGTAAGCCCTGACCTAAGATCCTACTCAGCTTGTAAGCAGACCTTTGAAGGATGCTCAGAACTGAGAGACCCAAGGAAGGGGCATAAACAGTCCAGGTTTTAAGCTCAGAAACAATGGTAAGGAGAGCCAAAACACAGGAGGAATTCCTGTATCTGAGACTCAGGCTTGTTACCAGTTTCCACCTGCAATTTCCAAAGCCAGGCATGATCTCTGGGCTTTAAGAGACAGGAATTGCAGGGACAAGAAGTGAGAAGAGCCTTCTTCTGTCCTAGCTGTTGGCCAACTAAAGCCAAAGGGGATAGAGGAAGCAGGAAGGAATCCCTGGTGAGGCTAACCCTGTGGGCAAAGACTTTGTTCCCTCTCCTCTGGATCACAGCTAGCTGAAAGGGACTCCTGCACCCAAACAAACCTCCTGAAGCCTCAGGAGCTGCCATACCTGGAAGTTGTGAACCACTGTGATGTGTCTGGACTGCTTCTTGCCTTTGGCATAGTTGACGATGGAGTCGCGCTTGGGCCCGGGGATGCGGCAGGAGGAGAGGATCTGGTAGTACTGGTTCATGCAGAGGGGCTTCCCACCCATGTACTCCACTGGGAGGGTCTCACTGGAGACAAGGGAAGGAGGAAGGGGGAGAGAAAACCCATCAGTCAGGCAGTCTGTGCTCCTCACACAACAGGCACAGCCACAGCTGCTCTCACTCACTCCAGCAAGACCTAAACGGTGCTGGCACTGGTGGTATATCCAGTGTCCTTCCCCATTCCTACCACATGCCTTAGTAGGGGCTGGGAAAACGTCAGTCTGCTGGCTTTTCACTTCAGCCTCTCTGTAACACCAGAAAGAACACACCTCTGGACCTGCTACAGAGCTTAGTGTGCACCACAGTGTCTGTGGAGGAGAACGTGGGGCACAACATCCAGGGATGAGCCTTGTTTCCAGTGGAAAGGGGTTCTGGGCTGTGACCCTGAGTGGTGCCTCTTGTGGACTAGACTGGGACTCAATCATCTGAGCTCAATCCTATTCCAACAGCCCTTCTCATGGTGGGCCCTGAGCCTTGTCTTGAATTTGGATGTAAAGGTGTGATGCTGGGAAATGTGGTTTTGGAGTGTGTGTATGGTGTGCTCAGCAGAGGCTTGTTGGTGATCAGAAGAAGAGGGGTAGGGAGGAACAAGTTGCTCACAGCTCATCCCATCTGGCTTGGAGATGAGAAACACCAGAAACCCAGGAGGAGAGAAACAAATTCCTGTTGCCTGAGCTGTAACTCCTTCTGTGCACAAACAGAAGTGCAGAGCTCCACAGGGCCATCAGCTGGGCTCACCTCCTCTAAGCACATACAGATGCCAAGGGAAGTATCAAGGTAAACAAAGAATATGAAGAAAGAAAAGTAAATTAGCTTTTCTTTTGGTGGTGGGGACCCTGGCACTGAGCAGTGATGCCAGTTACAACATCTCTCTTCAAATACATACTGCCTTCTCTTGCTTTTCTATTAGGAAGAGACATTTATTGACAAGGCTCAGCCTCTGTGGCAGCAAGGAACACATGTAGAAGTCAGGAGGGTCACTAACTCACTTGTCAATCATGGCCTTGAAATCCAGGATGCCCTCGATCAGCCTGGCAGCAAACCTGGAGAAACCCAAATGTAACAGGTTGAGATTCAAACACAGAGTATGTGGGCTGAGGAGCAACTGGGGAATCCCAGACTGGGCTGGGTTGGAAGGGACCCCAAGGGTCACAGAGCTCCAACCCCCTGCCACAGGCAGGGACACCAACCTCAGGCCTGGAGCTACACAAGGTTGCCCAGGGCCCCAGCCAACCTGGCCTTGAACACCCCCAGACACGGGGCACCCACCCCCTCTCTGGGCAGCCTGTTCCAGCCCCTCACCACTCTCTCTGCAAAGAACTTCCCCCTAATATCCAATCTAACCCTTCCCTCCTCCAGCTTTAATCCATCCCCCTTGTCCTGCCATTGTCTGTCCTTTAACAAGCTGATTCCCCTCCTGTGTCTCTGCTCCCTTCAGGGACTGGCAGGCTGCAATGAGGTCCCCCCACAGCCTTCTCTTCTCCAGGCTGACCCAGCCCAGCTCCCTCAGCCTCTCTTTGTAGGGCAGCTGCTCCAGCCCTCTGAGCATCTCCGTGGCTCCTCTGACCCCTCTCCAACAGCCCCACATCTTCCTTGTGTTGGGCCCCAGCTCTGGACACAGGATCCAGCTGGGGCCTCCCAGGGCAGAGCAGAGAGGACAAAGGGCAGGTGCCAGGCACAGCCTGACTGCTCACTACAGGCTGTTGTGGGACACCTGGAAAAGCTGCAAGAGAAAACTTGATCTCACAAGACACCAACTCTCAGCTCATCAGAGAAAGGGAAAAAAAGGCTCAATCTGCAAGGTGAGAAAGCCTCTGTGTGATGCTGCTGGGATAATGATACATCTCCCACTCTCTGTGCTGAGTATCCTGGACTCAGCTGAGAGTATCCTGGACAAAGCCAAATCCTTCCATCCCTTGGTAAGTGGAAAGGAAGGAAGTTGGGAAGGAAATAACTCATCTCAGGTACTGCCAGAAACTGCTGCTTCTTATCACAGTGTCAGGCTGGAAAGTTAAACAGAACCTTTGTGCCAAACCAACCTCAGGCCTGGATCTACCCACATTAGATCCCCAACTTGGGGATCACATCATAATTACTCTTTCCCAATCAGCCTAATCACCCTCCTCCCCATCCAGCAGAAACAGCTCATCCCATCCAGGGGAAGGCAGAGAAGGACTTTACCTGAGCTGACCTTGTCGATCCAGAAAGTCCTGCTTAGGTAAAACCACCCCTGGGCTGGAGTGGACCACAACAGGCAGGCGATACTCCAGGTAAGCTGTCTTCAGCCACCAGTCTGAGAGCTGGGATGGGGAAAGGCAACATGTAGATACAGCATCTGCTGCTGGTTGACCCAAAATTGGCTCAACAGGCTCAGCATCCTGCCCCCAGCTCTGTCCCACACTTAAACCAACTGCTTGGGTAGAGGGGGATTTGAGAAAGGCAGTGGGGGTCTTGGGGCAGGGCTTGAGCTGAGGATGTTGTTCAATTTCTGGAGGCAGCTGTGTGAGGCTACCAGCTTAGAGGCTTCAGCAGCCACAGGCAGGGCCAGTGACTCCCTGTTCCACCACAAATCTCAGCTCACCCGAGCCCTGGTGAGGAGCTCACACAGCTCAGGGAGGGCAGCAGCAAACTGGTCACTGAAGTGATGCCATAAAACCACAGGTGGATGCAACCAGAACATCAGAGGGGTGTGTGCCACACCTCCCCCCTCCCACACCACAGCCTGGGGCCCAGACCTACCCAGTTCTCTGTTTTCTTGGCTCTCCTCTCCAGGCCTTTCTGCAGCCTCTCCCCAACACCTCCCGGCTTGCGGAACTCGGCCACCAGCTCCTGCGTGTGGGTCAGCTCCTCCTCGCTGATGATGGGCTGCAGAGCCAGCAGGTACCGGTCCAGCGTCTGCTGCAGCGGCGGCACCGGCAGGTGGGGCAGCGCCTCCTGGTGAAGGTGGAACCTGCCCGGGATCTTCCCTACAGCTGCGGGCTTCAGCAGGCCATAGGGCCTGGCCTGCAAAGCACAGAGCAAGGGTAGAGACAAACCTTCCCGATCTACTCCAGGCAGTGAATCACCTGCAGCTGGGGGGTCTCCATCCCAACCCCTCAGGACACAGAGGGGTCTCAGCACATGAGCAGAGCATGCAAAGCACAGATCACAGACCGGGCTGGGTTGGGAGGGACCCCAAGGATCCCTTGGGAAGGGACCCCAAGGATCACAGAGCTCCAACCCCCTGCCACAGGCAGGGACACCAACCTCAGGCCTGGAGCTACACAAGGTTGCCCAGGGCCCCAGCCAACCTGGCCTTGAACACCCCCAGACACGGGGCACCCACCCCCTCTCTGGGCAGCCTGTTCCAGCCCCTCACCACTCTCTCTGCACAGAACTTCCCCCTAATATCCAATCTAACCCTTCCCTCCTCCAGCTTTAATCCATCCCCCTTGTCCTGCCATTGTCTGTCCTTTAACAAGCTGATTCCCCTCCTGTTCCTCTGCTCCCTTCAGGGACTGGCAGGCTGCAATGAGGTCCCCCCACAGCCTTCTCTTCTCCAGGCTGACCCAGCCCAGCTCCCTCAGCCTCTCTTTGTAGGGCAGCTGCTCCAGCCCTCTGAGCATCTCCGTGGCTCCTCTGACCCCTCTCCAACAGCCCCACATCTTCCTTGTGTTGGGCCCCAGCTCTGGACACAGGATCCAGCTGGGGCCTCCCAGGGCAGAGCAGAGAGGGCCAAAGGGCAGGTGCCAGGCACAGCCTGACTGCTCACTACAGGCTGTTGTGGGACACCTGGAAAAGCTGCAAGAGAAAACTTGATCTCACAAGACACCAACTCTCAGCTCATCAGAGAAAGGGAATAAAAGGCTCAATCTGCAAGGTGAGAAAGCCTCTGTGTGATGCTGCTGGGATAATGATACATCTCCCACTCTCTGTGCTGAGTATCCTGGACTCAGCTGAGAGTATCCTGGACAAAGCCAAATCCTTCCATCCCTTGGTAAGTGGAAAGGAAGGAAGTTGGGAAGGAAATAACTCATCTCAGGTACTGCCAGAAACTGCTGCTTCTTATCACAGTGTCAGGCTGGAAAGTTAAGCAGAACCTTTGTGCCAAATCAAGCTAAAAACCTTCGTGCCAAATCAAACTCTGGGCTTTGAGGAGGCAGAATTTAGGTAAGTAAGATTAAAATGCCTTTTCTCTGACTGGCCAGGGATGGTGCATCACCAGTGGTGGTCAGGGAAGGAGTAGCTGTGACCTGCAGTTACTCCTCACACCAGTGAACCTTCCACTCACTTGAGGACTCAGCTGTACTAAGAGAACCTCTATCCAGTTGTACCAGTATGGGAGCAGCCAATTTATGGGAGCCTTTGGAGAGGGAACAGTGAGAGCTGTTTGGGAAATGGTAGGTGATGCCTGTAGACTCTGGGGAGGAGACACCCACCAAAAGCACTGTCCTGTGTCCCCAGGTTAGGAAATGAAATGGAACAAACCCAGCTGCTAACTGGGAAACGAAGGTACCAACATACCAATTACTCTTCTCCCCAGGAAAAGTAACAGCATCCTCTTGGGTGAGCAGGGCTGTACAGCCTTCAGCCTGAAGATGTTTAAATTGTACCCTCAAGGTTTTCAGCTCCCTCTGTTCCTCCCCCTCTATGTCATCTCTGGAATCAGGCACTCTCCAGCAGGACTCTGGACTTTGTGTCCTCAGTGTGCTGAGGGTGCAAAGCCAGCAGGAACATGCCCTTTGCTTTCCAAAGCAATGAGAAAAGAGCTGCCCCCCCCCCACCTCCTCCCAAGAGTCAAGCAGAGAGAAGGGGGGGGAAAAAAAGGGCTAAACCTAAAGGTGCTAAAGCCTCTGTGTGATGCTGAGCACCCAGAGAAAATGCTCTATGCTCTTCACAGGCCCTGGCAGGAACTACAGGGTTGAGATTTGGAGAAGAGATGTTAAAAAGAAGAGAAGGGGGAATGATTGGAGCATGAAAAAAGGCTGGGAAGAAATGAAGGGTGTTAAGCATGGCAGCGTGGGCATACTGTACCTTCTCTGTTTGCTTCTGCTTCCCCTCCATGGCTGGGAGGACAGAAAAGCTCTCCCTTGGCCTGTGTCCGTTTCCTCTTCCACCTGACAATGTCCTGCCCAAGCAGGGCAGCACCTGTTAGCAACCTGCCACAGGACTGCTCTGAGCAGAGGGCTCAGGGCCAGGCAGGGGCTGGGGACAGGACAGGGCTCACAGCCACACACAGGGCCTGTCTGGGAAGCCCTCCCACAGCCACTGACCCTCAGCCCTGCGCTGCCTGGCCCTGCGATCAGTGCCCCGTGGGCAGCCTGTCTGATCAATAGCTCAGGGCCTGTCACCATGGGAGAGTGCTGGGGGAGGAGCCACCTCAGCCTCTGCCTGGACTGTGGCACTGCAGCAACACTGGGAGAGAAGCCAGGCTGGGGGGACCCCAATTTCACAGAGTCACAGGGGTTGGAAGGGCCCTGGAGAGCTCCTGGGGTCCAACCCCCCTGCCAAAGCAGCTCCCCAGCTCATACTGCACAGGTCGGTGTCCAGATGGGGCTGGAATCTCTCCAGAGAAGGAGACTCCACACCCCCTGGGCAGCCTGTCCCAGGGCTCCCTCACCCTCACTGGGGAAAAGTTCCTCCCCATGGTGCTGTGGAACTTCCTGGGCTCCAATTTGCAGCCATTGCCCCTTGTCCTGTCCCCACAGACACTGAAAAGGGGCTGGCCAATTCCCCCTGCACCCCATGCTTCAGATATTGATAACCATTGATTAGGTCCCCCCTCAGTCCTCTTCTCTCCAGGCTGAACAGCCCCAGCTCTCTCAGCCTTTCCTCACAGGAGAGATGCTCCAGGCCCTTCATCATCTTCATAGCCCTTCTCTGGACTCTCTCCAGGAGATCCCTGTCCTTTTTACACCAGGGAGCCCAGCACTGGACACAACACTCCAGGTGGGGCCTGAGCAGGGCAGAGCAGAGGGGGAGGATCCCCTCCTGTGACCTGCTGCCCACACTCCTCCTGATGCCCCCAGGATCCCATTGTCTCTCTCAGCCCCAGGGCACACTGCTGGCTCATGGCCACCCTGTCACCCACCAGCACCCCCAGGTCCTTCTCCACAGAGCTCTTCTCCAGCAGGTCACCCCCAGCCTGTCCTGATCCATGTGGTTGTTCCTCCCCAGGTGCCAGACTCTCCACTGGCTGTTGTTGAATCCCATCTGGTCTCTCCCTGCCCAGCTCTCCAGTCTGGCCAGGGCTCTGGATGGCAGCGCAGTGTCCTGCCTGTCAGCCACCCCTCCCAGCTCTGGATCACCATGGGCTGTCACCAGGTGGGAGAAGCTACAGGGAGCAGTTCTGGGGGCGATGGAGAATTTATTCCCTTTGCTCAGAGGGTGGCAGATGAGGCCAGCAATCTTCCAGGAACCAGAAAGTGCCCCAGCATCACGGTAGGTGATGCAAGAGAAGGCTGCAGGGGAAACTCATTGCAGCCTGCCAGTCCCTGAAGGGAGATTACAAACAGGAGGGGAATCAGCTTGTTAAAGGACAGACAATGGCAGGACAAGGGGGATGGATTAAAGCTGGAGGAGGGAAGGGTTAGATTGGATATTAGGGGGAAGTTCTGTGCAGAGAGAGTGGTGAGGGGCTGGAACAGGCTGCCCAGAGAAGGGGTGGGTGCCCCGTGTCTGGGGGTGTTCAAGGCCAGGTTGGCTGGGGCCCTGGGCAACCTTGTGTAGCTCCAGGCCTGAGGTTGGTGTCCCTGCCTGTGGCAGGGGGTTGGAGCTCTGTGACCCTTGGGGTCCCTCCCAACCCAGCCCAGTCTGGGATTAATTGGAGTTGGGAGCAAATTCAGGTCGTGGCTAAAGGTAGGATTGCAACTGCTTGTGTGGGTGTTTGTGCAAGCTGAGACTTTGGGGACTTCTGGGTTGTCAACCCTTAAACACCCCCCCCCCCCCCCCAAACCAACAAGGCAACAGAACTTGCATTCCTAAGGATTATCATCCCCTCCTTCATGTCTGTCTGATTGAGGGGCAGCCAAACTGCGTGTTCTACATAGCCAAGATCAAGATCCCAAATGGCTTCAGCTTTCCCCTGGGGTAACAGTGAAGAAACCCAAACCAAATTAAGTGGAGACACTGCATGTCCAAGCATGGAGCACATTTCTCTCTTTCCTCTTTCATGTCCTCTGCCTGGTTTGAGGTCAAACTGAGCGCTTGGTGGGAGGAGGCAGAGCGCTCGCAGCTGAACAGAGGAGGCAGCTGGCAGCAAACAGAGCAAGTGTCCACTGTCCCCACCAAGCAAGAGGGAAAGGGAACAGGAGGCTGTGCAGGCATGGCCAGCTCGTGGGCTGGCACTGCTCCCCAGCCACGTTCCAACCCAGCACATGACCTTTTCCAGAGCCTGCAAAGCCAGTGGGAAATCCACCTGCAAGCTGGGGGGCAGGAGCCAGGGTAGAGCCATGTGTGACTCCCACTGCAGCCACACTGCTTAGTGTCAGATAGCAGGGGGTTGTCTTTTATTTTTAAATCAGACACTGGAGACACCCCCCTGCCCCCCCTTCACCCCCAGAACTGATCAGCCCGGCCTGGCCCCTCAGAAACTGCCTGGGAGTGAATCCACCACACAGATACACAGAATCCCAGGGGTTGGAAGGGCCCTGGAGAGCTCCTGGGGTCCAACCCCCCTGCCAAAGCTGCTCCCCAGCTCATACTGCACAGGTCGGTGTCCAGATGGGGCTGGAATCTCTCCAGAGAAGGAGACTCCACACCCCCTGGGCAGCCTGTCCCAGGGCTCCCTCATCCTCACTGGGGAAAAGTTCCTCCCCATGTTGCTGTGGAACTTCCTGGGCTCCAATTTGCAGCCATTGCCCCTTGTCCTGTCCCCACAGACACTGAAAAGGGGCTGGCCAATTCCCCCTGCACCCCACGCTTCAGATATTGATAACCATTGATTAGGTCCCCCCTCAGTCGTCTTCTCTCCAGGCTGAACAGCCCCAGCTCTCTCAGCCTTTCCTCACAGGATAGATGCTCCAGGCCCTTCAGCATCTCCATAGCCCTTCTCTGGACTCTCTCCAGGAGATCCCTGTCCTTTTTACACCAGGGAGCCCAGCACTGGACACAACACTCCAGGTGGGGCCTGAGCAGGGCAGAGCAGAGGGGGAGGATCCCCTCCTGTGACCTGCTGCCCACACTCCTCCTGATGCCCCCAGGATCCCATTGTCTCTCTCAGCCCCAGGGCACACTGCTGGCTCATGGCCACCCTGTCACCCACCAGCACCCCCAGGTCCTTCTCCACAGAGCTCTTCTCCAGCAGGTCACCCCCAGCCTGTCCTGATCCATGTGGTTGTTCCTGTCTGATTCAGTCTGGGTGACCCTCCTCTAGCAGGGGGGGTTGGACTAGATGAGGCCCCTTCCAACCCCTGCCACCCTGGCATTCATCCTGTCACCCTGCTTTGCCTCCTCCTCCCCCTGAACGCTTACACTCCCCAGGGCTGGGCACAGAGCTGGCAGTTCCCCTTCCCAGGCGAGGCCTGCGCCTGCTGCGGCTTCTCCTGTCAGGATGGCCCAGCCGGGCCTCCTCCGCGGCCCTGGGCCCGGCTGGGCCTTCCTGACAGGACCCTTCACCCCTCCACCGCCTCCGGGTGGCTGGATGAGGCAGAGCCGCCTCACGCCTCACGCAGCCCGTTGCCCAGCCCCGTGCCACCCTCCCAGCCGCCATCTAACGCCTCTCCAAGCCCCCACCCGCCCTCCGCAGCCCGGCTAACACTCACCGCAGCCCTCGCCACGTAAGCCAGCATGGCTCCGCGCCCGCCCGCAGCAAGGACACCGGCTACACCGGCCGCCGCCGCCGTCCCCCCCCTTCCTCCTCCTCCTCGGCTGCCAAGGGGCGTAGCCGCCCGGCGGCCATCTTGGAGCGGGGCGAAGCTTGCGTCGCCATCTTGAGGAAGGGCAAAGAACCCCTCTGCGAGGTGTGTGTGTGGGGGGAGAGAGAGAGAGAGCCGCAGGGGATGCTGTTCCTCTATTAGGGCGCCTCAAGGGGTGAGGTTGCTCTGTTAAGGAGCCTTTCTCCCAGAGCTGGTGAGGGGATGCGCCCTGCGGCTGCTGAGAGCGCCTCCTCGCCGCGCCCCACACAAACATGGCCGCCGCGCTCTCTGGTGTGAGCAGAAGGAGCTCTGCCCTACACCAACATGGCGGCGTGAGCCGCAACGGTGGCCGGGAGGGGTCAAGCCTAGAGCGTAACAGCCCCGGGAGTGACCGAGCCGGGCGGCGTGCCCTGCTTAAAGATGGCCGCCGGCGGCTTCGGGGGTGAGAGGTGAGGGGTGGCAGCGGCGGCGGCGGCCGGGCTGCGGGAAGATGGCAGAGAGCGAGCGGCGGGCAGGTGAGAGGCGGCGGGGGGCAGCTGCGCGGCTTCCCGGTGGGTGGGCAGCGCTCGGAGCCCTTGAGAGGCGCAGCAGGGCTGCGGGGGGTGTGCGGGCGCCGGGCTGCGGGGCGAGGGGGGCGGCGGCGGCAGCCAGCGCCCGGGCCTGCGGCGGGGGGAGGAGGGGGCGGCTCTGCCGGGGGCGTGAAGGGACCTTGGGACCCCCAGGCGGGGCGGGGAGCACCGGCCCCAGCAGCCCCGCTGCGGGCAGGGCTGGGGGCTGGCGGGCCGCAGGGAGCGGGGCCGGGCTGAGGGGGGGGGGCTGAGCCCTGCGGGGGGGGCCTCAGCTCTGGGGGGGGGGGAGGCGGCTCTGCCCTGCGGGGGGGGTGCTCAGCCCTGGGGGGGGGGGGGGGGAGATGCTCAGCCCTGCGGGGGGGCGGGTGCTCAGCTCTGAGTGGGGGGAGCTCAGCCCTGGGGGGGGGGGGGGGGGATGCTCAGCCCTGGGGGGGGGGGGGGGGGATGCTCAGCCCTGAGGGGGAGGGGGATGCTCAGCCCTGAGGGGGAGGGGGATGCTCAGCCCCTGAGGGGGGGGGGGGGGTGCTCAGCCCTGAGGGGGATGCTCAGCCCTGGGGGTCGGGGGGTGCTCAGCTCTGAGTGGGGGGAGCTCAGCCCTTGGGGGGGGGGGGGAGCGCTCAGCCCTAGGGGGGTGGTGCTCAGCCCTGCGGGGGTGTAGGGCTGCCCCCCGCAGCCCGGTTTCTGAGCGCTTCCCGTGAGGGGGGGGCCTGTCTCTCAGCGGGGCTGGGCTCCCCCCCTCCCCACAGCATCATCCCGCCCCGGGTTCTCATCGCAGAACTGCCCCTTCTCCCTCTGGCCGTTGGGTTGGGGGCTTCAGCTTCCCTGCCCGTGCCCCAACCCTGTCAGCCCTGCTGAGTTTCCTCCTGCCTCCCTGAGAGGAAACACACAGGAGCAGAGGAACAGGAGGGGAATCAGCTTGTTAAAGGACAGACAATGGCAGGACAAGGGGGATGGATTAAAGCTGGAGGAGGGAAGGGTTAGATTGGATATTAGGGGGAAGTTCTTTGCAGAGAGAGTGGTGAGGGGCTGGAACAGGCTGCCCAGAGAGGGGGTGGGTGCCCCGTCCCTGGGGGTGTTCAAGGCCAGGTTGGCTGGGGCCCTGGGCAACCTTGTGTAGCTCCAGGCCTGAGGTTGGTGTCCCTGCCTGTGGCAGGGGGTTGGAGCTCTGTGACCCTTGGGGTCCCTCCCAATCCAGCCCAGTCTATGATTCTATAAAAGTTCCTGTCAGAAGCACTGCTTGAGAAACAAGAGATGGGTGAGATACGTCCTGTGCTGAGGCAGTGGCTGGATCCCCTGGTTCAGGACTCGACCCTGGCCCCATCCCTGCTCTTCATGTGCCGTTGGTATTGATGGACAAGTCTGTGTTTCCCTCCTCATGCTGCTGTGCTGGAGTTTGGTACTGTTTTCCTGTTGGAGAATCATAGAATCCCAGACTGGCCTGGGTTGGAAGGGACCCCAAGGATCACAGAACTCCAACCCCCTGCCACAGGCAGGGACACCAACCTCAGGCCTGGAGCTACACAAGGTTGCCCAGGGCCCCATCCAACCTGGCCTTGGTACCATCTTCCTGCCATAAGCTGTTTAAACCAAGAGCTGTATCCTTACAGCACTGGTGGTTGGGGGTTGTGGGGTGAGTTTTCAGAAGGGGGGTGCAGGTCTCTTCCACCTAATTTCCTTGTGCCTGGTGTTCCCCCTGTCCCTCTGCCTGAGAGTCCTGCAGCTCGCCCAGAGGAATGCACCATACCCCATATAACACCCAGGGCAGGTGATGAGAGAGGCCACATTTGGGACCCTGAGAGGCAGAGAAGTGAAGTGATTTTCTAAGGTTACATGTACCAAATCCTCTGCAGGGGGTTCCTGGGACTTGGGCCTCCTTTTGCCTTACTCTGCCTGCTGGGCAGTGCTCCCCTGGTGTGGAGAAGGCTGCTGACCCTGCTGCTTAGTGTTCTCTATGTAAATGCAGCTCCTCATGTCCTAAGGAGTTGGGGGTTTGGCCCTGCCTGGTGAAGGAGCCAGTGCCTGAGCTTGCTGCAGCATGGAGAGCAGCTGCTGGTGCTTTCCAGATCTCCTGGGATCTAAGAGATGAACTGGGGTTGCCTCCAAAGAGAATTCATAAGCACCCATTAGCACCCAGCTTCCTCCCCCAGCACCCTGCTGCACAGCCCCCTCCCTGTTAAAACTCACCCTGAGAGGAACACCATGCAAATTGCCTCTAATTTCATGGGGTGTTTCTGGCTCTGCAGCACCCGGCTGGGGGGCTGAGAGCAGAGCTCAGGAGACTGGGGGGCAGGGGTGGGAGCTGGGTTCCCCAGTACCAGGGAAGAGAGCCCTTTTGATGTGTTAACCACTTGAATTGGTATTAAATATTCCACCCTGGGCTCTGGGAGAGCTTTGAAACTGGGTGATCTTCATAGTTTCCAACTGGAAGAGGCTGTGTCCGGGCATCCTCCAAGCCTCTGTGCTGCCTGGACAGACAGACACAGCTCTGGACTGCCACCTATTGAACTGCTCCAGCTTTAGTCTTTGCAGGAGTTGTCTCTTTTTAAGGGGAGCATAGTTCAGGCTTTAACACCCTAAAACTGAGGCACAGCTCGTTTGTTAGCGCTGCCTCCACTCCTCCCAGGGCCTCCTTAGGACACCACAGGCTGGATGGGGAGCAGGCTGCCAAACTTGAAGTGCTGGATCACAGGGAACTTCTCCAGGCACTGCAGGAGGAGAGAGAGAGAGAGAGAGAGGAGGGAAGTCAGGAGATGTGTGCACCTCACACACACACAGAGCCAGAGCTACATCCTACCCTGGGGCCAGGATCCAGCCAGCTCGAGGCCATGGGGCTTGGCTGCAGGCAGAGGGGTCAGACCCCCATCTCCCCCCTCCTGTTACTCCCCTCCTGCCCAGTAACTTCTTTCCATAGGAAGGAGCCTTGTGCCCTGCCTGGGGCTGAGCCCAACTCCTGCAGCAGGGAGATGCCAGCGCTGTGCCACAGCCAGGCCTTTGCTCTGGGGCACAGGCAGAGGCACAGAGCCTGTCCCTGTGCTCTGCTGGGTGACAGGGTGGCCCTGAGCCAGCAGTGTGCCCTGGGGCTGGGAGAGACAATGGGATCCTGGGGGCATCAGGAGGAGTGTGGGCAGCAGGTCACAGGAGGGGATCCTCCCCCTCTGCTCTGCCCTGCTCAGGCCACACCTGGAGTGTTGTGTCCAGTGCTGGGCTCCCTGGTGTAAAAAGGACAGGGATCTCCTGGAGAGAGTCCAGAGAAGGGCTATGGAGATGATGAAGGGCCTGGAGCATCTCTCCTGTGAGGAAAGGCTGAGAGAGCTGGGGCTGTTCAGCCTGGAGAGAAGAAGACTGAGGGGGGACCTAATCAATGGTTATCAATATCTGAAGCATGGGGTGCAGGGGGAATTGGCCAGCCCCTTTTCAGTGTCTGTGGGGACAGGACAAGGGGCAATGGCTGCAAATTGGAGCCCAGGAAGTTCCACAGCAACGTGGGGAGGAACTTTTCCCCAGTGAGGGTGAGGGAGCCCTGGGACAGGCTGCCCAGGGGGTGTGGAGTCTCCTTCTCTGGAGAGATTCCAGCCCCATCTGGACACCGACCTGTGCAGTATGAGCTGGGGAGCTGCTTTGGCAGGGGGGTTGGACCCCAGGAGCTCTCCAGGGCCCTTCCAACCCCTGGGATTCTGTGATTCTATGAATTCTATGATTAGAAGAAAGGAAGACAGAGGATTTCTTCTTCTCCACTGCCTTTATTTTACTACTTCTTCTTTTTCTTCCATGCCCCAGGCACCTCTGAGGAGGTGGCTCCTCCCCTCCAGCAGAACTTCATGATCCCCAAAAAGGAGATAAACATGGTTTCTGACATGGCCAAGTGGAAACGCTCTCAGGTATGGCTCTGGGGTGAGGGAAAAGCTGGGAAGTGCTTTATGAGGCTTCAGTGGCAGCCAGGTCAGGTCTGGGAACAGCCAGGGGGTGCAGCAGGTTTGGGCAGGGGATGGGAAATGAGCTGATTTGTGTTGTAAAGCAGGAGAGTTGCTGCCTGTTTGTAGGCAAATTACTCTGGTGGTGAGGTGTGGTGTCTGGCAAGCAAATCTCCTGACAAATCCTAGCCAGGGAGAGCCCAGAGGTTGAGTGAGACCAAAGATGCTGAAGAGTTATCACTGCCCTGTCCCAACCAGTTAGACCAGCAGCTGGTGGTTCCTTCCTCCTGCCAGGGCTGGATTAACCCAGCACTGTTTGAACCCAGCTTGAACACCATCCTGCTCCCCAGCCAGCCCCCTGAGCCCACCAGGCTGGGGTGGTTCCTGGCATCCTCCCACCATGCAGTAGAGCTTTAGAGCCAAGGCCTTCAATTGCCTGGGTGAGTTTTGTTTATGGGATGCATGGAGCTGGTGGAACAGGTGGGTTCTTCACTCTCTGCCTTTGAGGACTTGGTGTGTTAAGCCAGGCTCATCCCACCACTTAGGAGCAAGTTCTTGCTTGGCAACTGATCTGGGATGTCTTAGGAGGAGTTTAAGATCTAGGCAGGTCTCTCACAGACCTCTGAGTGGAGCTGCTGGTGTTAAACCTCCTGGGTTTGGGGACTTGCTCCTGGTCTGGATCTCTGTCCCAGAAAGGCCCCAGGACAGGGAGGTGGCACTGTGCTAGGCTGGTGTTCACAGAGTCTTAGAGCTGCTGTGCTGGGTGTGATGCTTCAAGAGAGGAGCAGTGAGGAACCTGGGCTGTCTCCCTGTCCTGGTTTCAGGGTGTGTGAGCATGGGAGCAGGGTAGGAGAAGGAAAGCAGAGACAAGGGTGCAGGTCTGGGAGGAGCAGTGCTGAGCAGGATGTCCAGGCACAGCTGAGACTGTACAACCAAGGAGCTCAGATTTAGCCTGACAGGCAGCTGAGGGGAGGATTTTAGGGGCCATGTGAGCTTTTTTGGGGAGTCTTCTCTCTGCAGTTTTACCAGTGATGCAGAGGTCTCAGTGCAATCACCATCTGGCTTTGAGAGCTGCCAAAAATAGCAGTAACCTCTCAGCAAGCCCTGGTGCCCTGGGTGTCTCCAAGAAAGCAATGCTGTGTGCTGGGAAAGGCTTCCTTGGGGTGGAGGAGGAGTGCTCCCTGCTGCCCTGCTGCTTCAAACACACCCTGGGTACCCACTAACACCCTGCTCTCTGGGCTGTCTTTGCAGGCATATGCAGACTACATGGGCTTCATCCTCACTCTGAATGAAGGTGTCAGGGGGAAGAAGCTGACCTGTGAATACAAAGTTTCAGAGGTAGGAGAAGAGTTGGAATCCTCTTGTATCTCCTGTTCTGCCTTTTTTATTTTGCTTTTGGCTCTGTAGTGACTATTTCCTAGGTGAGGGTGAGTTGGCAGCTTGTCTGGGAGGCAGGGAGAATAAATGTGGCTGGGTTATGCTTGGGATGCATACTGGTACCTATGCTTGGACTGGTTCTCTTGAACACCTTTATCACTGACATGGGTGATGGGATTGAGGCACCCTCAGCAGGTTTGCTGATGACACCAAGCTGAGTGGGGTGGTCGACACCCCAGGAGGAAAGGAGCCATCCAGAGGGATCTTGCCAGGCTGGAAAGATGGGCCTGGGGGAACCTAGTGAGGTTCAACACTGCCAAGGGTCAGGGGCTGCACTGGGGCTGGAAGAATCCCAGCCAGAGATCCAGCCTGGGAGAAGAACTGCTGGAGAGCAGCCCTGTGAGAAGGACCTGGGGATTGTGGGGATGAGAAACTCCCCATGAGCAGCAGTGGCTCTGGCAGCTCCCAAGGCCAATGGGATCCTGGGCTCCATCAGCAGAGGGGTGGCAGCAGGGACAGGGAGGGGATTGTCCCTCTCTGCTCTGCCCTGGGAGGCCCCAGCTGGATCCTGTGTCCAGAGCTGGGGCCCAACACAAGGAAGATGTGGGGCTGTTGGAGAGGGGTCAGAGGAGCCACGGAGATGCTCAGAGGGCTGGAGCAGCTGCCCTACAAAGAGAGGCTGAGGGAGCTGGGCTGGGTCAGCCTGGAGAAGAGAAGGCTGTGGGGGGACCTCATTGCAGCCTGCCAGTCCCTGAAGGGAGCAGAGGAACAGGAGGGGAATCAGCTTGTTAAAGGACAGACAATGGCAGGACAAGGGGGATGGAGTGAAGCTGGAGGAGGGAAGGGTTAGATTGGATATTAGGGGGAAGTTCTGTGCAGAGAGAGTGGTGAGGGGCTGGAACAGGCTGCCCAGAGAGGGGGTGGGTGCCCCGTGTCTGGGGGTGTTCAAGGCCAGGTTGGATGGGGCCCTGGGCAACCTTGTGTAGCTCCAGGCCTGAGGTTGGTGTCCCTGCCTGTGGCAGGGGGTTGGAGCTCTGTGACCCTTGGGGTCCCTTCCAACCCAGCCCAGTCTGTGATTCTATGACTGCAAATGTGAGCCCTGTGACCCCCCCTTGGCTGCAGAGACTCTGTGGGATGGGAAATGAAACAAGCTTCAGGTAGACAGGAGCTGGTGGGGATAAAGGAGGATGCAGGTGTGTTCACCCTGTTTTCACTGCCTGGCTTCAGAACCCAGCCATGGTTTGGAGATGTGCTGTTCCCTCCTGGTTCCAGGGATGTCTGTTCCACTCCTGCCCCCCCCCCCTCACCTTGGGGGACACATGTGTCTCCCTGTCCCTGGGTTTCCCCATTGCTCAGATGGTGTTAGCAGCACCCATCTCCACAGCTTGTCCCACAGCTGAGCTCCCAAGGCATGGTTTGACAGCAAGTGATCTCAAGGTGTGGCACTGAGTGGCCCAGGGGTGTGCTGGGGGTTTTGGGGGGGCTGCAGAGTGCACAGGAGGGCTGTGCTGGGTGCTGTGTTTGGCCCAGTGGGGGCAGGATGGCAGAAGGGACCTATTTTCACCCTGGCATTAATGTGACTGTTTCTGGCTCAAACTGTGGCCAGTTTGAATGCCTGTTCAGCTTACCAGGGTGTGGTGGGAGGGTTTGGAGCCAGAGGCTCCTTCCAGAGCCCCCCAGTTGAGGTGGAGAAACAAGAGCCCTGCCCCTGGCTGCTCTGGAGGTGGCAGGGGATGTGTCTCCTTCCCCTCACCCTGAGGAGCTGGAGCCTGTGAGTGGCAGCACTGGTGGGGGGGAGACTCCCCAGGGTTGCCTTGTTGCTGAGGTTGCCTCTTGGCAGGGGTTCCTTTGTAGATCAAACTCCTTATCTGTGCTTTTAAATGCTCAGCCCCTCGTGGCCTCTGCTTGCATCTCTGCTCTGCTTTCTTCTCCTTTGCTGTACCTGCTGCTGATGGGCTTTTGTGCCATCCCATCTTCCTCCCTGCTCAGATGGCTGGGGACACCTTCCTTTGGCAGGTCACCTCCTGGAACCCTCTCTCCTGAAGCTGTACCCCTTCCCCTACCTACCAGTATTGCAGGTCACCTTCTGGAATCCTCCCTCCTGAAGCTGTACCCCTTCTTTTACCTACCAGTGTTGCAGGTGACCTTCTGGAATCTTCTCTCCTGAAGCTGTACCCCTTCCCCTACCTACCAGTATTGCAGGTGACCTTCTAGAATCCTCTCTCCTGAATTATAGAGTCGTAGACTGGGCTGGGTTGGGAGGGACCCCAAGGGTCCCAGAGCTCCAACCCCCTGCCACAGGCAGGGACACCAACCTCAGGCCTGGAGCTACACAAGGTTGCCCAGGGCCCCATCCAACCTGGCCTTGAACACCCCCAGACACGGGGGCACCCACCCCCTCTCTGGGCAGCCTGTTCCAGCCCCTCACCACTCTCTCTGCACAGAACTCCCCCCTAAGGAAGTAGCCCTTAGGTGTCCCCTTTCCTCTAGCTACCAGCATTGCAGGTGACCTTCTGGAATCTTCTCTCCTGAAGCTGTACCCCTTCCCCTACCTACCAGCATTGCTTTGCTATGGGAGGAGGGGTGAAGAGGAGGAGGTATGGTCTGCTGTGCTTCAAAAGAGACAGCTTAATGGCTTCTGGAGTAGCATGTGTCAATACCAAACTGTCTGCTGGCTCCTTTGGGGGCTTGAGCCCCTTCTGAGAGTTGCTGAGCTTGCTCTGCTCATCCTGAAAGGCTTCATGGAGCTGTCTGGCCTTTTACTGGAGGCATCTGACAAGTAGCAGAGCTGAGCTGTTGTTCAGGGCTCCAGCACAGACACTGTGTCTGCTGGAAGGTTGTATATGACTGATAGGCTGTGACCTGCCTTCTCTCCCTCAGGGGGTGCTTTTCACTTGGGGAGGGGGGGATCCTGCTGCTGGGGCTGCAGCCTGGAGTAGTTTTCTCCAAGCTTGCTCAGAGGAGCTGTGCAGTGAGGAGGGGGTTCAATCTGGCTGTGGAAAGAAGCAGACCTTGCCCTTCTAACAGCCCACTGCACTGGGGGGGGGCAGGGGGAACTGGTTCCAGGAGGGAAGTGGGATGGAGGGTGGTGGGGGTGGGGGAGGCAGCAAATGCCCCATTTCAGCAGCTCCCCCAATTTGATGGAGCCCAAAGGGGGGGGGTGGGGGTGGGGAGCAGCAAATACCCCATTTCAGCAGCTCCCCCAATTTGATGGAGCCCAAAGGGGGGGTGGGGGTGGGGGAAGCAGCACATGCCCCATTTCAGCAGCTCCCCCAATTTGATGGAGCCCAAAGGGGGGGTGGGGGTGGGGGAAGCAGCACATGCCCCATTTCAGCAGCAACCCCAATTTGATGGAGCCCAAAGGGGGGGTGGGGGGAAGCAGCACATGCCCCATTTCAGCAGCTCCCCCACTTTGATGGAGCCCAAAGGGGGGGTGGGGGTGGGGAGCAGCAGCAAATGCCCCATTTCAGCAGCTCCCCCAATTTGATGGAGCCCAAAGGGGGGGTGGGGGAAGCAGCACATGCTCCATTTCAGCCCCTGCCCCATTTCAGCAGCTCCCCCACTTTGGAGCCCAAAAGGGGGGTGGGGAGCAGCAAATGCCCCATTTCAGCAGCTCCCCCACTTTGATGGAGCCCAAAGGGGGTGGGTTTGGTCCCCATGGGCAGCTCTGGCTGCTGCAGTGCCTCCTCAGCACCTCAGCCTGCCTGGCCTCTGTGCTCTTGAGAGCTGCTGACAGGTCTGTGCTCTGGAGGAGGAGGAGGAGGAGGCTCTGCCTTTGCCTTTGGGACTGGTGGCAGGCTCAGGGTCAAGGGGATGCAAAATCAGCACAAGGAGGAGAGCCAGGAGAAGGGGGAGGGGGGGTAGGGGGGGGGGTGGAGGCTGCCCTTGCTTTGATCACTGAGAGAAAGGTAAAGCACAAAAAAACCCAGAGCTTCAAAACCCAGCCAGGCAAAACAAGGCTGCAGCAGCAATGCTGATGCTGCTTGTGCTCCTGTAAGCTCTGCTCTTCCCCCTCCCTCTCCCCCCCACCAGGGTCAGCCCTGGATGTACCAGTTTGCCTCTGCTGGACAATAGGAAGCTGCTTCTTTCTCTCTTCCCCCCCCCCCCTCTTTTTTTTTTGTTTCTCCAAAGGGCCTTGAGCCCAAAATGAGCCTCATCCCTTTAATTATTTATTGGCTTGGCTGAGCCAGCAGCTGGGTCCTGCTCTCCCTCTTCAGTGGGGCTGGGGCTTTTGAAATCCCTTTCAAGCAAGCCAGTGGGGAGTGGGGAAGGGGAGGGTCCACTCTCCTGCTCCCCAAGGCCTGGGGGCAGAGCTGGGGAGGGGGGGTTGAGGAGGGGAGGGGGGGGGGGAAGGAAGGAGCTGGTCCTTTTTGCCAGCCATTTATCCAGGCAGCACTGAGCACTTGCTGGGTTTGAAACAGGGTGGCTGCTCATAATGAGCTGCTGGGGGATAAATCACCAGCACCACTTAATTATTTAATGCAACCCAGTGCTGGGGATGCTGCTGCTTAATTGGAGGGGAATGTAATAGCTGGGAAGGAGGAGGGCTGGATCCAAACCTGGCCCAGTGTACTGGGGAGATGCTGGTTCCTGGGGGGGGTTTGGGGAGAAGAAGGCTGAAGGGGAGATGCTGGTCCCTGGGAGGGATGTTTGGGGGAGCAGAGGGTTGAAGGGGAGATGCTGGTGGCTGAAGGGGAGATGCTGGTTCCTGGGGGGTTGGGGCAGCAGAGGGCTGAAGGGGAGATGCTGGTTCCTGGGGGGTATGTTTGGGGGAGCACAGGGCTGAAGGGGAGATGCTGGTTCCTGGGTGGGGATGTTTGGGGGAGCACAGGGCTGAAGGGGAGATGCTGGTTGCTGGGGGGGGTTGGGGGAGCACAGGGCTGAAGGGGAGATGCTGGTTGCTGGGGGGGGGGTGGGGGAGCACAGGGCTGAAGGGGAGATGCTGATTCCTGGGGGGAGATGTTTGGGAGAGCACAGGGCTGAAGGGGAGATGCTGGTTGCTGGGGGGGGTTGGGGGAGCACAGGGCTGAAGGGGAGATGCTGGTTGCTGGGGGGGGGTGTTTGGGGTGATGCTGGGTCCTGGGGGGATGTTTGGGGAGCAGAGGGCTGAAGGGGACATGCTGGTTGCTGGGGTGGGGGGGGGGGGTGGTGTTTGGGGGAGTAGAGGGCTGAAGGGGAGATGCTGGTCCCTGGGGGGGATGTTGGGGCAGCAGAAGGCTGAAGGGGAGATGCTGGTTGAGATGCTGGTTCCTGGGGGGGCATGTTTGGGGAGCAGAGGGCTGAAGGGGGGTGGGCTGGGTCGTGCTGCCTTGGTCTGTCTGCTGGGGGCTGGGGCTGGCAGGCTCAGCCAGCACTCCTGTCCCTCAGCACATGGGTCTTTGATGGCCCTTGTGTGCTCAGGTCTTGTCCTCTGTCCCATCCTCTACCCCCTGGCTCAGCAGCCAAGCATCCAGGTATTATGGGGTGGGTGGATCCCTCCCCTGCTGATCCCAGTGCCACCAGCTCCTGTGCTGCTGTGTCTGCCCTGAGCCCCTTCCCCCGGCAGCCCGTGGGGAGGGATCTGCAGCTGGTGCAGCAGCCTGGCTCTGCCATGGCTGCCTCTTCACCCCCCTCCGAGAGGCGCTTGAGGGGCGGGGGGGCGCTGGGCTGTTTGCTGGTTCTCCCCGCAGGCAGCCTGAGGAGCTGGGCCGCAGCCCAGGAGAGCAGCCGGCTCCGCACGGCCGGTGCCTCCAGCAAAGTCAAAGCAGCGCTGGTTCTGCTGTCCTCTGTGTGCCCGTGGAGCAGGAATCCCCTCTGAGGCAGAGCCCACACTGCCTGGGGCCTGGCCAGCTGCTCCGGCCGCCGCTGGGCCTTGGGGCCGCCCCTGGGCCCTCTCCCTGGGGCCGCCCCTGGGCCCTCTGGCTGCTTGCAGTCAGGCAAGGAGAATCCCAGACCCTCTGGCACCATTGACCAGTGGTCAGCAGAGCCTCCTGAAGTGCTCTGAGCTGCTTCAAGTGGGGCCTGTGGTGTTGGCTCTTGGTGCATGGGGTGTAGTCACTCCCCCTCTGTACAGCCAAGGCAGGGAGGAGGTGTTGGCCAGCCCTGTTCGTAGCAGTACAGCTTGAGACATCATGCTGGATCACCTGTTGTACCCTTCGCCCCTCTCCTCCTTCGCCCCTCTCCTCCTGTCACTCCTGTGTCTGTTCCTCACATTCTCCTTCCAGCTCTGGGTGTAAGAAATGGCTCTGTTGTCTTGCTGTTGCCTTTGTTTTCCCATTGGCATTGAGATGTTTCATAGAATGGCAGAATCCCAGACTGGCCTGGGTTGGGAGGGACCCCAAGGGTCACAGAGCTCCAACCCCCTGCCGCAGGCAGGGACACCAACCTCAGGCCTGGAGCTACACAAGGTTGCCCAGGGCCCCATCCAACCTGGCCTTGAACACCCCCAGACACGGGGCACCCACCCCCTCTCTGGGCAGCCTGTTCCAGCCCCTCACCACTCTCTCTGCAAAGAACTTCCCCCTAATATCCAATCTAACCCTTCCCTCCTTCAGCTTTAATCCATCCCCCTTGTCCTGCCATTGTCTGTCCTTTAACAAGCTGATTCCCCTCCTGTTCCTCTGAGAGCTTCTCATACTTGCTCCAGACAGACCACTGGTGGGCCACCCAAGCTCCCCCCTGCCCTGGGTGGGTTGTGTTTTGCCCCCTGCACTGGGTGCTGCTGTGGCTTTGAAGCCATGAGGATCATGCTGAGGCAGTTGAGTCGCAGCTGTGCCTGGCTGGGCTGGGTGCTGTGCAAACCCCATCACTGCTAATCCTGGCTCCTGATGGCCACTTCAGGACAAGGATGAGATGATGCCTTGAGAAGGGTGCTGAGGGGGCATGGTGGGGGGACACAGGATGCAGAGCTCTGTGCTGGAGATCCCTTAATTGTGTGGCACTTCAGTCCTGTGTGTCCTACAGCTAGGAGCTTGCAGGAGCTCTTCTCCCAGAGGCTTTGGAGCACGGTGCTGCTAGAGCTCATGAAAGGCTGTGTGGGGGAGTGGAGATCCTGCCTCAGGCTGGGCTTTGTACTGCACTCATCTTACCAGGGGAGGAGGAATGCTTTGCACAGCCCCTCTGCAGTTTGGGGAGGGTTGGCACATCTGATTTCTGCTTGCCACCCTTGGGAAGGGTGGTGTAGGCTTTCATGATGCCAAGGCAGTGATGTCAGAGCCTGAGGGACTGCTCTGGTTTCTGTCACTGTGACCCCTCATCCTCTCTGTCTCTGTAGCCCATTGAGAAGCTGGTGGCTCTTCTGAACACCCTTGACAGATGGATTGATGAAACCCCACCAGTGGATCAGCCTTCTCGCTTTGGGAACAAAGCCTTCAGGACCTGGTATGCCAAACTAGACCAGGTGAGCTTGTCTTTGGTGTGTATCTTCACTGACACCTTGCTGAGGGAACAGCACCCACCCTCAGCAAGTGCTGCTGATCCAGAGCTGGGAGGGGTGGCTGACAGGCAGGACACTGCGCTGCCATCCAGAGCCCTGGCCAGGCTGGAGAGCTGGGCAGGGAGAGACCAGATGAGATTCAACAACAGCCAGTGGAGAGTCTGGCACCTGGGGAGGAACAACCACATGGATCAGGACAGGCTGGGGGTGACCTGCTGGAGAAGAGCTCTGTGGAGAAGGAGCTGGGGGTGCTGGTGGGTGACAGGGTGGCCATGAGCCAGCAGTGTGCCCTGGGGCTGAGAGAGACAATGGGATCCTGGGGGCATCAGGAGGAGTGTGGGCAGCAGGTCACAGGGGGATCCTCCCCCTCTGCTCTGCCCTGCTCAGGCCCCACCTGGAGTGTTGTGTCCAGTGCTGGGCTCCCTGGTGTAAAAAGGACAGGGATCTCCTGGAGAGAGTCCAGAGAAGGGCTATGGAGATGATGAAGGGCCTGGAGCATCTCTCCTGTGAGGAAAGGCTGAGAGAGCTGGGGCTGTTCAGCCTGGAGAGAAGAAGACTGAGGGGGGACCTAATCAATGGTTATCAATATCTGAAGCATGGGGTGCAGGGGGAATTGGCCAGCCCCTTTTCAGTGTCTGTGGGGACAGGACAAGGGGCAATGGCTGCAAATTGGAGCCCAGGAAGTTCCACAGCAACCTGGGGAGGAACTTTTCCCCAGTGAGGGTGAGGGAGCCCTGGGACAGGCTGCCCAGGGGGTGTGGAGTCTCCTTCTCTGGAGAGATTCCAGCCCCATCTGGACACCGACCTGTGCAGTATGAGCTGGGGAGCTGCTTTGGCAGGGGGGTTGGACCCCAGGAGCTCTCCAGGGCCCTTCCAACCCCTACAACCCTGTGATTCTGTGTGGTGTTGCAGCAGGTCCTACAGGAGGGCAGCATGCCCCTCAGGGACAGCAGAGTGGCAGCCAAGCAGCCTGCAGAGGAGTTGCTCAGATAAGCTATGAAGGATCTACCTCTTGATATACATCACTTACTTCTGACCTGGTGCTCCCCTCTCCTCTTCTGAGAGTGTATGGTCCATGTACATCATAGAATCACAGACTGGCCTGGGTTGGGAGGGACCCCAAGGATCACAGAGCTCCAACCCCCTGCCACAGGCAGGGACACCACCAACCTCAGGCCTGGAGCTACACAAGGTTGCCCAGGGCTCTTGGTTGGATCTCCAAGTCCTGGATGAGCCATGAGAGCCCCCCCCAAGCCCAAGGACCATCTTTGCTTTGTAACTACCCCCTGTGTGTGCTGCTGAGTGACACACAAAAGCAGAGGATGATTGTGAAACTGCCTGACTTCCTTCAGCTCAGAGCACTTGCCCTGCACTGAGCTCTGGAGGTGACACATTCCCACCAGCAACGAGCTTGCAGGAGGCCTGCAGCCTGCTGCTCTGCTGATGCTTTGGTCCTGGAGATGACTCACTGAGTAACTGGGTTGTTGTAATTAGATGGGTGAAGTTTCTTTTCCCTTCAGCATGTGTGTGGCCTGGGAAAGTGTCAGGACAACCTCTCCCTGAACTGTTCCACCTCTGGAGATGGCTTCTTCAAACAGGAGAGTTGCTTCTTCTGTCCTGCTGGCTCTGGCTGTTGGAAGGAGTGATGATGTACTCCTGGGGACTGGGAGAGGCCTGCACTCACTCAAGGCAGTCTTTTGTGTCTTTCAGGAAGCAGAAAAGCTGGTGGCAACAGTGATCCCCAAGCACCTGGCTGATGCTGCCCCAGAAGTGGCTGTGTACCTGAAGGAATCCGTGGGGAACAGCACCCGTATTGACTATGGCACAGGTACCCCTGGGCTCAGAGAGCAACAGCCCCCTGCTGCCTTCACTCAGACAGGGTCTTGTCAGTGGGTTTTAGCTCCAGCTTGGTGCAGGCACTTTCCTCATGGGGCCTCCTCACCCCTGTGTCCCTTGGGAGTCGTGACTGGGACACCTGGGGCTGGTGGCAGGGCTGTGCTAGAGCTATGACACCCATCTCCTGTCTCATCTGAGGCAGTGTGCCCTGAGGGGCACAGGCTGCTCTGGGGTAAGGTGTAGGAGCTGCTTCACTGCACTCAGGGGTCCTTCACCCATGGGGCTTCAGTTTGGAGGGATAAAATCCAATTGCTTGAATTGGAGCTTAGAAACAGGAGGGGAATCAGCTTGTTAAAGGACAGACAATGGCAGGACAAGGGGGATGGATTAAAGCTGGAGGAGGGAAGGGTTAGATTGGATATTAGGGGGAAGTTCTTTGCAGAGAGAGTGGTGAGGGGCTGGAACAGGCTGCCCAGAGAGGGAGTGGGTGCCCCGTGCCTGGGGGTGTTCAAGGCCAGGTTGGCTGGGGCCCTGGGCAACCTTGTGTAGCTCCAGGCCTGAGGTTGGTGTCCCTGCCTGTGGCAGGGGGTTGGAGCTCTGTGACCCTTGGGGTCCCTTCCAACCCAGGCCAGTCTGTGATTCTATGACAGACCTGCCTTCTGCAGCTGGGGCAGGGGAGAGATGGAGGAAGCCCCTTGTCCAATTGTTGGTAGGAATCAAATGTGAAAGGAGTGGGAATGCAGGGGTGCAGAGGAGGGCACCTTTGAGGAGAACTGGAGTAGGAACCAGCTCAGGTATCCTGAGGTCTGGTGCTCCCTGGCAGTGACATCACTGCTTACAGAGGGGCTGTAAATCTGAAGGTAGAAGCATTTTGCACCAGAGGAGGTGTTGAATTGCAGGTTGGAGTAACCACAACTGGCTTCCACTGGCTCTAAACCCAGAATCGTTGGCATGCTCTGCTCCTCCAGCTGGAGGACAGGTGTGTCCTTACCAAAGGGCAGGAGAACAGGAGGCTGTGGGTGCAAGGAAACACGACTTTGGACCTGTGCAGGGAGAGGAGGAGGAAGATGTGGGTAAAAGGATGAAGAGCTGGAGGCAGTGCAGTGCTTGCCAGGAGAGCTGCAGCTCGCCAGCACCAGGGGGAGATGTTGTCTTTGGAAAGGAACCTGTTGGCTGGGGTTTTGTCAGCTTGGGGAAGGGAATTCAGCCTTTCCTCCCCTCCTGGGTGTCCCAAGCCTGAGGCCCATGTCCTAGCCCACAGTGGCTAGAGCACAGGTGCCCTTGTTCCTACACTGGGAGCTGTCTTTCCTTGTAGTGTAGAGCTGCTGATCTCCTACTCCTAGGCCCTTCCCCTAAAAGACATTCCTGGCTTTGCTGGTTGTTTCTTTTCCTTGCTATTAGCTGAAGGACCAAGCTGCAGGGACCCAGCCTGAGATCCCAGTACCTTCTGGGACAGACTGTTCCCACAGCAGCCTCATGGGATCTGCATCCTTCCAACACTGATACATTTGAAGCAGGAGGAAACCTGTTTACTTGCAGATGTGAGGTTCTCTTGCATCCCCAGAGCAGAACAACACTGTGGTGCTCCACTTCCCCTGCTGTACCAAGCTCCTGGGAAAGGCACTGCCTTGCTCCCAGTGTGCCCAGTGTTGGAGCTGGTTTTGCTCAAGATCTTCTTTTCTCCAAGTTAATAATCCCTTCATGAATGTCTAGAAGGTGTGCTTTGGGGGGTGCTGCACTGGTAGGGTTGGGGGCTCTTGAGATGGGGCAGGGGCTGTTCTGACTTCTGAAGAGCTGTTGTGGCACCCATGGAAAGGTTGTCCTGGGGGTCAGAGTCACCCATGTCACCTCTCTTCATGTCTCTTCATCTCTTCTAACTCCAGGGCATGAAGCTGCATTTGCAGCCTTTCTCTGCTGCCTCTGCAAGATCGGTGTGCTCCGGGTGGATGACCAGATGGCCATTGTCTTCAAGGTATTCAACAGGTGAGGAAATCATAGAATCAGAGACTGGCCTGGGTTGGGAGGGACCCCAAGGGTCACAGAGCTCCAACCCCCTGCCACAGGCAGGGACACCAACCTCAGGCCTGGAGCTACACAAGGTTGCCCAGGGCCCCATCCAACCTGGCCTTGAACACCCCCAGGGACGGGGCACCCACCCCCTCTCTGGGCAGCCTGTTCCAGCCCCTCACCACTCTCTCTGCAAAGAACTTCCCCCTAATATCCAATCTAACCCTTCCCTCCTCCAGCTTTAATCCATCCCCCTTGTCCTGCCATTGTCTGTCCTTTAACAAGCTGATTCCCCTCCTGTGTCTCTGCTCCCTTCAGGGACTGGCAGGCTGCAATGAGGTCCCCCCACAGCCTTCTCTTCTCCAGGCTGACCCAGCCCAGCTCCCTCAGCCTCTCTTTGTAGGGCAGCTGCTCCAGCCCTCTGAGCATCTCCGTGGCTCCTCTGACCCCTCTCCAACAGCCCCACATCTTCCTTGTGTTGGGCCCCAGCTCTGGACACAGGATCCAGCTGGGGCCTCCCAGGGCAGAGCAGAGAGGGACAATCCCCTCCCTGTCCCTGCTGCCACCCCTCTGCTGATGGAGCCCAGGATCCCATTGGCCTTGGGAGCTGCCAGAGCCACTGCTGCTCATGGGGAGTTTCTCATCCCCCACAATCCCCAGGTCCTTCTCACAGGGCTGCTCTCCAGCAGCTCTTCTGAAAGCACCAGGCTGCTCAGGGACAGCTCCCTGACAGCATCCTCTTCCAGCTGTGTGAGAAGTGTAGGACTGACTGCCTGCAGTCTGGACTGAGTGTGTCCCCTTTCTTCCCCTGACCCCTACCCATTTGGGAGTAAGGAGCTGTAAGAGGAGCCAACAGGCTGCTCCTCTAGCTGTGTGTCCAGCCCAGGAGGTGGAGTTGGTAGAGCCAGAGCTGGGTGTTTGGGCTCTGGAGATTTCATCCTAGCTGTGCCACTGTTTGGTGGCATGGAAACTCTTTCCTCCAGTAGCACTTCCAGCTTGAACTTGCCACCTGAAAAGTGGCAGTAGTGCTTGCTGAAAGGTGGAGAAGCTTCCTGGGCTCTTTTGGATGTTGTTGAAGGAGGATGAAGTATCAATGTTCTCAAATAGCAGTGTTGGGGTGGGGAGGGGTGAAGATCTGCACCAACACAAGACACTGCAGATAAAAGAGAAACCCTTGCCACTTGATTTTTATTTTTGAAAGGGTGTAAAGCCCCTTCCCCCCAATTTTTAAGGGGTGCTGGTGTTTGCTCCTGCATGTACCCTCAGGCAGAGGAGCTAGTTCTCTGTCCTGTAGTATGTGTGGGGGGGTCCTGCCTGTGAGTCATAAAGGTTGTGTCCTTCTCCAAACTGGCCCTTCCTGTCCTTGTGGAAGTGAAGGCAGACAGAAGATGCCCTTGTCTTTGAACCCTTCCTTCTCTCTCTGCTCTCAGGTACCTGGAAGTGATGAGAAAGCTCCAGAAGACTTACAGGATGGAGCCTGCTGGCAGCCAGGGCGTGTGGGGCTTGGATGACTTCCAGTTCCTACCTTTCATATGGGGCAGCTCCCAGCTGATAGGTACTAAGAAAAAAAAGTCTTCTCATGTCCCAACCTGCCCCATCTGTCTGGGTTGCAAAGATGATGGGGCTCAGGACTGACTTTTAAATTCAGATGTGTCAGATTTGTCTGTAATGTAGCAGAAGTTTGCTCTGGGGCTTGGATTTTCATTTGTTCTTCCTCTCAGCTTTCCAAATGAAACTGGTTTCTTGGGTTGGGAGAGGGAAAGCTCCCTTGTGCAAGGCATCTGTCTGTGCTGCAATGACTGCAAGCTTCTTAAAAGGAAACTTTTGGGTTTGGTGCTAGAAAAGCTATTTTTCTGCCCTGGGGAGTTTACCAGGTGCCTTCACTGCTGAGGCACTGGAGTGGGAGAGGAGATGGAAAGGGAGAAGCTCTGTTCTGACTTCTGAAGGGCTTTGATGGGAGGATTGTTTGTTTTGGAAGAGGGGGGCAAGGCAAGACCTGATGGAACTTGGCCCCAGAAGATGGGTACCACACAGGTTACTTGTCTCTTTTTTTAGACCATCCAAATCTGGAGCCTCGACACTTTGTTGATGAGAAGGTGGTAAATGAAAACCATAAGGACTTCATGTTCCTGGAGTGCATCCTCTTCATTACAGAGGTGAGGACTGGCAGGTCTGTCCCACAGGGAAGTTCTCTTGCTGTTAGATACTTGGCCCTGGCTGTGGTTTTCCCTCTTCCTCCTTTGCTGGGGTGATTGCTGTCGTGGAACCGTGGTTGCATGTGTGAGGTGCTCTCTTTGAATGAGTTGAGATGGGGATGCTCCAAGTAGAATTCAGCAGGATGGGCTGTGGGTTGGAGTTGGAGGGAGCTGGACCAAAAGGAACCAGGTAACCTTGGGTGATCCCTTGGATCAGTCGGTGGGAACTTGGATGGGGAAGACTGGTGCCTGCAAGTGTGCTAGGAGATGAAGTAGGAGCTGCAAGGCAGCTGGGCTTGCCAAGATAACCTCCCTTCCCTCCAGCCATGGGGTGCTGCCTGGCAGGTCCTGGGGCTCCCCTTGTTTTGGATAGCTTCCCAAACCTCTGTGCCACTCAGTCTCCTCTTGATTCTACCAAACAAGTTGCCCATCAAGTGCTCCTTGTTTGCAGGGCCATGTTTCTGCTCAGGGCTGGGGGACTGGTGACACTCTGTGTCCTCCTGCTGTGGGCAGTGTTTCTCAGTGAGGGACCTCATGGCTTTGTCCCCTCAGCCACTGTGGATGATCTGGAGAGTGAGAACCACATGTTGTGTGGTGTGGGATTTCTTGTCTCTGGTGGGAGAGAGTTGATGGGATTCATTTTGAAGCACAGAGTGTGGTTCTTCCCCTTTGTTCTGCTCCCACCCCTTCTTCCCTCCCTAATTTAGTGATTAGATGAGAGGACAGGGCATGGAATATTAACTTACCCTTTGCAGCTGGGTATTTTCAGAGGAGCCCAAAGCCCAGGAGGTGCTGTGTCCTGCTCAGCCTGGCAGGGTTTCACCCTTCATGCAGAGATATCTCAAGCCACAGGTGGTAAAGAGGCACTGGAATCATAGCATCCCAGCACACCCTTCCTCCAGCCTCACCCCTATGGGTACCACACCACACCATAAGGGCACACTTGGGCAGGCAGAGCAGGCAGCAGAGGAGCAGCTCCAGGCCCAAAAACCTCACCCTACTCAAAAACCCCACGGGTTCAGGTCTAAAAGCACCCTGCAGGTTGCCCAAGAGCAGGCCAGCTCATGCAAGGAGGATGCTGGAAGGAGGATGCTTTGGTGGGTTCAGCCTGGACATCATCTGACTGCTGCTTGGAGCCTGTGGGTTAAACAGACACATGGCAACAGCATGGCAGAGAATCCCAGGCTGGGCTGGGTTGGGAGGGACCCCAAGGGTCACAGAGCTCCAACCCCCTGCCACAGGCAGGGACACCAACCTCAGGCCTGGAGCTACACAAGGTTGCCCAGGGCCCCAGCCAACCTGGCCTTGAACACCCCCAGGGACGGGGCACCCACCCCCTCTCTGGGCAGCCTGTTCCAGCCCCTCACCACTCTCTCTGCACAGAACTCCCCCCAATCTCTCCTCTCCCCCTTCCCTCCTCCAGCCTCACTCCATCCCCCTGGGGAATCCATCCCTTCTCCTGGAGAAGGAGCCTGGATGAGGACAGGAGAGCTGGGGCCCTGGTGCCCTGCGCTGGGTCCTGGTTCCTCAGGGGCGTAGGATGCGCTGCGCCCAGCTGCTGCTTGGGGCGCCCTGCCCGCGGGAAGTGCGCGCTGCGGCCGGCGTGTGGGACAGGGGGATTCACTGCTCCTTCCGCACGGTTCCTTGAGAGTCTGGGATCTCTGCTGGGTTCCCCAGTGCCACCTGGTGGCAAGGAGCCCTCTGCTCCGCGCTG
Organism: Laterallus jamaicensis coturniculus; assembly: GCA_022605575.1. NCBI lineage: Eukaryota > Metazoa > Chordata > Aves > Gruiformes > Rallidae > Laterallus > Laterallus jamaicensis. The sequence goes on from JAKCOX010000022.1 coordinate 10,304,739, forward strand.
GCCGGAGGGGTGACAGCAGCTTGGGTTACCAGATGCTTGGCACTGGAGATCCACCCTCCTGCCAAAAGGTTGTAGGCTTTTCTCTTTTTTTTTTGTTTTTTAATTTTTAATTTTATTTAGTAGGTTTTATTTTAATTTTTTATTTATATCTTCTTTTTATTTTCTTTTTATTTTTATCTTTTAAATCTATTTTGATTATTTTTAAATTTTTATTTTATTTTTATTTTTCATTTTTTATTTTTATCTTATTTTTATCTGATTTTTTATTTTTTCTCTTTTAAAATCGATTTTTATTTTTATTTTTAATTTTTTAATCTTTTATTTCTCTTTTTTAATCTTTTATTTCTCTTTTTTTTATCTTTTATTTCTCTTTTTTTATCTTTTATTTCTCTTTTTTATCTTTTATTTCTCTTTTTTTATCTTTTATTTCTCTTTTTTTATCTTTTATTTCTCTTTTTTTATCTTTTATTTCTCTTTTTTATCTCTTATTTCTCTTTTTTTATCTCTTATTTCTCTCTTTTTATCTCTTATTTCTCTTTTTTTATCTCTTATTTCTCTTTTTTTATCTCTTATTTCTCTTTTTTTATCTCTTCTCTTTTTTTATCTCTTATTTCTCTTTTTTTATCTCTTATTTCTCTTTTTTTATCTCTTATTTCTCTTTTTTTATCTCTTATTTCTCTTTTTTTATCTCTTATTTCTTTTTTACCCTTTTTTATCCTTTTTTTATCTTATTTTTATCCTTTTTTATCTTATTTTTATCCTTTTTTTATCTTTTATCCTTTTTTATCTTTTATCCTTTTTTATCTTTTTTTTATCCTTTTTTATCTTTTTTTTATCCTTTTTTATCTTTTTTTTTTATCTTTATCTTATTTTTGGTTTTATCTTTATCTTTTGGTTTTATTTATTATATTTAAAAATTATTTTTATATTTCTACTTTTAATTATTGTTATTTTATTTGTACTTTTTTATCCTTTACATTTTTTATCTTTTTAAATTTTATTTTATTTTTATGTTTTAAATTTAATTTTAAAAATTTTTAGTTTTCTTCTCTCTTCTTTCTTTTTCTTTCTCTTTCTTTTCCTCTTCTTTCTTTCTTCTTACATTTTTAATATTTTAATTTTATTTTTCAATGTATTTGTTTTTTTAATTTTAGTTTGCTTTTTCATTTTATTATTTTTTTTTCATTTAAATTTTAACTCTTTCTTTAAGATTTGGCTTTTCATATCCCTGCTTCTCCCTCCCCTCCAAGGCCCTGGCAGGCTGTACCTGCCACTAGGCACTAGGGGGGGCTGAGACAGCCCCTCTGCCTCCAAATGCTCCTCTCCACAACCAAATCGCTGGGAGAAAGCTGGAAAGGGATGGGAGACATCAAGAAATGACCGTCCTCCTGTCCTGCAGCACCCCCATCCCCAAACAGCTCTACCTCTGGAGGTGTCAGACACACAGCGAGCACAGCACCGGATCCCACAGCCGGGCTGGGACCCCTTCCCAGCACGGCAGCAGGTTTATTGCACTGGCTACTGCTGAGCCAGGGGGGTTCTTCTAGCAGAGAGACTGTCCTCTGGAGCAGACATTCCTCTCAGCCCCTGGGTGCTGTTTTAGGGAGGAATATTAGAAATCCAGTGGGGTTTCCCTGCACAGGTTGCCCCCAACTCAAGGAAGATGTGGGGCTGTTGGAGAGGGGTCAGAGGAGCCACGGAGATGCTCAGAGGGCTGGAGCAGCTGCCCTACAAAGAGAGGCTGAGGGAGCTGGGCTGGGTCAGCCTGGAGAAGAGAAGGCTGTGGGGGGACCTCATTGCAGCCTGCCAGTCCCTGAAGGGAGCAGAGGAACAGGAGGGGAATCAGCTTGTTAAAGGACAGACACTGGCAGGACAAGGGGGATGGAGTGAAGCTGAAGGAGGGAAGGGTTAGATTGGATATTAGGGGGAAGTTCTTTGCAGAGAGAGTGGTGAGGGGCTGGAACAGGCTGCCCAGAGAGGGGGTGGGTGCCCCATGTCTGCGGGTGTTCCAGGCCAGGTTGGATGGGGCCCTGGGCAACCTTGTGTAGCTCCAGGCCTGAGGTTGGTGTCCCTGCCTGTGGCAGGGGTTGGAGCTCTGGGACCCTTGGGGTCCCTCCCAACCCAGCCCAGCCTGTGATTCTCTGCCATGCTGTTGCCATGTGTCTGTTTAACCCACAGGCTCCAAGCAGCAGCCAGATGATGTCCAGGCTGAGCCCACCAAAGCATCCTCCTTCCAGCATCCTCCTTGCATGAGCTGGCCTGCTCTTGGGCAACCTGCAGGGTGCTTTTAGACCTGAACCCTTGGGGTTTTTGAGTAGGGTGAGGTTTTTGGGCCTGGAGCTGCTCCTCTGCTGCCTGCTCTGCCTGCCCAAGTGCGCCACCGGGTGCGTGTGGTACCCATAGGGGTGAGGCTGGAGGAAGGCTTTGAGAGCATCTCTTCAGTGGAGGGCAGTGATGGCAGAGGGCAGCCTGTGTTCCTGCAGAAGCAGGGTGCTGGGTACACCCTGGCTGTTGCAGTGGAGCTGGGCAGACGCTCCTCCAAAGGGCAGGAAGAATTTCAGCTTCAATCTGCCTTCTAAATTTGGAGGTTTGGGAAGGGAGGGCTCGGGTTTCTGCTGGAAGGGAAGGAGCTGACAGGAAAGCACGGCCTCAGCCGTCCCCCTCCCCCCCCCCTTCCCCCCCTCCCAGCACTGACAGAGGAACCATTTACAAAAGGCCGATTCTCTTGGGAACTGAGAGGCAGGAACGCAGCGTCTGTGAGTAATTTCCTGCTCAATATGGCTGCTCTGACTCACTCTGTTCCCCTGGGGTCACTGCGGGACTGCAGCACGCTCACTGCCTCTTGCTCTCCCCCCTCTCAGCTCTCCCTCTTTGTGGCTGGAAGGAGATTTATTTTTTGGGGGGGGGGGGGGTGTGGGGGTGTTTTTCCTTCCTTCTTACCTTTATTTCTCCCTCTCTGGTTTAAAAACCACAGCTCTGCCATCCCTGAGTGGATGAGGAGGGCCACAGCGCTGGCTGTGCCATGAGTGTGGGGCCAGGCAGCTGTGCTCATCACCTCTGTGCTCTCCAGCATGCTCCCCTCCAGCTTGGGAAGGGGGGAGAAGCAAAGCACAGCAGTGGTGGCTGCTGCAAGCTGAGCCCCTGTGAAGGGCAGTGATGCTGGAGGAAGGTTTGGCATGGAAATACAGGCAGCAGAATCTCCTGCTTGGAGCAAACTGCCTGGTGCTGAGCTCCCCCAGCAGCCTGCTGGTGCCACATCCTCACTCTTAATAAGGTGCCAGCTCTGTGGGGTGAGGTTGGGCTTTGTGTATCTGCCCCTTTCATCTTGTATCCCTGAGGAAAGGTGCTCGGCTGAGGGGAGCAGGAGTCACTGGAGTGGCTCATCCCTCATCCCCCAGCTCCCAGGAACTGCTGAGGGCAAGTGGGGATGTGTCTGCTCTCCTGGCAGGGAGCAAAACTACAGCTCCACTTCCCTCTGTGCTCCAGCCCTGGGGTCAGTGGGTTTGGAATGTGCTCTCCATGCAGCAGAGGGGGGTTATTGGGGGGCTGTCTCCCCTTCTTTCCCCCTTTCTTTCTCCACTGCAGGCTGATGCTGCACACAAGGGCCTCAGCAGTTTCCCAAAGCACCCTGATCAGCCTGGCTGGCTTTTAGAGTTGGGCAGAGAGGTGCTTTGGAGGCTCTTTTCCCACCCTGGCTCCAGGCCTGTGTGTGTGTAGGGAAGGGGTTAGTTGTTTGAGCCCTGAGTTGGACACAGGAGTCCAAGAGATTCCTGTCTCCCCATGCTCTTTAGTGTGAGCCTAGGCTGGGGGGGGGTTAATGGGGGGCTGTCTCCCCTTCTTTCCCCCTTTCTTTCTCCACTGCAGGCTGGTGCTGCACACAAGGGCCTCAGCAGTTTCCCAAAGCACCCTGATCAGCCTGGCTGGCTTTTAGAGTTGGGCAGAGAGGTGCTTTGGAGGCTCTTTTCCCACCCTGGCTCCAGGCCTCTGTGTGTGTGTGTGTAGGGAAGGGGTTAGTTGTTTGAGCCCCAGTTGGGAACAGGAGTCCAAGAGATTCCTCTCTCCCCACGCTCCTCTCCAGTGTGAGCCTCAGCCTTGTGGTTTCTGATGTCATGGGAACTTCCCTCAGTCAGAGTGGCTGCCTTGTATTGCTTTTTCTCCCTGAGGGTCTGGTTTTGTTCACAGAGGAGAAGGAGAGATGACTACCCAGGGAATCCACATGCAACTACCCCCTGACTGCAGCTTCCCCCCAACCCCTGCCCTCCCTCCTCCAAACCCTTTTGCCCTGGGGAGGAGAAACACTGGAGTATTTAAAGAAGGAAAACAAAACTCTACATGAAATCAAATTAAAAATATTTCAAGCATCTGCCACAACTTGCAGCCTTGAAACTGGTTTGGAGGAGAGAGACTGGAGCACAACAGCTCCTCTCCTGCCTCCCCCTACCCCTCCAAGGGGCAGGTGTGGAGTGGGCTGTGGACACTGCCAACCTGTGCTGCCCTCTGCATTCAGGGAAGGCAGCAGCCCCTGTTGCTGTTGCTTGTTGTTGATCTGAATGGGGAATGAGTCATTTTCTTGGAAAGCCCAGCAGTGTTGCACTGGGAGGTTTCTGGGTAGAATAGGAACTGAGCTGAGCTCTGCTGGGGGGGGGAGAACAGGACTTAGGTGGGGCTTTTTTAAAGCAGCCATTCAAAGGGAGGTGTGCAGGAGGGGGGCTGATGAGGAAAGGGTGGCAGGAAAAGCTTTAATTTTATCAGGAAGGTGGAGGGGGGGGGGGGGGGGGATTGCTGCAGCTCCATGTGATGCAGCCACAGCAGGAGGGAGGGGAAGGCACAGTGAGGTGGCTGCTGCCTGGGTCACAGGGCTTGGGGGGAATGTTTGCTTGGAGAGAGTGTGAGTGTGAGTCACTGCTGGTGCATGAGCTTCCTGGCTGGCCCAGCTCCCTCAGCCCTGCTCTCTGGGTCTCTTGCAGATGAAGACAGGCCCCTTTGCTGAGCACTCCAACCAGCTCTGGAACATCAGTGCTGTGCCCTCCTGGTCCAAGGTCAACCAGGGGCTCATCCGCATGTACAAGGCAGAGGTGAGCACTGTGGGCAGGGGCAGGCTGTGTGGCCACAGCTCCTCCCTTCCACTTCACTGGGGGACAGCTCTCCTCTTCTGCTGCTCCATGGTGTGGGGGCCCCATCACAGCTGCTTCATACCCCCCACTACATGTGGTTTGCAGCCCCTTGGGAGTTCAGGTGCTGCTGGCTAGGAGGAGACACCCCCTGCCCAGTGTCTGCCCCAAAACCAGTCCCCACACAACCCCTTGGTAGTTCAGGTGCTGCTGGCTAGGAGGAGACCTCCCCCACCCTGTGTCTGCCCCAAAACCAGTCCCCACACAGCCCCTTGGTAGTTCAGGTGCTGCTGGCTAGGAGGAGACCTCCCCCACCCTGTGTCTGCCCCAAAACCAGTCCCCACACAGCCCCTTGGTAGTTCAGGTGCTGCTGGCTAGGAGGAGACTCCCCCCTGCCCAGTGTCTGCCCCAAAACCAGTCCCCACACAGCCCCTTGGTAGCTCAGGAGCTGCTGGCTAGGAGGAGACCCCCCTGCTCAGTGGCTGCCCCAAAACCAGTCCCCACACAGCCTCTCCTTGCTGGTTGTCCTCCCATGGTTCAAGCTGCAGGTCTCCAAATTCAGGCTGATGTCTTGACCTGCTTTGTCCTGGTCCCCACACTGCTGTTTGACCGGCTGCCCTGAGTCTAAATTCTCATCCCATGTTTCAGGAGCCCCAGAGCAGCCTGAACACTTCCTGCTGATCTCCCCTCCTGCCTGTGTGGTGTGCCAGAGCAGTGAGGTCACAGCCACCTCCCCAGCTTGGCAGCCCTCACCAGCCAGGGCTCTGCTGGCCTTGCCCCAGCTGGCTTTCCTGGTGAACCCTGACCTGGGGAACTGGGAACTGGGCAGTTTTTGGCTCTCCCTTATCTCTCCTTCCTGCTCCAGCTAACCCTGAGCTTGAGGAAGCAGGACAGGAACTGCTGCATCTGGGCCTCTGGAGGGAACAGCCAGCATCCCTTGCTGGGAAGGATGGGACTGTGCTGGCTCTGCAGGCTCTGGAGGAGAGGGGTGGCACAGCTGCCTGGGGAGGGGGGAGGACCAGTGGGGTTTGAAGGAGTTAATCCCATACCCTGTGGTCTCTACCCCAGTCACCCAGGCTCCTGTTGCTGGGATGTGGGGCAGAGGCTGGCAGGGCAGAGGCTGGCAGGGCAGAGGCTGGCAGGGCAGAGGCTGGCAGGGCAGCTCTGCTCAGGCCCAGTGCACAAAGGGGTTAATTGTGCTGAATAGAGGCAGCTCCCTCCCCCAGCCCTTCCTCTGCACTGCACATCCTGTGTTTAGGTTCCAGGCCACATACCTCTCTAATCTGTGAGGTGTCACTCCCAGCCCCGCTGGCTCCTTCCACCCCCAGCTCAGCTTTCCTCCCAGCCTCCAAAGAGGAGAAGAGAGGCTGGGGGGTCGACCCCCTTGGCTGGCTGCTCCTCAGAGGGGTGCCCTTGGGGTGCCCCTCTGGGACTGCCCTGGCTCACAGCTCTGTCACAGGGTCTGGAGATGTGTCTGGCTGGGAAAACCCTGAGCTGGAGGCTCTGGGGTGGGAACTGGGGGGGGTCTGGAGGGAAGACCCCAGCACAGGGAGCACTGTTAAAGTGAAACATTGGCCTTGCAAGGCCAATGGGATCCTGGGCTCCATCAGCAGAGGGGTGGCAGCAGGGACAGGGAGGGGATTGTCCCTCTCTGCTCTGCCCTGGGAGGCCCCAGCTGGATCCTGTGTCCAGAGCTGGGGCCCAACACAAGGAAGATGTGGGGCTGTTGGAGAGGGGTCAGAGGAGCCACGGAGATGCTCAGAGGGCTGGAGCAGCTGCCCTACAAAGAGAGGCTGAGGGAGCTGGGCTGGGTCAGCCTGGAGAAGAGAAGGCTGTGGGGGGACCTCATTGCAGCCTGCCAGTCCCTGAAGGGAGCAGAGGAACAGGAGGGGAATCAGCTTGTTAAAGGACAGACAATGGCAGGACAAGGGGGATGGAGTGAAGCTGAAGGAGGGAAGGGTTAGATTGGATATTAGGGGAACGTTTTTTCCAGAGAGAGTGGTGAGGGGCTGGAACAGGCTGCCCAGAGAGGGGGTGGGTGCCCCGTGTCTGGGGGTGTTCAAGGCCAGGTTGGCTGGGGCCCTGGGCAACCTTGTGTAGCTCCAGGCCTGAGGTTGGTGTCCCTGCCTGTGGCAGGGGGTTGGAGCTCTGTGACCCTTGGGGTCCCTCCCAACCCAGCCCACCCTGGGATTCTAAACATGGGTCTCCTAAAACCTCTTAGTTACACCCAAGACATGATCTTTTCTGGGGGCCTTGGTCTGCTTTGAATAGCAGGTGATGTTCTGTGTGGAAGTGCTGGATCTGGTACTGGTGGGTTCCTAGAAATAACCCAGAGGTGTAGGGGGTGTCAAGGGGGAAATGTGAAATGTGAAAACTGCCAGGAAGGGTAAAGACACAAATTTAGGCTGAGGTGTAGAAAACATTGAGTCACAACCAAAGCACTTTAAATTGGATTTATTCTTTTTTTTTCCCCCTCAAGGAACACTTTTGGATTTTAAATGAGTATTCCCAAGCACAGGATCCTCATGCAGCAAAGCCTTCTGGTGCATTCCATGGTGCCTGTGTTCACCAGGATGGGCAGAGGAGAGAAGGGGGGACTCCTGCTGAGGAGCTCTTTGTCTGATATGGGGTTTCTCCCACCCCACCCCTGGCTTAACCCATTCCTGCCTGGCTTTGGAGACAGGCATGGACACAGAGCTTTTGGTTAAGGTGCCCTGGCTGTGCAGCTTCTCCCACCATGTCCAACCTGAGGGGATCTCTGTCCTCCCCAGAAGATCAGTGACAATATTTGGGAGTCACTGAATTGAAACCTGAATCTTTCTGGGTGTTTCAGGCTGGGCACCCAGGCTCCCTGCTCAGGGGGTTGTGCCCTTGCTGCTGGCTCCTGGGGCAGGTTCCAGCTCCTGCACCCAGCTGTGGTGCCACCACCACTGTAGCCTTGCTCCACTGTCCACATGAACCTGAGCCAGCAGCCCCCCCAGTGCTGACACTGGTCTCTGTCCAGTTCAAGCAGCAGAGCTGAGGGTGATAGCACTGAAAGGGAAGGTTTGGGTTTGGGGTGTTGCTTTTTGGCTGGCTGGTTGAGGTGAGAGCAAGGTTCCCTTCTCCTCCCTGCCCTTCTGCTCACCTGGGCAAGGAGAGCAGTTGAAATCACACACTGGATGGGGACTCCAGCTCCATAACACACCTGGGGAGGCTGAGCACACCCTGTGTGGCACTGCTGGTGACTGGGTTTTGAGGAGAGGTGACAGCACAGCAAAGGGCTCCTTGCTACAACCACACCAGGGAGAGTCAACCAACCACAACCTGCTCTGGAGTGGTAGGAGTGGGGCAGCCCCCAGACCTGGGTCATTTAAGAAGCACTCTGGGTGCTTTGTCTCCTCTCTGTCCCTTCTGCAGGGTGACTTTAACCAGCCTCCAGTGTGGCTGGGAGTCCCTGGTCTGGGTGCTGACACACACAGGGAGCTGCAGACATGCTGCCTTCAACCTACTGCCCATCAGCAAGCACCTTGGAGTGCCAGCACCCAGACCAGGGGCTCCCAGACCAGGGGCTCCCAGACCAGGGGCTCCCAGACCAGGGGCTCCCAGACCAGGGGCTCCCAGACCAGGGGCTCCCAGACCAGGGGCTCCCAGACCAGGGGCTCCCAGACCAGGGGCTCCCAGACCAGGGTCATTTAAGAAGCACTCTGGGTGCTTTGTCTCCTCTCTGTCCCCTCTGCAGGGTGACTTTAACCAGCCTCCAGTGTGGCTGGGAGCCCCTGGTCTGGGTGCTGGCACTCCAGGGTGCTTGCTGATGGGCAGTAGGCTGAAGGCAGCATGTCTGCAGCTCCCTGTGTGTGTCAAGTCTCAGCTGTGTCTATTTTCATGGGTGAAGATGTGTTTGCTTGGAAGCACAAGGGCTTTTCTTATTCTCCCCATCAAAGGCAAGTGAAGAAGTTGACAGAATAGAGTGTGGTTAAAGCAGCAGCCTTGATGTTGTTCCCCTGAGCCTGCTTCTGAGTCTCCTGACCTTTCCTTCTCTGCTGCAGTCAGGCAGGAAATACTTTCCATTGTAACGAATTCAGTCCTAGTTCCATCTTTAAAGGTTGGACCTGAAGCCTGTTTCTGCTCCCTGGCTGAGCCCTGAGCAGGCCTGTGGTGTGATCAAGGTGATGGTGAGAAGGAAATGCAGTTGTCACCTCCACTGGGCTGCACTGGGTTCACCCACAAGCCATGCAAGGAGGGTCCTGGCTCCTGGCACCTTGCCAGGCTGGAAAGATGGGCCTGGGGGAACCTAGTGAGGTTCAACACTGCCAAGGGTCAGGGGCTGCACTGGGGCTGGAAGAATCCCAGCCAGAGATCCAGCCTGGGAGAAGAGCTGCTGGAGAGCAGCCCTGTGAGAAGGACCTGGGGATTGTGGGGGATGAGAAACTCCCCATGAGCAGCAGTGGCTCTGGCAGCTCCCAAGGCCAATGGGATCCTGGGCTCCATCAGCAGAGGGGTGGCAGCAGGGACAGGGAGGGGATTGTCCCTCTCTGCTCTGCCCTGGGAGGCCCCAGCTGGATCCTGTGTCCAGAGCTGGGGCCCAACACAAGGAAGATGTGGGGCTGTTGGAGAGGGGTCAGAGGAGCCACGGAGATGCTCAGAGGGCTGGAGCAGCTGCCCTACAAAGAGAGGCTGAGGGAGCTGGGCTGGGTCAGCCTGGAGAAGAGAAGGCTGTGGGGGGACCTCATTGCAGCCTGCCAGTCCCTGAAGGGAGCAGAGACACAGGAGGGGAATCAGCTTGTTAAAGGACAGACAATGGCAGGACAAGGGGGATGGATTAAAGCTGAAGGAGGGAAGGGTTAGATTGGATATTAGGGGGAAGTTCTTTGCAGAGAGAGTGGTGAGGGGCTGGAACAGGCTGCCCAGAGAGGGGGTGGGTGCCCCGTGTCTGGGGGTGTTCAAGGCCAGGTTGGATGGGGCCCTGGGCAACCTTGTGTAGCTCCAGGCCTGAGGTTGGTGTCCCTGCCTGTGGCAGGGGGTTGGAGCTCTGTGACCCTTGGGGTCCCTTCCAACCCAGCCCAGTCTGGGATTCTTTGATTCTCTCCTAACCCAGTACATTTGTGCTAGTCCTGCTGGATGGAGGAGAAGTTTCTCTGGCTGTTTCTTGGGCTGTCAGGGTGTTCAGTGGATACCTGTTCTTCCCACTGGTGGCAAAGTCTCTTCATCCAGAGCCCAGCCTAGCCTGGCTTTTGGTGGGGCTTCTTGAAGCCCATTGGGCTGATGCTCGTAGCTGTCAGATCTGCAGTGTTCATGTCTGTCTGTCCTTCCCTGGTGTCACCAGTACCCAGTGCTGTTTCCTCCATGGGTTCCTTTAAGTGGCTGTGCTGGGAGATGGCAGCAGCTCTGAGCATCCCATGTCTTGGGAAGCTTCAAAGGTGATGTGCCATGCTGGTCCTAGGACTCTTCTCCTGTGCCATGAAGCTTGAGGCTATCCATGTGGCTGTTGTTCCCCAGGAGTGGGTACAGCCACACTGCACCTCCACCAGCTCCCAACTGCCTCTGGCTCTAGGGCTTTGTGAGCAGTTCAGTTGCACTGGAACCAGCTGCTGGAGCTCTGCCTGCAAAGGGATGGCCATAGGCCTGGGTTTCTGAGCACAACCCCTCCTGCTTGCCCACAGCAGCAGCATAGAATCCCAGGGGTTGGAAGGGCCCTGGAGAGCTCCTGGGGTCCAACCCCCCTGCCAAAGCAGCTCCCCAGCTCATACTGCACAGGTCGGTGTCCAGATGGGGCTGGAATCTCTCCAGAGAAGGAGACTCCACACCCCCTGGGCAGCCTGTCCCAGGGCTCACTCACCCTCACTGGGGAAAAGTTCCTCCCCACGTTGCTGTGGAACTTCCTGGGCTCCAATTTGCAGCCATTGCCCCTTGTCCTGTCCCCACAGACACTGAAAAGGGGCTGGCCAATTCCCCCTGCACCCCATGCTTCAGATATTGATAACCATTGATTAGGTCCCCCCTCAGTCTTCTTCTCTCCAGGCTGAACAGCCCCAGCTCTCTCAGCCTTTCCTCACAGGATAGATGCTCCAGGCCCTTCAGCATCTCCATAGCCCTTCTCTGGACTCTCTCCAGGAGATCCCTGTCCTTTTTACCCCAGGGAGCCCAGCACTGGACACAACACTCCAGGTGGGGCCTGAGCAGGGCAGAGCAGAGGGGGAGGATCCCCTCCTGTGACCTGCTGCCCACACTCCTCCTGATGCCCCCAGGATCCCGTTGTCTCTCTCAGCCCCAGGGCACACTGCTGGCTCAGGGCCACCCTGTCACCCAGCAGAGCACAGGGACAGGCTCTGTGCCTCTGCCTGTGCCCCAGAGCAAAGGCCTGGCTGTGGCACAGCGCTGGCATCTCCCTGCTGCAGGAGTTGGGCTCAGCCCCAGGCAGGGCACAAGGCTCCTTCCTATGGAAAGAAGTTACTGGGCAGGAGGGGAGTAACAGGAGTGGGGAGATGGGGGTCTGACCCCTCTGCCTGCAGCCAAGCCCCATGGCCTCGAGCTGGCTGGATCCTGGCCCCAGGGTAGGATGTAGCTCTGGCTCTGTGTGTGTGTGTGAGGTGCAAACATCTCCTGACTTCCCTCCTCTCTCTCTCTCTCCTCCTGCAGTGCCTGGAGAAGTTCCCTGTGATCCAGCACTTCAAGTTTGGCAGCCTGCTCCCCATCCAGCCTGTGGTGTCCTAAGGAGGCCCTGGGAGGAGTGGAGGCAGCGGAGACGTAGCACCACGGGCAACGCTCTTCCTCCTTCCCTCCCCCCTTCCTCATCACACAGCCCATTCATTCCTGCACATCCTCATCAGCAACCACAGATCCAAAAAGCACTCAAGGGCCTTGCACAGGAGACAGGACCCCAGAGTGGCTCTTCCTTCCCCAGCATGGGGATGTGTCACCAGTGATCAAGCTGGGGCTGCAGCCACGGGCAACGTAGTGGCTGTGGCTGGCTGTGGGGGTGTGGACAGGGCTGCCTTGTAGTTAAAGCCTTCTGCTTGCCTTCCTGGGAGGAGGGGGGTGAGGAGGGGAGGGGAGGAAGGCACGTGTGTGTGTGTTGGGCAGTGGTAACTGCAATTTCCCTTTTGAATTTCACTCAAGTTTCCTGTTGCTCTTTGGTTTGGGAAGCCGCTGCGAGGAGTGAGTCTGCACGTGCCTGGAGCCAGCCCCCTCTGCTTGGACAAGGGGTTGGGGAGGGTCTGAAATGGGTAAAGGAAGTTGTAAGGAAGGTCTGTGGGTTGCTGGAAACCCAGGGTGTGTTTGTCTCCCCTTTATTTTGGGGAAGGAAAGCCCCCTCCTTCCTCCCACCATCTCTTCTGCACCGTTCCCTGGGTCTTCCTTTCCCACCGCCGCCTCTTCTCTTGGGTGGAGCTGGGAACCTTCTGGGTTGGGGGGTGTCTGAGCTGACTCTGGAGCTGGAGATCAGGTCCCTGGAGGGACTTGGCTCTGTGGGAACAGCTATGCAAAGACACTGCTCCAGTGGTGCCTGCTCAGGCTCCTCCATGGGCACAAACCCTCTTGTGTTCACACACGTTCATGGCTGGGTCCAACCCACTCTCCTCACTCCCCTTTCCTCCTCTGTGCTTGGCTGTCCTGGGGCTGGGCTGGCCTCAGTGGCACAGGGTGACTGTGGTTGCCAGTGCTTGGTCCTAAGTCACAGTGACAGCCCCATAGTGAAGGGGTTTCCCCCCTGAGCAGTGTGTTCCCCAGCTCTGTAGGGAGGTGAAGGCAGTGTGTGAGGGCCAAGCATGCAGCTTTATGTCCCTGGGCTGGAAACAAGCAGCATGAAGAGCCTGGGACAGCCAGTTGGACCTGGAGAAAGCTCTTTCCCTGCCTCATTCCCTGCTGGTGTGGCCATGCTGGGCTGTGGGCAGAGGGACCATACTTCCAGTGCCACCAGCAGTGGCTCCAAGGCAGGGGAATGAACAGGGGATGGGTCCAGATGGTACCAGCAGCATCTTGAGGAGGGTGCAAGTGGCTGGTGCTGGGTTTGGGCTGAGCTGTCATCTCCACAGCTCTTGCCTGAGGTTGTTCACAACTTTGCAGCTGGGAGAAGGGATGGTTCTTCTCAAGGTTCCCAGGCTGGGTTTTGGGGTGGGGGGGAGGACACATGGCTCTGCTCTGGTGTTTGGAGGGGATGGTGGGGCTGCTCAGCTTTTGCTGCTGCTCTGCTTTACTGTTTGGGGGGGGAAAGGGAAAGAGGAATGCTGGCTTGTGACTTTATTTGCCTTTTTCTTTTTGCCTGACCTACTGGCTCCATCTTGTAGAGGTTCTTGTGGGCACTCAGGGGAGGGAGAGCAAGAAAAGAGTCTAAATTAGGAGGTGCTGAGATGCTTTCCAGCCCTGCTGCTGTCCTGTTCCTCCTTGGCCCTGGCTGGCAGGTGGGGATGGGCTTTGGACCTGCCCAAAACAGCTCAAAGAACTTGTGTTATCAATGAAAATAGAAGACCAGAGTTAAGTCTTGTTTCACTCCTGAGTAGGGATGTGTGTTTTGGCTTGGCTTTCCAAAGGGATCCAGGTTGGGAATGGTGCTGGAGATGTGTCAGCTTGTTGGGGCTGGGTGAGTCCATCTCCCATGGAGCAGTCAGAGCTTGGAGGGGAGACCCCAGTGATGCCCCCCCTGTCCCCTCACCTTGCTGTGTGGCTTTAGGCAAGCATTGCCCTGCTCTGAGCAGCATCTGGCCAGCTGTGGTTCCCCAAAGCTGCTGGGAACACCTCTCTCCTGGTCAGCTCATGGGCATGGGGCTTCCATGCCAGAGGATGGCTGGGAGTGTTGGTGTCTGGGTGTGGAAGGGACACCAGGAGCACAAAACACAGCACCAAAAAAGGGTGGGGAGGTGCCTCCACCCCTGGTCCCCACAGCTCCCTGGGGCCAGTGTCCCTGGGCCCTGCTGGGATGGGGTGGAGGCTTGGGTAGAGCTCCTCCTCCCCTGCCCCAGCCTCCACATCTGACCTGGGGACTTGAAGTGGCCCAAGCTTGAGTCTCACCAGCCAGCTTGGACTGTGTCCCCATCAGCTCCCACCAGCACCCAGGGCTGGTTTTGGGGGCTCTGCTCCCCTCCTGCTGGGTGCACACCCATAGCAGCACCCAGGGCTGCTCGGTGCCCGTAGCAGCACCCCCCACCCACCCCCTCACCATGGGTTCATTCAAGCCTCTGGCTGGCAGTGCTGGCTGGGGGGGTCTCTGGGGGGTTGGGCTTTGCTGCCCCTTGGGAGTGGAGCCAGCACAGCCCATGGCTGGAGCCTTCAGCCCTGGGAAGAGGCTTGGGGGAGGCTCTTGTTGCATCCCCCATCCATCTCTTGCCCCAAACCTGACTCCTCATTGAATGGCACAGAGCAAATCCATCTGGTCTATCTTTATGTCCTTCCTAGGCGTCTTTCTATCCTATAGGATGATATATTTAACTCCTCCACTCCATCCACCCCCTCCCCAGCCTCTCCCAGCCTGGATCTGGGAGGTCAGAGCTGTGCAAAGCCTGGTCCCAGCCCAGCAGATACCTCTGGAAGATCAGAGCCTTTCAGAGCCAAAGGAGCCTGGCTTGGAGAACCAAAACCTGATTCCTTCTGCTGTTTCTCCTGTCCTGCAGGAGGGGCTGACTCAGGATCTCCAGCATCACTTTAGCTCAGCAGCTTTGTTGGGATTCCTGTAGGAAAGGATACCTGGACCTTCTCATGGAGCAGTTGGAGCTCCTGGAGATGTGCTTAGCCAAACCCTGGTGTTCTTGTCTCTGGGTTCTCTCTTCTCCAGCATCACAGGCCAACTGGGCAAGAGCATGTTGCTAAAAGCAGTGGCAGAGGGAGGGATGGGGAGCTGAGGTGTCAGCTTGGATCACAGATGTTCTCTGTGAAGGCACTTGCATTCATCCTGACCGTGTCCCTGGGCGAAGGGGAAGCAGAAGTACTTTTGGTTTCTCACCACCCCCCTGCTCAGCCCAATGACCCAGCCAGGGGGGGTGTTTTAAGCTCCTTTTTCAGAACTGGGCCCTTCAGGGTGGCAGGACAGAGGCTGGTTTGTGTTGCTGGGGAGCAGCTGTTGCCTCGACACGGGGCACATCTCCCACACCGACCTTCCCCCAGCCCCTTCCTCCACCATCATCCGTGGCAGCTAGCAATAAGTGAAGGAAGAGCTGAGAGAACCAGCCTCCTGTGGTGACAGCAGCAAATAGATCCAAGCCCAGAGTGCTTTGGTGCTGTATTTCCTGGGTTAACCTGTCCTGGGGTGTGGCTTGGGTCCATCACGTAGCGCTGGGGTCCTGCTCTGGGACCAGCAGCCACGTTGGAGCTGGGAGTTTCCAGGATGGAGCTGCACTTGGTACCCCAAGGAGCTGGTGTTGGACCACAGGAGAGCCCTGGGTGCTGCTCTGCATCCCTGAGACTCCACTCTGAGAGAGGGAAGGAGGCAGAAATGGGGGGGAGAAGGTGGAATTTGGTGATTAACTTAACTGCAAACGTGACCTGAGCTGTCTGGCTGCCAAGGTGGGAACTTTCTACTCCAGGAGCTCACAGGGATCTCCAAGAAGGACTCTCCTGGCTCAGATGGAGAGCTTAACAGGGCATTTTGGAGGTTGTTTCCTGCTCTAATAGCCCAGAGGAGAGATCTTCACCCTTTCCCCTTGCTTCCCCTCCAGTGGCTGAGCGCTCTGCCCCTTGACATCAGAACAACCCCCCTGAGTGTCCTTGGGCCAGGCACATCTTTCCCTGGACTCATCCTCTACAGACTGGGCCAAACTCCAAACTAGGATGAGCCAAATGGAGAGGGAAACAAGGGGGCTGAGCTGCCTCCCCATCAGCTAGAGCGAGGGCTGAGCTGTGATGGGTGTCTTCAGCTTGGAGACCAGGCTGGGAACAGGCTTGGGGAGGTTAGAAAAGGCTTCTGGAGGGGGTGGAGTGGGTGCTTCTGCTTGCTATAAAAAGCCTGGGCTTGGGAACACCTGCATGGGCCAGCTCTGAGAGGGGTGTGGATACAATTGTTGCTCCGATTGGAAGGAGTCGCTCCCCCTGTGCCCAGGTGCAGCTGTAACACAGACAATAAACAGCATCCAACTCCCTCAGCAGAGTCTGGGCTCCTTGGTGTCTGGTGTGTGTAAACCCCCCCGGGCCAGGAGCGTGTGGGGCTCTGACCCAGGCAGCATGGGGCCAGCTCCTGAGCACATCCCTGCTCCCCTGGGGAGAGCCAGGCTGAGGATGTGCTGAGCCTGTGCTTGGAGATGGGAGAGAAACACCAGGGGAGAGGCTCCTTGCCTGTTCTTGAGTCACCCAGCAGAGAGGAACCCAAGCAGCCCACACCCCACTGCTCACACTACCCAAACCACCTATTTTGACAGGAATCCCTCCCAGTTTGATGTGTGGAAGAAGAGGTTTTGGAGGTGGGAGAGGTCTACAGCCCCCAGCCCTGTGCATAGTGAGGTAGCGCAGGTAGGTACCAGCACCATGGGTTGGGGCTCAAGGGGTGATGCTGTCACTGAATGAGCAGAGCATCCCTGAGTCACTGCATCCTAGAACAGCCACAAACAGTGGGATTGTCCAGGGTGGTGGTTGGAAAGGGATCCCAGGCTGGATTGGAAGATACTGGAGTTTATTGGAAGACACCAGAGCATGTTCTAGTGGGCACTCAGTGGTTACAAAGGCCCCAGCTGGATCCTGTGTCCAGAGCTGGGGCCCAACACAAGGAAGATGTGGGGCTGTTGGAGAGGGGTCAGAGGAGCCACGGAGATGCTCAGAGGGCTGGAGCAGCTGCCCTACAAAGAGAGGCTGAGGGAGCTGGGCTGGGTCAGCCTGGAGAAGAGAAGGCTGTGGGGGGACCTCATTGCAGCCTGCCAGTCCCTGAAGGGAGCAGAGACACAGGAGGGGAATCAGCTTGTTAAAGGACAGACAATGGCAGGACAAGGGGGATGGAGTGAGGCTGAAGGAGGGAAGGGTTAGATTGGGTATTAGGGGGAAGTTCTTTGCAGAGAGAGTGGTGAGGGGCTGGAACAGGCTGCCCAGAGAGGGGGTGGGTGCCCCGTCCCTGGGGGTGTTCAAGGCCAGGTTGGCTGGGGCCCTGGGCAACCTTGTGTAGCTCCAGGCCTGAGGTTGGTGTCCCTGCCTGTGGCAGGGGGTTGGAGCTCTGTGACCCTTGGGGTCCCTCCCAACCCAGGCCAGTCTATGATTCTATGAACCTCACTGTGTTTGGAGCCTGTACCTTTAAAAATGTCCCTTTAGGTCTAACATATTCCCCCTTTGAAAAAATCCCCTTGTAGGCAAGAATCAAACTTACAAAAAGGCTGTTACAGAGCTCATCAGCTCTCTATTAGATGGCTTGGAATATGCTCCACTAGCACCCCAGTTTAGTCTTCTCCAAATGACTGTAGAGGATTTGACTGTATCTTGCTGATCCATCCACATTTTAATTTCCTCTGCACGGATACATATTGCAGGATGCTGGAAATCCCCAAGCCCACTGGAGCTGCAAGACTGGATGTTTCATCCTGTAACACCAATAAAATGCTAATGCATACTAATAGCAACAGCAAAGGGGTTTATGGAGCGAGCTTGGAAGGGGGTTGTAATGGCTGGGGTAGCTGTGTCACAGAGAATTTGGGGTTAGAGTCATCATGTCCTCTGCTGTGTCCACACAGGGAAAGAAAACCCTTCAAATGCATCTAAAACCTACTAATTTTTATAATTCAAGGGGGGAAGATGGGAGGTGAGTCCTTGGAGAGAGTCAAATGGAAACTGCATATATATGAGAGAGCTGCCCACTGGTTTGGGTGGGTCCAGGTCTGGGTTCAGGTCTGGGTCCAGGTCTGGGTCCAGGTCTGGGTTCAGGTCTGAGTTCAGGTCTGGGTCCAGGTCTGGGTCCAGGTCTGGGTCCAGGTCTGGGTTCAGGTCTGAGTTCAGGTCTGGGTTCAGGTCTGGGTCCAGGTCTGGGTTCAGGTCTGGGTCCAGGTCTGAGTTCAGGTCTGGGTTCAGGTCTGGGTTCAGGTCTGGGTCCAGGTCTGGGTTCAGGTCTGGGTCCAGGTCTGGGTTCAGGTCTGAGTTCAGGTCTGGGTTCAGGTCTGGGTCCAGGTCTGAGTTCAGGTCTGGGTTCAGGTCTGAGTTCAGGTCTGAGTTCAGGTCTGGGTTCAGGTCTGGGTTCAGGTCTGGGTCCAGGTTGGGGTCCAGGTCGGGGTTCAGGTCTGGGTTCAGGTCACGGTTCAGGTCTGGGTCCAGGTCTGGGTCCAGGTCAGGGTTCAGGTCGGGGTTCAGGTCTGAGTTCAGGTCAGGGTTCAGGTCGGGGTTCAGAGCCCCACTCCCAGTTCAGAGCCCCACTCCCAGCCCAGACCCTGCTGCAAGCTTAGAGAAGGACATCACCTCTGTTTCCCACCTGGAGACCAAGAACAAAAGCACTGTCCTGCTTTCTAAACCCAGTCAATCTGGGCATGAGTTGATGTAAGTAACACCAGTGATGTGAACTCCTGGGAGCTGGGGTGGCAGTTGGCTTCTCAGCACCTTGTGCTGCCCGGCTGGAGCATCTCCCAGCTTCCAGCAGCTCCTTGTGCTCCCACTCAGCCCAGCCTGGTGCTGTGGTCCTCTTGACTTCAAGCTAAGACACGAAAAAGATGCCAGATGAATTCCAAGTTGGGGTCAGAGGCACCAGGTTGGCTCCATCGTGCAGTTCCCACACGTTGCTCCTGCGAGCTGCCAGCCCCTCACCCTCCCTGTCCCCATCACCGGGATGCTTTGCTCACTGCCTGTTGGTGCTGGGGGACTGTGGGGGGACAGGAATCATAGAATCACAGAGTTGTAGGGGTTGGAAGGGCCCTGGAGAGCTCCTGGGGTCCAACCCCCCTGCCAAAGCAGCTCCCCAGCTCATACTGCACAGGTCGGTGTCCAGATGGGGCTGGAATCTCTCCAGAGAAGGAGACTCCACACCCCCTGGGCAGCAGCAAGGCTGTGGGGACAGTGCCCCATTGGAGGTGGCACAGCAGGAACCACTGACCCCCCCTGGCTGGCACTCAGCTCCACCGTTCCTCGTGCTGGACCAGAGCGTGTGGTCTCGGTGGGCCGTGGGGAAGGGGAGGAGCTGGGATGGCAACATGATTTGACAGATGTGCTCCAAAACCTGGGGGCTTTCCAGAGGCAGCAGATCCCCAGCCAAGGGGTAAGACAGGGGCATCACCTGACCCAGCAGGCGACCCAGGACCGAGCTGAAGGAGCTCAGGGTGTAAATGTTGCTGAAACACTGTTGGGCTGAGTCAGTCCCACAGTAGCTCCCAGGGGGGTGGGGGAAACAAAGCCTGAGCTCTGCCCCTTCTTGTCCCTGAGCCCAGCACAGCCAAGCCTGGGACATTGGTGTCCTGGTATGTGGGGCCTTTTAACCTGCCCTACAAAGAGAGGCTGAGGGAGCTGGGCTGGGTCAGCCTGGAGAAGAGAAGGCTGTGGGGGGACCTCATTGCAGCCTGCCAGTCCCTGAAGGGAGCAGAGGAACAGGAGGGGAATCAGCTTGTTAAAGGACAGACAATGGCAGGACAAGGGGGATGGATTAAAGCTGAAGGAGGGAAGGGTTAGATTGGATATTAGGGGGAAGTTCTTTGCAGAGAGAGTGGTGAGGGGCTGGAACAGGCTGCCCAGAGAGGGGGTGGGTGCCCCGTGTCTGGGGGTGTTCAAGGCCAGGTTGGATGGGGCCCTGGGCAACCTTGTGTAGCTCCAGGCCTGAGGTTGGTGTCCCTGCCTGTGGCAGGGGGTTGGAGCTCTGTGACCCTTGGGGTCCCTTCCAACCCAGCCCAGTCTGAGATCCTGTGACTCTCTGTTCTCTCCTGGTTCAGGCAGGGCAGAAGGGCCTGGCTGATGGTGGTGCTGCAGGGCTCACAAGCAGGCTCTTTGCTGGGGGAAGAGGGGTGATGAAGAAGAGCAGCAGTGGGGCCTGGGCATGGAGGGGGTTGTCCCCTGACCCTGAAGAGCCTTCCAGGCTCTTGTGGGATGGGTTCATCCCCCATCCCAACCCGAGTCCTGCGGGAAGCTGTCTGCAGAGCCTTCCCCTGCCTTACACCAGCGTGAGGCTGAGGAGGGTGAAGCCCATCTCTTCACACCCAGACTTCAGGCTGGTGTTTGCTCTCCAGCACCAAACAGCGGGTCTCCATAGCACCATTCCCTGAGCTGGGCACCCAACAAGCCCTGAGGACGCTCCTGGGAAGCATCCCTGAGCCCTGAGCACCCCGACATCCCCATTTACCAAGGGTTTACAACCAGGAGCAGGTTCCTGCTTGGGTTGTGCAGCCCCAAAAGCTGCTGAGGGTGTTGTGCTAACAGCAGCAGTGGCACGGGGGGTGCGGGCAGCACTGGGCTGTGTGTGGCAGCCACCGCAGGGAGGAGAAGTGGGCACAGGCATGGGCATGGGCATGGCACAGCATGGCACAGCATGGCACAGCATGGCATGGCACAGCATGGCACGGCATGGCACAGCACAGCATGGCACAGCATGGCATGGCATGGCATGGCATGGCATGGCATGGCATGGCATGGCATGACATGGCACAGCACAGCATGGCACAGCATGGCATGGCACAGCATGGCATCACACTGCACAGCACGGCATGGGCACAGCATGGCATGGCACAGCATGGTATGGCACAGCATGGCATGGGCACGGCACAGGATGGCACAGCATAGAATGGCATGGCATGGACATGGCATGGCATGGGCATGGTATGGCATGGCACAGCATGGCACAGCACGACATGGCACGGACATGGCATGGCACAGACATGGCATGGCACAGCATGGTATGGCACAGCATGACATGGGCATGGCATAGCACGGCATGGCATGGCATGGCACGGACATGGCATGGCACGGACATGGCATGGCACAGCATGGGCATAGCACAGCACAGCATGGTATGGCATGACATGGCATGGCACAGCATGGGCACAGCATGGCACAGCACAGGGTGGCATGGCACGGCACGGCATGGCACGGCATGGCATGGCACAGCACAGCATGGGCACAGCACCACACGCTGGTGTGTTGTTCATCCTCACTGGGGAGCAGAGGAGAAACAAAAGCTGGAGCAGCGCAGGGCAGGGGGCTGGCTGGGCGAGGGGGGGGGGGTGGGGGGGGGGTGGGGGGAGGCTGGAAATCATCATAATTGTGCCGAATTTCATCAGGGAGCTTGAAAAGAGGCAATTTGGTGAGCAAACAGTTGCCTCCCGGACCAGAACTTCCCCATCTCCAGTTTCAACATTCCATTCACATCCACATCCACTTTCATGTTGTAAAACCTGGGGAAAAGGGGGAAGGAGGAAAACCAGGAAGGCAGCTTCCCACAGCTCCCTGGAAAAGCCTCAGTGAGGTGAGGGAAAGGGGGATAGGGGGGGTGTGCACTGCTTTTGGGGTTGTTTATCAAAAAGCCAAGCCCCTGAAATGACATACTCGGCACTCCAGGTCCATGGGGCTGCCCCAAACCCCAGGGTGCTCCTGCCTGTGTGGGGCTGAGCTGGAGTAAGGCCAGGGAATGGCTGCTGGGGTCCAGCCCTGCTCGAGGAGAATGGAAGTGGATTTGGCTGGGGTGGACTTGAGAAGGGTCTCTGCCTTGGCACCATCCCTGCTCCCCACAGCAGCAAGGCAGGAGCAGGGCACAGGCTGTGCTCCCAGACAGGCTGTGCTCCCAGACATGGGGGTCCCTGGGAGTTTGGCAAGGCAGGAGCAGGGGTCAAACGCTCCCATCCCAGCCTTGGGTCTGACCAGAGTGGGACCTGCCAGCCAGGGGCAGCTTTGGAGGAGGGTAGTGAAGGGTAGGGATGGTCCACAGCAGCAGCCCAGGCAGCTCACAGGGGTTTCATCACTCTGGGGAAAGCCCTTTCCCTTCCTCACCCAGGGTTGATGCTCTGCCTCATCCCCACAGGTGTGGGGCAGGTGCCTCTGCTCACCTGGCCCAATCATGGGGCCAGAAGGGAGGATAAGAGCAGGGTTTGGGGAGGGGGTTTTCTCCTCTTCTCTGCTCCTCCCCTTCCTCTGCAGGACCTGGGGTCTGGTGGTGCTGAGGAAGAGGAGCAGCTCTGCCCCAGGGCTTGGCTGGCTCCTCTGCATGGGATGGGCAGGAGCCTGGCTGAAGCTTGGGACCCTCTCCCTGCCTGGCACAGCAGCTCCTCTGGAAAAACACCTTTTGCCCTGAGGAGCAGCTGGAGAAACGCTGGGTCTGTGAGGGGCTCAGCCAGCAGCCCTGCAAACCTGCCCCAGGTACTTCTTTGGGGGGGGCAGGACCCTCATGGGCAGCACAGCCCCCTCCCCTGGGGCCAGCGGTGATGCCAGGGAGGTGGATGCCCAGGAAAGGAGGTGAGCTCACTGCTGGCTTATGGATTTCACTTGGCTGAGCTGTGTTAGCCTCAGCATGGAGGTGTTAGCAGCTGGGTCTCCCTGTTTCCCAGCTTGTGGGGGCAGCAGGTCCTTCTCTGGACCCCCCACGTTGGGTTTCTGTGGTGGAACCATGGATGAGGAGGTCTGTGCATCCCACTTTGCCACAGGGATCTGCTCTGCTTGTGCCTCTGTGGTACCAGTGAAGCCCCAAAGCATCCAGCATCCTCTTCTGAATGCGGGGGGAGGTTTTGGCTTCTCCTGCTCCCCACCTGGGATGCTGGGGGGGTGCTGGGGGGGTGTTGCTGAGCTGGCTGCTCCGTGCTCAGTGCCTGCTGCTCCTGTGCAAAGTGCCCTTTCCTCTCACCCCCCCAGCGTGGTGGTTGAGCTGGGGGATGTGAGGGGCACACACCAGCCCCCTCTTAACTTTCCCTCCACACCCTGGTAAATCCAGGGTGGGCTCCACTCAAGAAGCCACATTAATCATCACATCTAGGAGCAGGATATCAAAAGGCCAAGTGTGAATAATTACTGCTCAGATGCTAATTAGCCAGGCCCAGGCCAAACCCAACACACCAGTAATGGGAGCAGCCTCCAGACCATGATGCTGTGTGTCCCCCCCATACCTCTCCTACTCAGTCTCTGCAGGGGACTCCTCCCAGCATCTGCTCACAGGTGCAGAGCCCAAAAGAAGCTGGTGTGTCTGAGCTGGGAGGGACCCAGCCTGCAGCCCACAGGTTGATGGAGGGATGGATCCTGCACTGGGAGCAGCAGAGTGGGGGGTTGCTTTTTGAGGGATGCACTGCTGGGGCTGGGGACAGGCTTGTTCCTGGTCCTCATGGTGTAGGAGGATGTGGAGATGCTCCAGGCATAGGCCAGCACCTGGGAAATCATAGAATCTCAGACTGGGCTGGATTGGAAGGGACCCCAAGGATCCCTTGGGAAGGGACCCCAAGATCACAGAGCTCCAACCCCCTGCCACAGGCAGGGACACCAACCTCAGGCCTGGAGCTACACAAGGATGCCCAGGGCCCCATCCAACCTGGCCTTGAACACCCCCAGACACGGGGCACCCACCCCCTCTCTGGGCAGCCTGTTCCAGCCCCTCACCACTCTCTCTGCAAAGAACTTCTCCCTAATATCCAATCTAACCCTTCCCTCCTTCAGCTTCACTCCATCCCCCTTGTCCTGCCATTGTCTGTCCTTTAACAAGCTGATTCCCCTCCTGTGTCTCTGCTCCCTTCAGGGACTGGCAGGCTGCAATGAGGTCCCCCCACAGCCTTCTCTTCTCCAGGCTGACCCAGCCCAGCTCCCTCAGCCTCTCTTTGTAGGGCAGCTGCTCCAGCCCTCTGAGCATCTCCGTGGCTCCTCTGACCCCTCTCCAACAGCCCCACATCTTCCTTGTGTTGGGCCCCAGCTCTGGACACAGGATCCAGCTGGGGCCTCCCAGGGCAGAGCAGAGAGGGACAATCCCCTCCCTGTCCCTGCTGCCACCCCTCTGCTGATGGAGCCCAGGATCCCATTGGCCTTGGGAGCTGCCAGAGCCACTGCTGCTCATGGGGAGTTTCTCATCCCCCACAATCCCCAGGTCCTTCTCACAGGGCTGCTCTCCAGCAGCTCTTCTCCCAGGCTGGGTCTATGGTGCCTGGCCTGTGGTACAAGGGTGGGTGTCAAACATCTCTCAGGGAGCTGGGTGCTGGGTGCAGAGCTGGGCTGGGAGCTGAGAGGTGTTGGTTCCCCTTTGCTGTGTCTCCCCTGGTGCAGGGGGACCTGTTGTGTGTGCAGTGATGCCCCCTCACAGGCTGAGCCCCCCCCGATGCTGGAGCCGAGCCCCCCAAACCCCTGTGGGGTGCTGCTGGTGACCGGTGGGTGCTGGGGGTGGTGCTGACCCTCTGCTGTGGGACATCCTAGCAGCCACCTCCACGATCACCCCCCACCCATGCCTGACCCCCCTGTGCTCCCCAGGCAGGCTCTGGGCAGAGCACGGTGGGCTCAGGCGCTGCCCCAGCAGCAGGGTGAGTGTCTGGTGGTGTTACTGGAGGTGGCAGCTGTTCCCCAGGGCTGGGGGTCTCTTCCCCAAACCTGGGGGTGCAGCAGAGCGCTGTGAGGACACCCCACGAGCTGGCTGTGCTCGCAGAGAGAGTCAGGATGCTGAGGGGAAGGCACAGCTGCCTGGCAGCTGTGTGTGCAGGGAGGCAGCTCCCTCTGCCATGGCCTGATGCAGGACCCCCCACCCCCAGCTCCCCTTGCTTCCCCCCCCCCCCCCACCTCCTGCAGCTCTGTGTCAGCCCAAAATCCCTCTTATCCCACCCACAGCCCCCCCCGTGCTTCGTTCCCAAGCTGCTGGGCACGAAATCCCAGTGATGCCCCTTCACCCCAGCCAAGGGGCACGGACAGGACGTGGGGGGGGGGTTTTGGGGGGGAAACTCTTTGGTGTCTGGGGTTGGGTGCTGCTGGGTGTGTTGAGCTGTGCTGGGGTGGGGGTGGCAGATCTGGACTGGGGAGGTGCTGACATGAGAGCAGAGCTGCTGGTGGGGCTGGAAGGGGGGTGGGAAGGGGGGGGGGGTGGGGGTGTCAGCTAAACTCCCCCGGACTGTGGGACCACCGCCCTGCCCCAGCCCATCTGTTCAGCATCTCTCCCTGGAGATAAGGGGCCGAGCAGCGGGGATGGGGCGGGGGGGGGGGGGGTGAACCGAGGCGGCAGGTGCCTCTCAGGGTGTGTAGGGGGCACAACCCCCCCCCCCTTCTTTTCCATACGAGGACTCGGGGGTGTGGGGGTGGTGGGGGTGTGTTTCAACCGAGTTGCACAGGAATCAAAACACTTTGTGCCTGGAACATGAGGAGCGCGTGCGAGCGTGAGGATGGGCTTGTGTTGGGGAGGTGGGGGGGGGGGAGAAGAAGAGGAGGAGGAGGATTGGAGGGGGGGGGGGGGGGCGCTGTGCAACCTTCCCCTGTCACCTCCCTTCCAGCCTGAATGCTTCTGCCATCATGATTAATTTATCAGGTGCTTATGAATATGCAGATGAGGCTCTGGTTTCCAGGCTCTGCTTCCAGGAGAGGCTGGGTGTGCTTGATGGGCTTTGCTGCCGCCGCCTTCCGTAGGCAGAGAAATGTCATGGACCGGGGAGGGGGGGGGGGGGGGGTGGGAATAAATAACCCCTCAGCCCGCAGCGTTTTGGGGCTCAGCGGCTCCGCGGAGGGGTGCGGGGGGGCCCTCAGCAGGAAGTATGTGTGGGGGGGGTGTTTATCAGTGTCCCCACTGCACATCACCCCCCACCCTGTGTGGTTACCTGTGATGCAGAGGCGGCTTGGCCAGTTCCAGCCCTTGGAACCTTGGCTGGAGCCCCAGAAACTTCCAGGGTGAGCTGGGGGGGGGGGGGGGGGAGTGCTGGGTACCCCCCTCTCCCCCCCCCCCCCCCCCCACACACACCCGAGTTAGGGGAGGTTTGGGCAGATGGAGGTGTCTGGGAGGGGGGATTGAGTCCTGCAGGAATGGGGGGGCTGGGGGGGGGGGGTCTCCTTGGCATGGTCTCCTTTCCACTGGAAAGCCCGATGCCTCGGAGGAGGGGATGGGGAGCGCTTGGGGGGGCTGCTGGGGGCGTGTGTGCGGCTGCTCGGCTCAAGCGACCCCCCTCCCCACCCCCCAGCTGCTCGGCTCAAGCGACACCCCCGGCCCCATCCAGCCAGGCTGCCTGGAGCTGGGGGGCGGGGGGGGCTGCGGGGCTTCGTTGCCCGGTGGTACCGACCCGCACGGCACCCACCGGAGTCCCGGCTTTGCCAAACTTCACCCCCAAGCCCCGCCTGCAGCCGCCGTTTCCCCGCCGCACGGTGCCGGGGGAGCCGTGAGCCGGGCTGGGGGATGCCCCGGGGGTACCCGGAGCAGGGATGGGTGCCCGGGGCAGGGATGGGTGCCCGGAGCAGGGATGGGTGCCCGGGGCAGGGATGGGTACTCGGGGCAGGGATGGGTGCCCGGGGCAGGGATGGGTGCCCGGGGCAGGGATGGGTACTCGGGGCAGGGATGGGTACCCGGGGCAGGGATGGGTACCCGGAGCAGGGATGGGTGCCCGGGGCAGAGATGGGTGCCCGGGGCAGGGATGGGTACCCGGGGCAGGGATGGGGCTTCTCCCCGGCCGGAGCACCCAGCGCCTGGGCTGGCGGGCGCAGCATGGCTGGGGGGTGTGGGGGGGGCTGCGGGCTTCATGCGTGGGGTTTGTGCCCTGGGGCTGTTTGGAGGGGCAGGAGGAAGGGGGGGGAAGAGGGGGCTCAGCCCCCTCCATCGGGTCCGGCATCCGGAGCGGGATGTGGCTGCCCGGGGGCGGGTCAGGGGTGTGCGGGGGGTGTGCGCGCAACGCAGCCGCCCCCTGCCCTTTCCTCTGCCCCGCAGCGGGGTCGGGACCGTCCCCCCCCCTCCACCTCCCCCTGCCCGCGGGGGCTGCGGGTCCCTCTGCCGGCGCCAGGGGGCGCTGCGGGCGCGGAGCGGGCCGCGGGTGCGGAGCGCTGGGCGGGGGGGTTGGTGGGAGGGGGGTGCGGGGGGGGGGGAGCGCTCCGCGCTTCGGCTCGTCTGCGGCTGTAACGCGCTTGCGGAGCCCCCAGACCCCCTCCCCGGCTGCGCAATCCCTTTTGGGGGTGGGGGGGGGGGGAAGGAAGGAGGAGGGGGCTCTATTCGGGGGGGGGAGGGGGAAGGCTGCGCTCCCGCGGTGATGCGCGGGGTTTGGGAAGGGGGTTCTGGGCGGGAGGGGTCGCTGGGTGCGGGGAGGGGGCGGGTGGGGGCCGAGGAGCGGCTCCAGCTGAGGGGTTTGAGCTGGATGCTGGGGACGGAGGGGGTGCACGGGGGGTTAATATAAATATATAGAGAGAATTAAAGTCTCTCTTGAGATGGGCCGGGGGAGGAGGGGGGGGGGGGTGAGGAGCGGCCCCGGCTTCATTCATTTTGAGGGGGGGGGGGGGGATATACAGGAAAAGGGAAGGGAAAAGGGGAAAAGGGAAGGGAAAAGGAGGAAAAGAGGGGGAAAGAAGCAGCCCCTGACGCACGGCCGAGCGGCCCCGCGCGGTGATAACAAACTCCAACTTAAAAAAAACTTCCCGAGCGCATCAGGGGGGGCGCGCAAGGAGCGCGCAAGGAGCGCGCAGGCGGCGGCGCTGCCCAGGTGCGGGGGGCGGCACCAGGTAGGGGCAGGGCTCGGGGGGGGGGGTTCTGCCTCCTTCCCCCCTCCTCCTCCTCCTCCTCCTCCTCTTCCTCCTCTTCCTCCTCTTCCTCCTCTTCCTCCCTCCCTCTCCGTGGGGATACAAACTCCAGCCCCTTCCCCACCTGGGACCCGCCGTGCGTGGCAGCCCCACGGAGTTTGGGGTGGGGAGGGGGCGGTGGGGGGTAGGAGGGGGATTTTGTTGCTTTCCGCCAGCCCGGGGAGGGGGGCTGCGGGGAGAGGGTGAAGCTGGATGGTGTTGGGGAGGGGACAAAAGGGGTTTGCCGGGCCCGGGGAGGGGGGAGTGTGTGTGTATGGGGAGGGGGGGGACGTGGGGAGGGAGGGGGGGGGGATGATGATGATGATGATGCTGATGCTGGAGCCTCCGCAAAGGCTTCCCGGTGTAGAGAGGAAGAGGTGGCTCTGGAGAGGGGCTTGGGGGGCTTCCGCGGGCTGCGGGGGGAAGGCAAAAGTGAAGGCGCAGGAACTTGAGAATGGACTTTTTTTTTTTTTATGAAGGGTTCTAAATTTCAACCCATCTCGACCAGTTTTTAGCCGGTGACACACAATTCCGTACGCGCGAAAAGACAGGCTTACAAACAAAGGGGGAACACCGAAAAAAAGAACCCAAAATAATAATAACAAAAGGAAAAAGAGACATCCCACCACCACCACCACCACCGCTATATCACCAGCCCGTTCGGCTAAAGCATCCTCAGAGTGCTGGTACCGTGAAGTTGGGAGTGGGCAGGCTGCACCCCCACCCCAAGAAAACAACAAAAACAACAACAAAAAAGCCAAGCAAGGAGGAGGGGACACACACACACGACCAGAAAACCCACCTTTTTACAACAAAAGGGGGGTTTTTTTAAAAGGAAAAAATAATTATATATATATATATATTAATCAGGATAGTTTATGGGAGACAGATCTCTTCACAAGGCTGAACAATGCTGGTTCTATGGTTCGGAAGGCTGGAAGCAGAACGGTTGAAGTTAAGGAAAAGGAGGAGGAAAAGAGGGGAAAAGGAAAGGAAAAAAGAGTACGAGACCGGACAGAGCACACCGGCGACGTGAGGAGTGTTACACGGTTACCTGCGGCATCACCCACACCGAGCTGGAGGCTGCCCGGGGTGGCTCATCCCCTTCCCCGGGGTGGTAACCCGGAGGGGGACCCCTCCATTCCCTCAGGTCTTGCTTTAACCCTTTCCCACCCATCCCCAACCCCCACCCCCCCCCCTCAAAGAAAAGAAATCCATCTCCCCGAAGCCTCCAGCCCTGGCAGGAGCGGTGGGAAGGAGAAGTCCCAGCGCACACGCTGTCTCTTTGGGGAAGGAAAGTTGGGATGTTTCCATTTCTACCTCTTTTTTTTGGGGGGGTTGGTTTGTTTCTTGGGGTTTTTTTCCCCCCCCTCTTTTTTAAACACATAAAGAACCGCACAAAAACCACCCCGCAGCGCCCGCTTCCCTCCCACACCCCCCCCAAAAACACCCCCCCCCCCCCCATCCCTCAAGCAGCCCAGGGCGGAGAGAGAGACCCCGCTGGGGCAGCGCAGGGTGAAGGAGGGGAGCCGGGATGGGGGGTAAGGAGGAAGAGGGGGGGTTTCTCCTCCACAGTGGGGTCCCGGCTCTCACGTGGCGCTCCCCACCGCCAGCCCCGGCCCCGGGGAAGCCGCTGCGAAGAGAAACCCGAGCGGACACAAAGAGGATTATTTAAATAGGTGCTTCGTTGCCGGTTGTTTTGGTGATGGTAGTGGTAGCAGTGGTGGGGGGGTGTTTGTTTTTGTTTTGGGGTTTGATCGCTTGTTTGGGGGTTGGGGTTTTTTTGTTGTTGTTGTTGGGGTTGTTGTTTCCCCCCCCCCCCTCTCCTCTATCTCTCTCTGCAAAAATAAAGTCCCGAGATCTTAAGGTTTTTTTCCTCTTTATTGTACAATTTATAAAACACTAGCGTGGCTCTGCCCTCCCACCTCCCC
Organism: Laterallus jamaicensis coturniculus; assembly: GCA_022605575.1. NCBI lineage: Eukaryota > Metazoa > Chordata > Aves > Gruiformes > Rallidae > Laterallus > Laterallus jamaicensis. Next base: position 10,334,314 of record JAKCOX010000022.1, read on the forward strand.
TGCGCACCCCTCGGCATCCCCCCCCTCCCCCCAAAACCCTCCCTTTCCCTTGCCCCAACCTCTCCCACCACCCCCCCCCTCCCCAACCCACCCCCCCCCCTCCTTTGTTTCAGGGTCCCCTCTTCCGGAGCCGCTGTCCCTCGGATCGCACCCCCGTTTTGCAAACAACCACCCTTCCCCACCCTACCCCCCCAAAAACACCCCTTCCCCCCCTCCCCCGCCCCCCCCTTTCTCTCCTCGCTTTGCTCTCCCCCCCCCCCCCCCCCGCCCCCCCTCCACCCCGGCTCCTCTCTAAAACGCGACGATGGCCCGAGTCCAGGCTCCCAGGCTCGCCAGCGCCTGCTTGCTGCACAGCTGCCCGTTGAGGGGCTGCTCCGAGTCCGCCTGCTGCCGGCTCACCAGCCCCGTGAAACCGGAGCCGAAGATGGAGATCAAGTTGGAGATGTTGGAAGAGTCCTGGGGGTGCTCGGCGCTGTACTCCTCGAAACGGGCGCGTTTGGTACAGGGGGCGAAGGGGGGGCCGCCCGCCACCCCGCCTCCCCCCGGCTCCCCTTCCTCCACCCCCTCCTCTTCTTCTTCTTCCTCCTCCTCTTGCCCCGGGTAATACTTGCGCTTAGTGCCCGGCGTGGGCGGCGGGGAGGGGAGCCCCGCTGCCGCTTGGCAGCAGCAGGGGCACTGCGAGCAGCAGTCCTGGTGCAAGTACCCGTTCTCCACCGTGGTCACGACGTGAGTGTCCAAATCCAGCACCGTGGTGCGGCTGCTACAGTGCGGAGCCCCGCCGCTCCCGAAGTCACAGCCGGCGGCGTAGAGCAGCCCCGGGGGCGCTCCGCCACCTCCTCCTCCTCCTCCTCCACCGGGACCGGTGGTGGTGCTGCTGGCGGCCCGGTAAAAACCTGGGGCTGAGTCTCTGCAAGGCGCTCGCTGCATCTCCGGGGGTACCGCGCATCCCGGCACCTCCAGTAGTAGCTCCGCACCACCACCCCGCGCTCCCGCGCAGCTCCGCGCATCCTGCGTGTCGGCGGGCAGCGGCAGCGCCGCCAGCTCCGGCGGGGCGGCGGAAGGGGGAGGCGGGCAGGCGGGCATGGCGAGGAGCGGGCCGCCGCCGCCGTCGGGGTAGTGCTGCTGGCGGCGGTAGAGCTCGGCGTAGCGCTCGCTGAGGTAGAGCTGCCGGGCGTTGCGGAGCACATAGGAGACGAGTAGGTTCTTGTGGAGCTTGATGCCGCCTCGCTGCGTGCGGGAGCTGTGGATCTTCCGCAGGGAAATACTGATCAAACTCTGCGCATCGAGGGTGCACTCCATCCTCCTCCGGCCCCTCAGCATCTGCTGCTCTCGCCAGCCGCGCAGCCAGGCGCCCCGGCCCGCATCCACACGGCAGCCGGGGGAGGGTGCGGAGGGGGGGGTTCGGGAAGGAATCCGATCCAAAAAGAAGAAATAGGAGGATAAAGAGGAGAAAGGGAGGGGGGGGGGGTGTGTGTGTATGGGGGGGGGGGGAGGGAGGGATGGAGGGGGTGAGGAGGGATGGAGGGGGTGAGGAGGGATGGAGGGGGTGAGGAGGGATGGAGGGGGTGAGGAGGGATGGAGGGGGTGAGGAGGGATGGGGAGGGAAGCAGAAAGGGAGGAAAGGGGAGGGGGGGGGGGGAAGGGGAAAAGGGGGGGAAACGAGCCTGAGGTGGGGGGTGCGGGGAGGGAGGAGAGGGGGGGGGAAAGAAGAGGGGTAAGGGGGGGGGAATAGAGAGGGGTGTTTTCAGGGGGCGGCCAGCGAGGGGAGCTGAGCGGGCATCGCCGTGCGCGCCGGTGGCTCCCGCTGCTGCTGCTGCTGCTGCCGCCGCCGCGCTCGGTGCTCGCACGGCGCGTGCAGGCAGCGCCACCAGCGCCGCGCGCGCCCCCGCCCTCCCCGCGCGGCGCCGCCCCCCCCCCTCCTCCTCCCTCCCTCCCCGCCTACATCCCCCCCCCCACCCCTTTCCCTCTTCCCCTTCCTCTCCCCTCCCTTCCCTGCGCCTGCCCCGCCCACTCCCCCTCTCTCTCTCCCCTTCCCAAGCCACGCCCACCCCTGCCCCGCCCACTCTCTCTCCTTCACAAGCCCCGCCCACCCCCGCCCCGCCCCGCCCCGCCCCGCCCCCCCCCCCCTCCCGCCGGCCGGTACCTGTCGCGCAGCGGCACTGAGCGCGCGCCCGCCCAGCCCCCGCCTTTTATAGCGCGGCGCCGGCTGCGCCACGCCCCCCCCCTTCCCCCCCCCCACCCCCCCCACCCCGCGCGCGCGGCCAACGGGGCGGCGCCGGGGCTCTTTGACGGGCGGGAGCGGCAGCCAATAGGAGTGAGGCGGGCTCCTGGCGCTGTTCAAATATTGACAGGCGCGCCGGGGTCCGGGAGGGCGGTGGGGGCTCGGCTGGGGCTGGGGGTGCTGGGCGGTGGGGGAAGGGGGCACCCGGGGGAGCCGCGCCCGGCGGCCGAGCCTCAACACGCCACCTCCCCTCGCACAGGTGTGCGGGGAGGGGGGCGGCTCCCGGCCCGGGGGGCGGCCCCGAGCAGCCCTGAAGGCGTGGGATGCTCCCCCCCCCCGCCCGGGGGAGGGGGGCGGCGTGGGATGCCCCCTGAGCTGCCCCGCTCCTCTCCCTGGGGGCACCGGCCTCCCGCACCGGGGAGGTGTATATGTGTGTGGGGGGACACCACCACCCCCCACCCCAGTACCCCCGGGGGTACCGGTACCCCCGACAGCACCCTCCGGGCTCCCTTCCCCGGGGGTACCGGTACCCCCGACAGCATCCTCCAGGCTCCCTTCCCCGGGGGTACCGGTACCCCCGACAGCATCCTCCGGGCTCCCTTCCCCGGGGGTACCGGTACCCCCGACAGCATCCTCCGGGCTCCCTTCCCCGGGCGCGCTGGGCGCTGCCTCCTCCCGGCTGTGCTCAGCGCCCCCAGTGCGCGGCCCCGCTCGGCTTTGGGCTTCCCCAGCCCAAGGGCACACGAAGGGCTGGCGGCCCCGGCAGCGAGCGGCACCCCTGCAAGCTCCCCCCCTGCACCCCGCGCTTCGTGGGGCTGGACATCTCCTCCCCTGCGGGAACAGGGCCCCGGTGGTGCTCAGAGAGTGCCCCATCGCACCTGTGCCCACCCCCCTCCCCCAGAGCGGCAGCAGGACCATGCCCAGCTTGTTGCTCATCATGGGATCCCCTCCCACCTTGTAGCACCCACACATGGGCTGTGAATCCCCAGGGCAGCGAGGGTGGGGGCTTATCGTGAGGTGCATGTGATGGAGGCAGCTCTAGGCAGGTTATTATGGGGTGGTTGGGGGTGCAGGGGGTTCAGGGCTGTCCCTGTGTTTGTTGTTTAAAGGACCTGGCCACCCACAGATACAACTGGCTGCCTGGGGAGCAGTGGTGCTGGGAGAAGTTAGCAGTGTGTGAGAGGAGCAGCCCCTGACCCGCAGGTAAGAGCCTGAGGTACAGCTGGGGGAGGGTCTTGGGGCAGGGGGCTGTGATGCTGTGATGGGAGGGTTTGTGAGCTGCAGCGCCTGGGAAGTGACCCCAGCGCTGGGGCAATGGGGGGACCCAGAGCTGCTTCTGAAACAGCATCTTCCCTCCCCTACCTTCTGCTTCTTGCAGGGGAGGGGGGTTCCCCACTGACTGTGGGGGTTCCCCATGCTGGGCACCTGTGTGTGTGCTTTGCTGGTGACTATGGGCAGCCTCGTATCTGCAGGGTGTGTGGATAACCCACCAGTTAGGAAACCTCCAGAGCCCCTGGTCCTGCTGGTGTGGCTCAAGCCCCAAACCACAGGGGCAGTTGTGCAAGGTTGTCACTGGGCTCATCAGCTTTGGGGACAGCATGCAAGGCCCAGGGGATGTGGGGGCACACATGGAGGGCTGGGGGCTTTGCTTGCTTCCTGGCCTGGCTGGACTCTGGTGCTTTATCTCACCTGTGTGTCCCCCCACTGAAGGGAATGGCAACAAGCCTGGTGCCTCAGAGGGCTTTCTGCCTGTAGAAGAGGCCTCCAAACAGCAGCTGGGCTGGGGCAGCTCCTTGCCCCTTGAATGGCAGCTGAGTTACCCTTCCTTGTGCAGCCTTGCTCGTGGAGCAAGCTTCTTCACAACCTGCCCTCAGCTGCACACACTGGGGTGAGAGACGTGCTGTGTGTTCCCAAGCTCTTGGAGGATGCTCTTGACTTGCTTTCCTTGTTTGTACCACGGAAAAACAACCACAGGGATGGGGGGGTTGTTCTGTGCCCATACTCTCCTCCACCAGTCTGGCTCCAGGTTGGCTTTTCCAAGGCTGCTGCAGCTGGAGATGCAGGAGGTGATACCCAGAGCTGGCCTGCACCAGTAACATGGAGTGCAGATGGGGCTTGGGGCACAGGCCAGTACTGAGCTTTGAGTCCCTTGGTGGCTGGAGCCAGGCCTTGCTCCTGCTCAGTGGGATCAAAGGCTCGGCCCTCGTGGGGCGCTGGGGCCCTCGTAGGGCGCTGGGGCCCTCGTGGGGCGCTGGGGCCCTCGTGGGGCGCTGGGGCCCATGGACTGAGCCCCAGCTGTGGCTCTTCAGTGTTTTCTGTGCTCTCCATGGCACAGGGGAACCAGGGCTGCTGCCAGCCCCGTGCCACATCTTCCACCCAGCCAGTGCAGGCGTTGATTGCCCCTCTTGCTCCATTGGCACTTGCTGCTCTCTGGCCCATCTCCAGCTGTAAAACTCCGGCCTAGCTGGTGGAGGCTGAGAGCCTGAATTGCCCACCAGCCAGCTGCTACGGGGTGGCTTGGGCAGCAAAGATGGTGCCAGCTGCAAAGCTTTGCCCTGGCAGGCATCCTCTGCCTCGAGCTCCTACTCATCATCATCCCACCTTGGCCTGGGCTTGCAGTGTGGCTGCAGGACACTGCCCAGCACTGGACCCCTCTGCTTCCTAATTCTGGTGTGGGCTCAGGTGGACTTTACAGGGCCCTGCCTGCAGCAGTGCTGGGTTTATGAGGGTGCAGGCGGCCTTGCAGAGGGTTGTCCACCCCCTAGGGGGGCTGTTTGGGCATCTTTGGGGACACCCATCCCTGACAAGGGAGATGCTGTCAGGGAAGTGCCCTCTGCTGTAACTTCCTGAGAAGCTTTGTGGCACTGGGAAAACCCAAGAGCACAGTGGGAGCCTCTAGGAGATGAAGATGGAATTAAAACTTGAATCTTATTTAGACTCTGGGTAATTAATATAAAGGCTATCAACCATGGGCCCGATCCTCTCGCTGATCGCCGGGCACCGCGGTGCAGCTGCCTCTCCTCCCCAACCAGCTCTCCTGGCTGGTGTGAGTGTTTGCAGACACTCAGGCTTTAATCCTGGAGCTGGGATGGGCTGTGAAAGCTGTGCTGCTTCAGTTTTGGCCCGTGGACTCTGAAATCTCCCAGGGAAGGGAATCTGGCTGATACCTGTCTTGGCACACGAGTGTAAGCTCAGCTTTTCTAAGAGAGGATAACAAGTCCTGTCCATTCTCTGGCTCTGCAGCAGCAAGCTGGGGCAGGATGGGTTTGTTTGGTGCTTGTCTTTCCCAGGAAAATCTCCATGTCTTGCCCAGCATCCCTATTCCCTGGTCTGCACTGGGGTTTGTGTGCCCTTCTCGTGGGAAAGGGCCCTGAGGACCCTACTGCTGGAGGGGATGTTTGGTGTGAAACCACCTGGGTTAAAAGTAATTGCAGCTTGTAACTGGCCATTACATGGTGAGGGCCGTTACCTCCCCAAAGGAACAGAGGATGGGCCTGGGATTTGCTGTCTGGAGGGTTGGAGCTGCATGTTTCCCTGTGCAAACGCCGTGGGTCTTGGGGCTCAGGGGGTGGTGTGGGTGTCATGGGGCCCAGCTGGATCCTGTGTCCAGAGCTGGGGCCCAACACAAGGAAGATGTGGGGCTGTTGGAGAGGGGTCAGAGGAGCCACGGAGATGCTCAGAGGGCTGGAGCAGCTGCCCTACAAAGAGAGGCTGAGGGAGCTGGGCTGGGTCAGCCTGGAGAAGAGAAGGCTGTGGGGGGACCTCATTGCAGCCTGCCAGTCCCTGAAGGGAGCAGAGGAACAGGAGGGGAATCAGCTTGTTAAAGGACAGACAATGGCAGGACAAGGGGGATGGATTAAAGCTGGAGGAGGGAAGGGTTAGATTGGATATTAGGGGGAAGTTCTTTGCAGAGAGAGTGGTGAGGGGCTGGAACAGGCTGCCCAGAGAGGGGGTGGGTGCCCCGTGTCTGGGGGTGTTCAAGGCCAGGTTGGATGGGGCCCTGGGCAACCTTGTGTAGCTCCAGGCCTGAGGTTGGTGTCCCTGCCTGTGGCAGGGGGTTGGAGCTCTGTGATCCTTGGGGTCCCTCCTAACTCAAGCCAGTCTATGATGGGGCTGGCCCTGGGCTGGTGCAGCTGTACCCCAGTGCAGCTGTACCCCAGTCAGTCCAGCCCTGCTGATGTCCTGGTGCCAGTGCTGGTCTCTCAGCCATCAACCCTGCAGCAGGCTCCAGCAGCAAAACCTGGCTGCCCGCTGCTCTCAGCTGCAGAGTAAACAAGCTGGCAAGAGAAACCATTTTGCTTCAGCTAGTAGGAGAAACCCTTTTTAGGTAGCACCAACTGGCAATGCTTCTCCTTCATTAACCCCTTCCTTCCCTTCCTGATGGACTGTGAAGCTGCAGGGATGGGAGCTCAGGCGTTTGCCACCCAGTGCAGGGAACACAGACAGGAATTTACTGCTTGATCTCCTCATTTCAGCACTGGCTGCTCTCTGGGCCTGGGCATTGCCCAGCTTTTCTCAGACAAGGAAGCAGAGGCATTTTGCTATTGGTTGAAACACAAGGGGGGTTGTGGTTTTGGGGTTTTTTTTGGGTGCACCTGGAACTTGACTCCCTGGAGACACGTCTGTGAGCTGGGGCTGTGGGTGCCTGGTGCGTCTGAAAAGGAGCCTGCTTTTCAGGCTCACTTCTTACAAGCCAGGCACCCAAAGGCCAGTGGGAAAACAAGCCAGAACAAGGTTTTCAGGCTGAGCTCTGGGAGCAGGGCTGGCTCTGCAACCCTCTCCTTTGTGCCAGGCAGGAACAGTGTTGTCTGCTCCTCTGCCAAGCTGCTCCTGGACTTGGGGGGGGGACAAGGACTTGTTGCATTGACCCATGGGGTCTGCTGCAGAGAGTGAGGGACAGGGCATGTTAGTTCCAGAAGCCACGAGCCCTTGGAGCAGTGTATCCATCCATACTGGTCGCTGTGTGATGGGTAAGGCTGTCACTCCACTCTGGTAGCCGTTGGCTGCTTTCTCACAGCTCTGGTACCCCAGAAAAGGTTTTCTATAAAACCCTGGTGCAAACAGGGACAGAGCCATGGTGAGAAATCAGCCCTTTCATTATTGTCCCCCCACTTGCTTTTAGCTGGGGAGCTGTATAATCCCTCTCAAGCACTGCTGTGGGATGGAGCATGGGCACGGTGCTCAGTGTGTTGGTCTGGTCTGTCCCTCCCTGACTGCACCAAGCCAGGGGAGCCACAGAGATGCTCAGAGGGCTGGAGCAGCTGCCCTACAAAGAGAGGCTGAGGGAGCTGGGCTGGGTCAGCCTGGAGAAGAGAAGGCTGTGGGGGGACCTCATTGCAGCCTGCCAGTCCCTGAAGGGAGCAGAGACACAGGAGGGGAATCAGCTTGTTAAAGGACAGACAATGGCAGGACAAGGGGGATGGATTAAAGCTGGAGGAGGGAAGGGTTAGATTGGATATTAGGGGGAAGATCTTTGCAGAGAGAGTGGTGAGGGGCTGGAACAGGCTGCCCAGAGAGGGGGTGGGTGCCCCGTGTCTGGGGGTGTTCCAGGCCAGGTTGGCTGGGGCCCTGGGCAACCTTGTGTAGCTCCAGGCCTGAGGTTGGTGTCCCTGCCTGTGGCAGGGGGTTGGAGCTCTGTGATCCTTGGGGTCCCTTCCAACCCAGGCCATTCTAAGATCTCCTATATTTCCAGTACCCTGAGTGCTGCTGTGCAGGGTTTGGGGTGCAACCTGTCACTGTGGCCCTTCTCTGCCACGTGGCCAAGCACATCCTAACATCCCTGTGCCCAAGGTGGTGCTTGGGAACGCTCCTGGTGCTTCCTGAGCTCCTACCAGAGCTCCGGGAGGTCCCTTTGGCTGGGAATTGCATGACTTGCTTTGACTAACTCTGTGAGGGTGGAATTGAGGAGGTGATTGCTCCCAGGATCCTATTGCTGATGGCTTCTGAGGGGGGCTCAGCTGATCCTGCTGCCCTGGCTAGCAGGTGATGTGACCTAAAGGAGAAGGGTGAGGCTGTTCCTGCACTGATGCTTTGTAGCCTGTGCATACTTGTGCTGCTGGCTTGCTGTGCCCACAGTTCAAGCTGCAGTAGCAGATCTGTTCCTTGCTAGAGCTGGGGGAAGCGAGCTGCTGGTGCTGTGAGCAGGGCTGTGGGTGTTCATGGGGAGGCTGCAGCATCCCACTTGGTGTTGGTGTGATTTGCTTGGTGTGCCTGGTACCCAGAGCTGCTGGGGTGATGCTCTGCATGGGCAGCATTGTAAAGCTCCTGGCTACAAGGGCTTCCCCAGGTCTCTAGCAACCTGCCCTACTGTGCTGGTGTCTGCAGCAGCTTTGTCTCCTTGTTTCTGGCATTCTGAGGACCTAGATTTCCCACAAAAAACCACTGCAGAATGATACAGCTACAAGACAAGCTGGGTGCAACAAGCTTAGGAGCCCCCCTTTTGAGAACAGGGGGTGAAGCTGGTGTCTGCTCTCTCTAGTGAGCCAATGCTTTCATGCCTTGGTCTGGCTGCTCCCTTGGAGCCTGCTGCCCATGGATGGAGCCCATGGATGGAGCCCATGGATGGAGCCCATGGATGGAGCCCATGGATGGAGCCCATGGATGGAGCCCATGGATGGAGCCCATGGATGGAGCCCATGGATGGAGCCCATGGATGGAGCCCATGGATGGAGCCCATGGATGGAGCCCATGGATGGAGCCCATGGATGGAGCCCATGGATGGAGCCCATGGATGGAGCTTGCCCTCCTGGGAACAAGAGGGACCCTGGAATTTCTTCTGCTGCCTTCATGGGGCAGGCACAGCCACTGTGGTGGTTCCTTGGGGGCTTGCAGTGGGACCTTGCATCAGTGGGATCCCCACAGCTCCCCTGAGTGTTTTGGAGCTGCTGCAGGGAACAACCAACACACCACCTCTGCCCTGCTCCTGCTGTCTTGAGGTGATCTGAGCCTGGCAGCTTGCAGTGGTCACAGCACCACGGCTCAGCTGGGCTCTGGGGCTGTGTGGCTCCAGGCTGAGCTCAGCTGGGTGCCCTCCTGGCTGACAGGCAGGAGCTGTGCCAGAGGGGTAGAAAATCGGGGGGTCTCCTTGTCCACAAAACCTGGCTGTGCTCAGCACTCACTGTCATCTAGGCAGAGCTGGGGCTGCAGGCTGCTGGGGTAGGCCTTGTAGCCATGGCTTGTGGGGAGGCTGCTGGGGTAGGCCTTGTAGCCATGGCTTGTGGGGTCACTCCTGGGAGGATGCTTTGATCTGTGGTGGCTTTTGGGTTGGGCATGGGAAGGAGCATCACTTAGAGCCCATGGAGAGGTGGTTACCAGGCTAAAGGGCAGCTCTGAGCTCCCTCCCTGCCTTGGGAAATGTTTGTCCCTGTGGTCTGGCTGTGTGCTGAGCAGTCAGGCTGCCTCTCCAGTGGGTGCCTGGCATGTCAGTGGGTTGTCCTGGGGAGAAACCAAGAGCAAGGCCCCAAAGCTGTCTGCTGCATTTGGTGTTGGAGGCTGTGGATGTGACCACCGCCTCCCTGGAGAAAGCAGGTCTGTGCTGAGGGCTCCCTGGCAGCTGGTGGTGACTGACTCTCTGGAGCTGCTTTGGGGTCTTGCTGCTGCCACCACCTCAGAGCATCACTTCTAGGAGGGATGAGACGCCCTGGGCAGCCAGGGCTGGTTCCTGGGCTGTGGAATCTGACAGTGACCCTATTTAAATGCCATGTCAAACACCCCAGAGTCTCTCTAGCACTGTGTACCCAAGGGCTGATCCCTGGGCTTGGCCTGACCCTGTGTTAGAGTGGTAAACGTGGCTGTGCTGGATGGAGCACGGGCCTGGCCCTGACTGGAGAGTGTCTCCAGCATGAACAAGGGATGCTCCCTGCAGGTCTCTTTCCCCTTGTCCCAGGTGGAGCAGGGCACGGCTCCCTGGGGATGGAGCAGGGCACGGCTCCCTGGGGATGGAGCAGGGCACGGCTCCCTGGGGATGGAGCAGGATTTGGAGCCATGCTCCCTGCCAGCAGTGGGACCAGTGAGCACTCAGAGCTGTAAGTGGCTGATGGGAGGACCTGGAGACCAGGCACCTGTGATGTAGGGCTGATGGTGTGCCTCTCTTTCCCCTCCCACCTACCCTGTCCCGTGGTTTCTAGATCCTAATCTGTGCAGGGCAGGGCCTGTCTGACCACACAGGCAGTGTGGCACAACGTGGGGGGACACACAACACCCTGGGGTGACTCCTGTGACAGGAATTCCAGTCTCCAGCCCAGAGAGACACCTTCCCAGGGCTCCCCGTGCCAGGCAGTGGTGCTTGGTGTTGAGAGCATCCAAAGGGGCAGATCCATCCCCGTTCCTTGTGTGTGCCAAGTCTGGAGGGAGGATCTCAATGTCCTTATGGCTCCTCACCATCAGAAGGACATGGGGGTCCTGGGGCGAGTCCAGAGAAGGGCAACCAGGCTGGGGAAGGGGCTGGAGGGCAAATCCTATGAGGAGCAGCTGAGGGAGCTGGGGGTGTTGAGCCTGGAGAAGAGGAGGCTGAGGGGAGACCTTCTCCCCACCTCCCCTGCCCTGCCAGGAGGGTGCAGAGAGGTGGGGGATGGTCTCTTCAGCCAGGGGACAGGAGATGGGACAAGGGGCAATGGGCTCAAGCTGCCCCAGGGCAGGGTCAGCTCAGCTGGGAGGGCAAAGTTCTTCTTCCCTGGCAGAGCTGTGGGGCTGTGGCACAGGCTGCCCAGGGAGGGGCTGAGCCCCCTTCCCTGGGGGTGTTTAACAGGGGGGAGATGAGGTGCTCAGGGATCTGGGTCAGCACAGGATGGGAATGGTTGGGCTTGATGGTTTTAAAGGTCTTTTCCAACCTGGTGACTCTGTGAGGGCAAAAAATACATCAAACTGGAGCTGTGGGGAATGAGCATCACTGGGACCCCCCCGGGCTCCCTGCCCCAGGCGCAGAGGGGGCGTCCCCTTCTTCCCCAAAAGTGACCCGAGGGCTGCGCAGTTCGTGCTGACCCGGGGCAATGAAAGGGTTAATCCGAGCTGCCTGCTGGGGGGAAAGAACTGCAGCCTTCCCCGGCAGAGCCCTGCCAGCCCTGCCCCGTGGCTGGACAGACAGACGGAGGGCAGGAGGACTACAATCCTCGGCAAGGGAGCGGAGCCCCGGGGGTACCCAGGGGGGATGTCGGGACTCGTAGTCCGGGCATGGGGAGGGGAGGAGAGGAGGAGGGGGGGGGGTGTCCCCGCTGCCACTCGTGGCTGGGGCGGGGGGACCCGGAGGGAATGTGGAGTCTCGGGGAGGAGCCAGCGTGTTCACCCACGTTGTTGTTAAATACCTTAAAGGAGCAGTGGCTGTGCCCGAGCGAGCTCCCTCAGCCGAGCGGCGCAACCTGGGCTGTGGGCTTTTTAAAGAGAGGAATCACTCGCCTGGCCTTCGTTCTTACCGGCATCTCCCCCTCCCAGTAACCCCTTCGCTGCCTGGGCACCGGCAGCCGGGCGGCACGGCAGCGATGGGCCTGTCTCACCGCGGGGCTGCGTGCTCCGTGCTGGACCACTTCTGCTTCAGCATCCCTTCCCAGAGCATCCTTCCCCCCCCCGCGGCATCCTCTGCTCGGCAGCCCGGTGCTGCTGGGAGGTGGGTGCTTGTGGAAAATCAGCACCAAATCGGCAGCAAACCGGCACCACGGCTGTTTCCTCCCAGGGGAGGCATCCCTGCTCCTGAGCCCTCTGCCATCCAGGGGAGGCATCCCTGCTCCTGAGCCCTCTGCCATCCAGGGGAGGCATCCCTGCTCCTGAGCCCTCTGCCATCCAGGGGAGGCATCCCTGCTCCTGAGCCCTCTGCCATCCAGGGGAGGCATCCCTGCTCCTGAGCCCTCTGCCATCCAGGGGAGGCATCCCTGCTCCTGAGCCCTCTGCCATCCAGGGGAGGCATCCCTGCTCCTGAGCCCTGGGGCTAAAGAGCTGGGGAGCGCAGCAGTGCCACCCTGGGCAGGGAGGTGGATGTCTCCTGGCACAGCCGTGACCTGGAGATTCCTTCCTCCCCAGCATCATTCAGTCTGGCACCCGGTGCCTGCAGCCAAACAGCCTGGCCTGGCCCTGGCGTGTGCCCAGCAGACACCCACATCAAAGGCACCACCGCTACTCGCCTGGCCCCTGGCCAGCACCTACCTCTAGACAGCTTGTGCAGACCTGGAGGGAGATGACAGGGAAGCATCCAGCCCCTGGCAGCTCCTGCCTGCTGTGGGGTGGCTGGGGTGCACGGTGGGACCCAGAGCTGGGTGGGTGACCCTGTGCTGGGGACGAGATGGGGGTGTCTGTGAGACATCTGCCTCAGAAGAGCTGGCAAGCTGGGGGGTGGCACCTGGCTGTCTCAAACTGCTGTGCTGTCCTGGTGGTCCTTACCTTCCAGCCCCTCTGAGCCTCAGTGGAGGAGGGATGAAACCCCTCTGGCAGGTAAATGTACTGGAGAGGGGCTGCTGGAGTGCAGTGGGGGAAGCTCACTGACTGGCAAAGCAGGAAGAACCACTGCAGCTCAACTGGTGGGGAGGGCTGTGATGCTGGAGCTGAGCTGGTGCTGGGTGATGCTCCAGGCCTGCCTGTGCTGCCCAGGGTTGTGGGCTGTTGGTGGTGCAAAGGCAAGGGGAGGGCTTGGGTGGCAAGGCTGACCCCTTCTCTGGGGTGCAGAAAGCTCCTGGGGTGTGGTAGGAGCAGAAGGGCTGAAGCCCATCAGAGCTTGGTGCTGTGGAGGGACCTGCAGTGCCAGGACCAGGCTGTGGGACTTGTGTGGTGGGATGCTGGATCCTAACCCAGGCAGCTGTGACCTCTTGGGTGTGCTGAGGGCAGCAGAAAGACCCTCACAGACTGTGGTGGAGTCTGTGCTGGGTCCTTTTCTGTGCAGAAGGGAACAGTGGAGTGGGAGAGGCTGCCTGCAGTGAGCTGCTGGCTGCCACATCCAGCGAGGCACCTGGGGTGCAGGGAGCTCATGCTGCTCCTGTGCTGTGGGTGCAGCCAGCCTGCTGCCTCATGGACCCTGAAATAAGCAACTGGGGGGCAGGGAAGGACCTTTCCCTGGCTGTGACCAGCCCACAGCTGCGTGTGGGAGCACAGAGTGACCAGTGCATCCTTTAGAGGGAGGTGTGAACAGAGATGATGGAGGAGGAGGAACACCATTTGTCTCTCTGGATGCAGAGGGGAGGGTGGGGGGCTCAGTCCAACATGTCCCATGGTGCTTGGGTGCAGTTCAGGGGCCAGGTGAGGTGATGCTGCTCACTGTTGGAGAGGGGTCAGAGGAGCCACGGAGATGCTCAGAGGGCTGGAGCAGCTGCCCTACAAAGAGAGGCTGAGGGAGCTGGGCTGGGTCAGCCTGGAGAAGAGAAGGCTGTGGGGGGACCTCATTGCAGCCTGCCAGTCCCTGAAGGGAGCAGAGGAACAGGAGGGGAATCAGCTTGTTAAAGGACAGACAATGGCAGGACAAGGGGGATGGATTAAAGCTGAAGGAGGGAAGGTCCCTGTCCCTGCTGGAGGATGAGGTCATGGGGGTACTGTCCATCTGCTGCTTTGCTGCCCAAAAAGGTCTGGAGGCTGTTTGCTGCTCCTGCTCTGCTGTTGCCCATTGAACTGCACCATGTTTGCTGCTGTTACCCCTGAAGATGGGTGCAGATGACTCCTCTCCTGACATGTGTGTGATCTGCACACACTTGGCTCTCCTCTCCTCCAGGGCAGCTGGCAGGTTATTTTTGGTTCTAGAGAGGCCCAGATCTGGTTTCTGCTGGGGGTGAGTCCCTGCCCAGAGCTGCACTCCCATCCCCTGGGCTGGTAGGAGGTGGGACACACTGGCTTCCCTCACCCATGTGTTACCTGGAGCTTGTTGGGGATGCTCCTGTGCTCACCTGAAACAGGCTGGTCCAGAGTCTCTGTGGAATGGCTGCAGATAAAGGAGATGTCAGCCAGGTCTGTGGGGACTCACCTGGATGTATCAGCCTGGGAAACCTGATCCCTGGGCCTCTTTGGGGGGAGAGGGATGGGCAGGAGCAGCTGGTGCTGTCGAAGGGCTTGGAAATCCAAGCCAACACCTAGTCACGTGCACCCCCCTTGGCTCCCAGGCTGGAGGAACAGCAACCCCCTTCCCTTGGCTCCTGGGTGGAAACACCTTTGGAGGGGCACTGAGGGGCTGGAAGGTTTTCTGGGGGCAGCCCTGGGGGGGATGCTGAGGACCTCCTGACCTGCCTATGTGGATATATGGGTGCTGCTCTTTGGCTACCTTGCTGTGAGGATGTCCCACCTCTTGAGACCCCCTGCAACTCCAGGATGTTTGAGCCCTTTCTTAAGAGCAGGGCTCACCCTGGTGCTGAGCAGGGCTCACCCTGGTGCTCCTTGAGCAGTGGTTTATTCCACTGCAGTTGGGTGCTGCTCAAAGCACCCTTCCCATGTCTGCATGTTGAGGGGTGCTCTGGGTACCTGCTTACCTGGAGAGGGAGCAGAGGATGAATGCAACCAGAAATGGCTTTTCACCTGGTTAGACACATTTCCTGGATACCATGGGCTGCAGGGACAAGTGGGACTTGGTTTCTCAGTGCCCAGCTGGCTTTGTGGGGTGCTGGGGGTGGGCTCCCTGGCTGGCTGGCTGGCTGGAGGTGGTGGGCTCCCTGGCTGGCTGGCTGGCTGGCTGGGGGTGGTGGGCTCCCTGGCTGGCTGGCTGGCTGGGGGTGGTGGGCTCCCTGGCTGGCTGGCTGGCTGGGGGTGGTGGGCTCCCTGGCTGGCTCGCTGGCTGGCTGGGGGTGGTGGGCTCCCTGGCTGGCTCGCTGGCTGGCTGGGGGTGGTGGGCTGGCTGGCTGGCTGGGGTGGTGGGCTGGCTGGGGGTGGTGGGCTCCCTGGCTGGCCCCAAACCTGCAGGAGGTATTTTGAGAGCAGGTACCTGGAGTGGGCACACCTCCAGCCATGCTGTCTCCACTGCATTCACTGGAGTGGAATCATTATTTGAGGCTTTTATTCAGCTGGTGTCCTGTATATCCTGCTGTGCAGCCCCATGGTCTGCCTGGGCACTCGGGACCCCCTGTGCCTGGTGGTGCAGGTGGGGGAAGAGCCCCTTCCCAAGTGGTGCCCAGTGTTGAATGGGCAGAGTGGGACTGGAGTCATGGTGCACGTGCTTGTGAGGGGATGGCTGGCAGAGCTGGGCTGCCAGAGATGCTGTAGGTTGACCTAGATGTCAGAGCTGCTCTGATATATCTCTGGGCATCAAGAGAGATGGCAGTGCTGCCCATCCAGTGTTCCCTGGCCTTCCTGGCACAGCTACTGAGCCAGGATGGCTTTTTCTCACAGAAAACTGTGCCCTTTCCTGCAGGGAGGGAGCATCAACACATCCTCCCACGCTCCTGCTCACCCCCTTTCAACAAAATGCCACTCTGACATTTCTCTCTGCTCCTGGCAGGGAGTGAAGCTCTTTCCAATCTCTAAATGTGGGACTCCTGGTGTAGGCTTGCAGGTCTGGGCTCTCCTCCTGCTCCAGGCATCCCCCTTTTTTCCTCTCTGTGTGGGGTTTCTGACTCACCTCCTGGGACTGACCTGGCTTCTAACTCTGGAAGGTTGGCTCCTGCCAGCTCTTCTGTGGGAGAGCTCATCTCCCCATGAAGCCTGAAGGTCTCAAATGCCACCAAAAACAGAACCAAATCAGCTGTGAATAGGCTTTAACTTACTATTCAGGACTACAATAGCAAATCAAATAGATGCTCCATCTCCCTCAGCTGTCTGTGTACCTGGTTTTCTTTGTTGCAGGTGACTGGGGGAAAGGAAATAGGTTTGTTATGAAAGCACCAGGTCCAAACTGCCCTGCTCTGTTCATCTGAATCCAGGAGGTGTGAAGGAGGTGGCTTGTTTTGGCCCAGGCTTGCTGTTAGTGGGAGCAATAGGAGGCTGAGGTTGGTGGCTCTGTGGTGTGCAGAGAGCACCTGAGCTCTGCAGGACATGGTAGGTGTGATGTGGGTGGCTTTGTCCAGCCACCCATCCCCACTGTCCTTGCAAGGTGCCTCCTGGGTTTTGGCTGCACAGCATGGAGCACACCTTGGGCCTCTCTGAGCCAGTCTGTGCTCTGCTTCTTCCTTGGCCTGGCTGCTCTGTTGCCCTGGGCAAAGCCTCTGGCAAAAAACTTCCCAAACCAAGAGTGATCTTCAGCTGTACAAAGCAAAACCTTTGGTGTGAAGCCCCCTGGGGCTGCACTGTGCCACTGGGATGGCTCCTGGGGCAGGTGGCAGGGCTAAGTTGGGCTGTGATGCTGCTGTCAGGGATGTTGTGCTGAGCTGGGAAGAGAAGGAGAGGGGTTCTCCCTGTCCTTCATAGACTGGCCTGGGTTGGGAGGGACCCCAAGGGTCACAGAGCTCCAACCCCCTGCCACAGGCAGGGACACCAACCTCAGGCCTGGAGCTACACAAGGTTGCCCAGGGCCCCAGCCAACCTGGCCTTGAACACCCCCAGACACGGGGCACCCACCCCCTCTCTGGGCAGCCTGTTCCAGCCCCTCACCACTCTCTCTGCAAAGAACTTCCCCCTAATATCCAATCTAACCCTTCCCTCCTTCAGCTTTAATCCATCCCCCTTGTCCTGCCATTGTCTGTCCTTTAACAAGCTGATTCCCCTCCTGTTCCTCTGCTCCCTTCAGGGACTGGCAGGCTGCAATGAGGTCCCCCCACAGCCTTCTCTTCTCCAGGCTGACCCAGCCCAGCTCCCTCAGCCTCTCTTTGTAGGGCAGCTGCTCCAGCCCTCTGAGCATCTCCGTGGCTCCTCTGACCCCTCTCCAACAGCCCCACATCTTCCTTGTGTTGGGCCCCAGCTCTGGACACAGGATCCAGCTGGGGCCTCCCAGGGCAGAGCAGAGAGGGACAATCCCCTCCCTGTCCCTGCTGCCACCTCTCTTCCTGCAGTGCTGACCTCCAGAAGCTCTGCTTTTGGGCTGGACTAGTTGGCAGGGATGGAATCCCAGCCCTACCTTGAGCAGGGCTCCACATCCAAAACCTTCCCCTCCTCTCTGGCTTACCCAGTGCATTGAGTCAGGGATGGACAAACAGACATCCCCAGCCCAACTGGGCTGTGGGGAGGGGAGGCAGCAGGGTTGTTCCATCCTTTGAGAGTGCCCAACTCCTCAGACCCCATGAGAGCTCCTGCTGGCCCTGGGTGTGGGTGTGGGCAGGAGCTTGTGGTTAGGCAGAGCCTGGGACATGAATGGGATGTGAACTCAGGCTGCTCTTTTGAAGTTTGACTCCTGGGATTCCCCCACCCACCAGGAGAGCTGAGGACAAAAAAAAAAAGAGCAGGAAAGGAAGGAAAAAAAAAGGGGGAGTGGGGTGAAAAGGGGGGGTTGGGTGGTGAAAAGCCCCCTGCAAACTGCTGGGGAGGATGTGTCAAGGAGAGAGAAGTTAAAAGGGGCTGTGGGGGAGGGCTGGCTGGGGTCTGTCTGGCTGGGCAGCTCTGACTCAGTGACACATGCAGGTGCAGCCCTGCTGCAGCCTGGTTTTGGGCTGAGCTTTGGTCTCCAGGCAAAGCCAAAAGGGGTTTGCAAAGGAAGGAGAGGAGCAGAGGAAACAGGAGAACTCAGCTTGTGCTGGGTTGCTTGGTATGTGATGGTTCCAAATCAACCCTCTCTTGCCCCTTGATGGTGTCCCCTCCCTTCCCAGCTGCATCCCAACCTTGGGTGAATCAAAAGAGCTGGGATCTGGCCCCACTGATGGCAGGGTTGCAGGATCAGGCTGCCTGAAACAGCAGAGCCCTGCTCTGCCTGCCAGACACCCCAGGGGCAGACTGGGAGGGTGTGGATGGAGGTTCCTCTTCGAAGAGGTAGGATGGGAATGTTTCCTGGTCCTGCCTGTCTGGTTTAGCACTCCCAGTTGGGGTTTGGATGATCCAAAAGGGAGCTTGATCTGAGATGGGAGGCTATGGCTTATTATTATTTAAAACTTCTAAAGCTTGAAGCTGCAAAGCTGTAACTTAGGTCCAGATACACCAGATAGACCTGACCTGCCAGGGATGCAGCAGTGGACA
The DNA here is from genome assembly GCA_022605575.1 of Laterallus jamaicensis coturniculus. Taxonomy (NCBI): domain Eukaryota; kingdom Metazoa; phylum Chordata; class Aves; order Gruiformes; family Rallidae; genus Laterallus; species Laterallus jamaicensis. Next base: position 10,352,525 of record JAKCOX010000022.1, read on the forward strand.
TGAGGTTGGATGTGATGCCTGCTTGTGGCAGGTAGAGCTCCAAACAAGACCTAACAGGATCCCACCCCACCTCCACCCAGCCATGGGGCTCAGCTTTAGGATTTGCAGCCCAAGTTTAAGGGGGTTGCTTTTTTAGGCTGCCTTTGGCATCCTGAAACCCAGGCTTGACTCACTCTAAGGTATGGAATGTTTTCATGTCTCTGGAGAGAAACAGGCATTTTCTAGGGCTGGTTCAGCTTGTCCTTCAGCACCACAAAAAGAGGCAAAATGAGAAAATCCAGCCCATAATACCAACCCTGACCCTGTCCTGGGGGTGGGAGGGGAAGGTACCCTTGCCACAGCTGCTCTCACCATGAGCAAGCCTACCAGGAGCAGGGGCTGAATGCCAGCAGCATGTGGAGGAGAGGGATTGTGACCAGATGCTGTGAGGTGTCTCAGTGGGAGCTGCCAGCAGCTTGAAGCAGCCCCCATTTCTGTGGCTGCCCTGTGAGGTGAAGCTCTGTTGGGTATCACAGGGAACAGTTGCAGCTCCTGGAGCTGAAAGAATCAGAGTCACAGAGTTGTAGGGGTTGGAAGGGTCCTGGAGAGCTCCTGGGGTCCAACCCCCCTGCCAAAGCAGCTCCCCAGCTCATACTGCACAGGTCGGTGTCCAGATGGGGCTGGAATCTCTCCAGAGAAGGAGACTCCACACCCCCTGGGCAGCCTGTCCCAGGGCTCCCTCACCCTCACTGGGGAAAAGTTCCTCCCCAGGTTGCTGTGGAACTTCCTGGGCTCCAATTTGCAGCCATTGCCCCTTGTCCTGTCCCCACAGACACTGAAAAGGGGCTGGCCAATTCCCCCTGCACCCCATGCTTCAGATATTGATAACCATTGATTAGGTCCCCCCTCAGTCGTCTTCTCTCCAGGCTGAACAGCCCCAGCTCTCTCAGCCTTTCCTCACAGGAGAGATGCTCCAGGCCCTTCATCATCTTCATAGCCCTTCTCTGGACTCTCTCCAGGAGATCCCTGTCCTTTTTACACCAGGGAGCCCAGCACTGGACACAACACTCCAGGTGGGGCCTGAGCAGGGCAGAGCAGAGGGGGAGGATCCCCTCCTGTGACCTGCTGCCCACACTCCTCCTGATGCCCCCAGGATCCCATTGTCTCTCTCAGCCCCAGGGCACACTGCTGGCTCATGGCCACCCTGTCACCCACCAGCACCCCCAGGTCCTTCTCCACAGAGCTCTTCTCCAGCAGGTCACCCCCAGCCTGTCCTGATCCATGTGGTTGTTCCTCCCCAGGTGCCAGACTCTCCACTTGCTGTTGTTGAATCTCATCTGGTCTCTCCCTGCCCAGCTCTCCAGCCTGGCCAGGGCTCTGGATGGCAGCGCAGTGTCCTGCCTGTCAGCCACCCCTCCCAGCTCTGGATCATCAGATACTTGCTGAGGGCAACAGTGTCAGACTGTGCCAAGCTGTCTGTCTAGGTGGCCTCCACTTGATGAGGTGAGCTGACCCATCCATGGCAGGAGGAGATGTGCTTTGTAGTCCAGAGGCAGCTGGGGCTTGGCTGTGCTGTTGCCCCAAAAGCTTCACCTCCCCTCTTTCCTGGCTATGCATGGCCATCACAAGACCATGGCCATCACAAGACCATGGCCATCACAAGACCATGGCCATCACAAGACCATGGCCATCACAAGACCATGCCCATTGGGATTCAGCCTTGTGATTTTTGGCCCTCTGAATATCACAGTCCACTTCTCCTCTGGGCACCTGAAACCTGCCCTAGAACAGAGCAGCCTCCTGGCTCCATCTGAAGGCACCCTGCCCTAGGTGCTGCAGCCCTGTCGGATGCTGAGCTCTGGAGAGCAGCATTCAAATGCCCATTTCAGCCAGAGCTCCTTGCCCCTGCCCTCCTGGGAGGGATGCTGCACACCCATCACTGGCTGTGTGAGTGCACAGCCCCAGGAGAGAGCTGCTGGGTAGCAGTGAGCTTTGCTCTCCATCCTGGGGTTGTGATCCTTAGAGTAACGAAGGGAGGTGGCTGCTCCACCAACAGAGGACAAGAAATGTGCTGGGATCCTGCTGTGGAACACCCAGCTTTGTGTGTTCCCATGCAAGGGGAGGGTGCTTTGCAGGTGGTACGTAGGCAACTGCTGTCCCTGTGCCATGGGTGTGCTGCTTTAGGTGGAGAGGAGCTGGGTCCTCTGCTGCTGGCACACCACAGCAGAGGGGAGCTGAGCTGGGGATGGCTGCTGCACTTGGCAGATGGGTTGAAATGGAAAAAAGTCTCTTCCAAGACAGCCCTTGATGGAAATTAGCCTTGCACAGCTCTGGGGGTGGGCTGTGGGGGTGAAGGGTTGGGAGATGATACGCACAGTGGCTGCTAAATTTAGGAGAACACCATGTTGTGAGTTCTCTCTTTGCCCTGTGAGCTAGATCATGGCCATGGCTCCCAGCCTGGGCCTGATGGTGCTGTGAGCTCTGTGTCTATCTGTGTCTGTGCATGGCAAGAGATTCCTCCCCTCCACCTCCCCTTTCATCTTGGATACTGTCTAAATCAGCCCCTCCCTGGGGAAGGAGGTGGTTAATTAGCCCCTTCTCCCCCCACTCCTCATTGCCTGTGTTTCCTGGACCCTGCTAGCTGGTGAGCCCTCTGCAAGGTGTCTGTGAAGCTTCTTATCTGCCCTGTCCACATCTCTCTGGCAGGAAGGGGAGGTGATGCCACAAAGGCTCCAGCTCCCATCCTAAGTGTCTGCCAAGGTGTGGGGAGCTCTTCCCAGCCTAGCCTGGCTTGGAAAGGTGTTGGGGCTGTTCCTTGGGCGTGGATCCTTCCCACACAAGGTGGGAGGCCATCATCCTGAGCAGCGTTGCCCCTGAGATGGTGTGGGGCCTGGAGTGGATGGCCAGTGCTGTGCTGCTTTTCACAGTGGGAGGAAGGCATCCCTCACTGTGGTGGCACTGGGAGATGGAGGAGGATCCTTAAGAGCCAGGCTGCTTTAGGGCCTTCCCTCCATTTCAGTGGGGGATGCTGGTTCTTCTCTGTCCTCCCCAAACATCCTGTCACCTAATGTCATCTCCTTGCAGTTGGGCCCTACCCAAGGCTAATCCCAACAAACCCAGAGCTCCCAGCTGGCCTCCTGCCTGGGGGTGGTGAGGGGGTGCTGCTTGCCTTGCTGAGGCTGTAAAAGGAGAGGGGGAAGGAAGAGGGGCCTGGATCCCAAGTGAGGGAGCACCCAGGCTCCCCAGTGTGTGGGAGCTGCTGATCCTGCAGCCAGGTCTGATCCTGCAGCCAGGTCACTGCTGTGTTCTCTGTGTGTTCCTCCAGCAGCCTGGGGCTGTGGGTGCAGGTAGCAGGGTACCCACACACCTCAGTGCGTGGGATGTGAAGGGAAACCAGCTCTGCTCTCCACTGTGCTTTGGGATCCAGCGTGGAGGGTGGGGTGCCTGGGAGAGGGGATGCTGCTGGTGGGCTGCTCCCCCTCTGTAACAGGGTTCATCTCCTCCAGCCCTGCCCCATGGGCTGGGACAGGCAGGACAAGGGGGATGGATTAAAGCTGGAGGAGGGAAGGGTTAGATTGGATATTAGGGGGAAGTTCTTTGCAGAGAGAGTGGTGAGGGGCTGGAACAGGCTGCCCAGAGAGGGGGTGGGTGCCCCGTGTCTGGGGGTGTTCAAGGCCAGGTTGGATGGGGCCCTGGGCAACCTTGTGTAGCTCCAGGCCTGAGGTTGGTGTCCCTGCCTGTGGCAGGGGGTTGGAGCTCTGTGACCCTTGGGGTCCCTTCCAATCCAGCCCAGTCTGTGATTCTATGACAGACCTGCCTTCTGCAGCTGGGGCAGGGGAGAGATGGAGGAAGCCCCTTGTGCAATTGTTGGTAGGAATCAAGTGTGGAAGGAGTGGGAATGTAGGGGTGCAGAGGAGGGCACCTTTGAGGAGAACCTATGTGCCACCTGTGCTGGGTCTATCAGCCTCCCCCTGCTCCAGACACTGAGTTCAAAGATGCTGAGACACAGGGAATGGTGGCCCTTGAACCCTCCCCCTCTCCCCACACAGAGTGGCTGAGGGTTTGCTTTATAACCCAAAAAGTGCCTCCTCCTAGAGCTGTGCCTCCTCCTAGAGCTGTGCCTCCTCCTAGAGCTGTGCCTCCTCCTAGAACTGTGCCTCCTGCCAACTCTTCTTACCAGACCCTGTGCTCCTGCCTAGAGCCAGTAGCTGTGAGGATGGAGATTGGGGGGGGGGGGGGGGACGGGACCAGCCCTGCTGCTACACTGCTTTCTTGCCTGCAGCCTCTTTGCATTCACGATTGCATCCCTGCATTAAAGCACTTTGAGCTCCTCATTACCAAAGTGCAGACACCGAGTTTTTAACGAGCCACCCATGGGAGCTGGGACTGGGAGAGACAAACCTCTGTCCTGCTGAACCCAGGCAGAGCTTGACAACAGGCACTGCTGCCTGGAAACGGTGGGCAAAGGCTTTATTGACCACTGGAGGTCACTTTTTCAATAATGCAGTACAATCCAACTTTATTTTGTCAGTACCTTTCATGCAGGCTGCTTCCCAGCTGCTCAGCAGCCCCGATGCAAAGGGAGGGAGAGGAACCACTTCCCGAGCTGGGGAGCTTGGAGGCTGCTCTGGGTGCAGAGGAGAAGCCTCTGCTGCTTCAGCAGGGAGCTAGAGGAGGGAGAGAGCAGAAAAAGAAGCAGCCTGGATGCTGTTTCACTCTGCTGTAGAGGCATCTTTAAGCTCTTGAAGAGAAAATGAGTGTGTTTGGCCCTGGGGAGGGGGCTGGAGGAGGCAGGAAGGTGCTGGGGAGGGAAGGCAGCTTGGCACAGAGCAGGCTGGGTGCTGTGTGGGGAAGGTCAGCCTGTGTTCCTCAGCTGGAGACAGGCTGTTGGTGGGAAACGAAGACCCTTCAGCAGTGTGGTCAGACACCCAGCTTGCTGCAGCTGTTTTGCTTCTCCTAGAGAGAAGGAGCTTCAGAAACCCTGTGACTTAAGCTTGTGAAACAGCTCAGATGTGGACAGGCTCAGGCCATTTCTGAGCCAGGAACTGAGTGAGTCGTGCTGCTTTGCTCCCTGCCTGGTGCAGAGCTGTTCCTGGGAGGGGACTGTGACCCTCCTGCCTGCCCCAGGCATGGATGTGAGGTTTGTGCACTGGGCTGATGCCATGAATCATAGACTGGCCTGGGTTGGAAGGGACCCCAAGGGTCACAGAGCTCCAACCCCCTGCCACAGGCAGGGACACCAACCTCAGGCCTGGAGCTACACAAGGTTGCCCAGGGCCCCAGCCAACCTGGCCTTGAACACCCCCAGACACGGGGCACCCACCCCCTCTCTGGGCAGCCTGTTCCAGCCCCTCACCACCCTCTCTGCAAAGATCTTCCCCCTAATATCCAATCTAACCCTTCCCTCCTCCAGCTTTAATCCATCCCCCTTGTCCTGCCATTGTCTGTCCTTTAACAAGCTGATTCCCCTCCTGTTCCTCTGCTCCCTTCAGGCACTGGCAGGCTGCAATGAGGTCCCCCCACAGCCTTCTCTTCTCCAGGCTGACCCAGCCCAGCTCCCTCAGCCTCTCTTTGTAGGGCAGCTGCTCCAGCCCTCTGAGCATCTCCGTGGCTCCTCTGACCCCTCTCCAACAGCCCCACATCTTCCTTGTGTTGGGCCCCAGCTCTGGACACAGGATCCAGCTGGGGCCTCCCAGGGCAGAGCAGAGAGGGACAATCCCCTCCCTGTCCCTGCTGCCACCCCTCTGCTGATGGAGCCCAGGATCCCATTGGCCTTGGGAGCTGCCAGAGCCACTGCTGCTCATGGGGAGTTTCTCATCCCCCACAATCCCCAGGTCCTTCTCATGCAAGGGTTTGGTCAAGTGTCCCCTCCTCCCAGCCACATGCAGGCTGGGTGAATGCTGTCCCTGGACAAGAGGAGTTGTGGGGGGCAGTCGGGAGTGTCTCTGGTCACCCCAAATTCCCATGCAGGAGTGAGAAGGGAGATCCTGGGGCTCTCTGATGGCAGCAGCTGCTTTTGTGAAAGTGCCAGGGGAGGTTCTGAGCCAGGGAGGATCCAGGCATGGGAAGGAATGGAGGTTGGAGGTGGGAAGCCCAGCTAAAAGCCTTTGCTGAGGAGTCAGCAGCAAAGGCTGGTGCAGGAGCTCTTCTGACAGCCTCCTGCTTCCCTTGGTGGTGACACATGGCTGCCAGACTGCTGCTCGTGCTGGGTGGCTTGGGCTGCTGGTGTGCCTGTCACAGAGGTGACCTGTGGGAAAGGCACTGGAGGTTTTCTGGCCCCTCTCAGATTCACAGCTCACTCCCTTCCCCACACTGGCTGTGCCAAAGGCAGGGCTGAGCCCAGCTGGGACACACACAGATGTGGAGCTGGGGCTTGGTTGCCTGGGAGAAATGGGGCTCTTCTGTCCCATAGCAGCCCAGGGACAAGGTGTAAGTGACCCCCCCCCATTCAAGCAGTGCTACAGCCATGAATATGGGATATCTGCATGTGGGTGCCTAGAGGAGTGAGGGGCACAGGAAGGGTACAGACCAGTGGGCTTGGATAGAGCATGGAGGGTCTAATCCGTGTCCCTCTGCCTTACTTCTTGCCTCCTGTTGCTCCTGTGCTGCCTGTCCTCTCCTGTGTGAATCCTTGCTCGTGGCCCTTTCTCTGGCAGGAAGGGAAGCACAACCTGTGTCCTTGCTCTGTGCCCCCAGCATCTTAGCAGGTCACAGGAGGGGATCCTCCCTCTCTGCTCTGCCCTGCTCAGGCCCCACCTGGAGTGTTGTGTCCAGTGCTGGGCTCCCTGGTGTAAAAAGGACAGGGATCTCCTGGAGAGAGTCCAGAGAAGGGTTATGAAGATGATGAAGGGCCTGGAACATCTATCCTGTGAGGAAAGGCTGAGAGAGCTGGGGCTGTTCAGCCTGGAGAGAAGACTGAGGGGGGACCTGATCAATGGTTATCAATATCTGAAGCATGGGGTGCAGGGGGAATTGGCCAGCCCCTTTTCAGTGTCTGTGGGGACAGGACAAGGGGCAATGGCTGCAAATTGGAGCCCAGGAAGTTCCACAGCAACCTGGGGAGGAACTTTTCCCCAGTGAGGGTGAGGGAGCCCTGGGACAGGCTGCCCAGGGGGTGTGGAGTCTCCTTCTCTGGAGAGATTCCAGCCCCATCTGGACACCGACCTGTGCAGTATGAGCTGGGGAGCTGCTTTGGCAGGGGGGTTGGACCCCAGGAGCTCTCCAGGGCCCTTCCAACCCCTGGGATTCTGTGATCCTCTGGCTGCCCAGGCTTACATTTTCCCCATCTGACTGGGGAAGCTGAGGTCTCCTCCTGCCTTGCCTGAGCCTGCTGGAGCTGCTTTAGAGGATGGTTGGGGTTTCAGCAGGGCTCTGTGAAGCCCAGAGGCATCCGGCCTGGCACTGGAGGAATTCAGCCTTCTCATGTTTCTTTTTGCCCTGCTGGAAGTCAGTGGGGAAGCTGGATGGTGCCAGATCTGCCATGCAGGAATTGCTTCTCCCTGCTGCCCTTTGAGGACCTGGCATTCCCACTTGCTTAGGGTCACAAGTGACTGGAGGGTCCTTGCATCTGGACCCCCAAAGCAGATGACAGTGGTGGTCCTTATGATGTTGCTTGTTCGATTTTTCCATCCCCTTACTCTTAATTCTGGAGTAGATGGTTCAGACAGTGACCTTTCCATCATCACCAAAAGGAGCAGCTCTGGGTGGGGGGTTGTTTTTTTGCTAACTTGATGTTGTCATTTCATTTTGAGAAGCAGGAATGGAATAACTGGGTTCCACAACTGTTTCTTCAGCAGATTGGGTTTGCATGGAGATGTTGGTATCATATCAGGTTGGATGGGGCCCTGGGCAACCTTGTGTAGCTCCAGGCCTGAGGTTGGTGTCCCTGCCTGTGGCAAGGGGTTGGAGCTCTGTGATCCTTGGGGTCCCTTCCAACCCTTGCCATTCTATGATTCTATGCTCAGAGACGCTGGGTCGGGGCTCTGGGCAGAGAATCGCTGCCATGCTGGAGCCACCCTCCCCAAACTGCTGTGGGAGGGACTGTGAGCCTTTAACTGCCACAGCAGATGGGACTCAAGACACTGTCAGAGCAAATATTTAAAGATCCAGCTTTATAAAGCCACTTTTTGGCCTATAAACCACCCTCTCTGCAGCTCCCAGTGCCCATTGCTGGGAACTCCACTGTTTGCTGTTCCTGCTGGGCTGCTGACCAGCAGCACTGAGCCATCAACGTGCTGCCTTGCTTTAGCACTGGGTTTGTCTCATTTCCCCCAACCCCAGGCTTTAATTTTATTTATTTGTTTGTTTTATTTATGGAAGGGATTTTCCTGCTCTTGGCAGAGTGGGAAGGGAAGTGACTGCTGCAGCAAGGGAGGTTGTGTCCCTCTCCCTGCCCAGCCCTGTCCCTCTCTCCATCCTGCTCGTGCCAGAGTTTTTACTGTCTCAGCTGCTGTTGTTGGAGCAGCAAATGGGGAATCTCTTGAGCTGGAGGCAGGAGTCTTCCTTCCCTATGCTGCCTCCCAGCTCTAGGACAGCCTGGGAGATGGGAGATGCTGTAGGTGGGGAGCTCTGAGTCTCCCTTTTCTCCTTCGTTACCACCCTTTGGGGATCCTGGGATCAGACAAATCCCAAGGCTTGCTGAGACATGGCCAAATCCTTGTGGATGTCTTCCTGCTGCTTCAAAAGCTGTTTGCAAAAGGCTGAACTGAGGAATGTGTTTCCGGGGGTGGGGGTTGCAAGGCTGGGATCTCATGTCCCCTTTCACTCTGGAATACTTTGGGCACAAGTGTGGTGTTCCCAGCAATGCTCCTGGACTGGGTCACACAGCCTGGAGTGGGTTCTGGTTTACTCTTCCCTTCCCTGCTTTGTCTCTCAGCCTGGGTCCCATGGAGCCAAGAACTGACGTGGCTGCTAACACAGGCAGCTCCACTCCTCAATGAGCAAAAGAAAAATAAATAGCATCTCAAATTGCAGCCTGTGTGCAGTGGGCCAGGCTGCTGCTCCCTTCCCAGCTCCACAGCTCGGGGTAGTTACTTCTGACTTGCATCTTCAGCCAAAGTAAGATGGTAATTGGGCTCAGGGACATTTTGGGATAGACCCAATTTAATCTCCTAGCGCTTCCATTTCTGCCTTGTATTAAACCCTGCTCAAACCCTCCTAGGAGAGTTGCTAACATAACTCACTGGTGTCTCTGCAGTGCTTTGAGATCCTCAGATGCGAGTGGTTAGAGAAGCTTTTAATAGCACTTAACTCCTCTGGAAGGGAAGTCCAAAGCAAGGGGAAATTCACAGCTGATAAGAAAAGCACTGGGTTAAACCCAGCATTATGCCCTCTAATTATGTGTGGTGGCCTAGGCTGCTGGAGTAACTGGTGAAGATGGGATGGTTGTGCTCTGCTGGAGGGAACCAGGGCTTGATTTAGTGCCTGTTGAGATCAAGGAGCCTTTGATTTCCATGGGTATTGAATCAGGCACTGCAATATCAAATAGGCTAATCAGATAATAACTTCAGATGGCCTGACATAGATTTGTGGCCCTGAGTTGGGGCAGGTGGAGTAAATTGGGCAGCCAGCTGGGTGAGGCTGTGCCAGTCGGCGTGCTGATGGCTCATCCGTAATGAAATGGGATGTCCAGTAACAGACTGGTGGCAAAGATGGTCTGGCAGCTGGGATGGGGTATGGACCAGGCCTTGTTCCTCCAGGCCACAAGGTCAGGGTGGACCTAGGCAGCTCTCAACCTTGTTTGGGGGTTGAACCCAATGATCTCTTGAGGTCCCTTCCAACCCCTATGATTCTATTCTATTAGAGGGCTGGAGCAGCTGCCCTACAAAGAGAGGCTGAAGGAGCTGGGCTGGGTCAGCCTGGAGAAGAGAAGGCTGTGGGGGGACCTCATTGCAGCCTGCCAGTCCCTGAAGGGAGCAGAGACACAGGAGGGGAATCAGCTTGTTAAAGGACAGACAATGGCAGGACAAGGGGGATGGATTAAAGCTGAAGGAGGGAAGGGTTAGACTGGATATGAGGGGGAAGTTCTTTGCAGAGAGAGTGGTGAGGGGCTGGAACAGGCTGCCCAGGTTTCCTATCAGCTGGGGTGTTCCCATCCCTGGGGGTGTTCAAGGCCAGGTTGGATGGGGCCCTGGGCAATCTTGTGTAGCTCCAGGCCTGAGGTTGGTGTCCCTGCCTGTGGCAGGGGGTTGGAGCTCTGGGACCCTTGGGGTCCCTTCCAACCCAGGCCAGTCTATGATTCTATGATCAAGACTGTTTCTGGATGGGACTGATAAACAGGCGCTAGAGAGGAAGAGGAATTTGGGATGACCTTGTGTTGTTAAGCCTGTGCTTCAAAGCTTCTATGGGCTTCCTGCCTGCTTTGGGTTCTTTTCCCTTCTTTGCAGCCCTTGGTGTATCCAGCCAGCACCTGAAATTGTTTCTGCTGTCTTCTAAATGAGGAGATTGGGCACAGCAAGAGGTGTGCTGTAAACAGAAGGATGTGCTGATGCTTCTTGGGGGTGTTAAATCCCCAGGATGCCTGTTTAAGGGGGGGGAATGTTGTCCTGAGACTTGAGCTTTCTGATCCTGAATCTTGCTGTGCTGATAGGAAACATGCTCTATAGCAGGGGGCATGATCCCTTCCCAAGAGCCCTAGGGAATTTTACCCTGCTCTTGAAGGAACACCAGTTGTTCTCAATGTCCTTGACCTCTCCAGCTCTGTCCCTGGGGCTTGTTTTCTGGAGTTCTTGGGCCTTTTTTCATGAGGCAGTGCCTGGGAATGTGCGTGGTGGTGGGCAGGGCCAAGGGGGTGTTCTGCAGTGGGGTATGGATATATAAGGTGACTAATAACCCCCAGCTCTCTGCTACTAAATCTACACAGTGCTGCAGCTGCTCTGCTGGGAGCAACGTGGCTGGTTCAGAAACAGCTCCTCCAGCAAACACCTGAAGCCCAGGGTCTTACCTCTCTTCTGGCCTTGCAGATGAAAGGCTTTGGACATGCTGCTTTGCAGGGGTTGGAGCCTGCAAAACCCAATTCCTCCAGCTTTATCCAGCAGTTGGGTTTTAAACTGTGAGCTCCAGGTCTGAAACTTGTTCTGTTTTGTTTCCCTGTGGTTAAGGGGAAAAAAACCCAAGCCAACAGTAGTGTCTTTGCACTGTATGATGCCTGAGCAGAGTTTGCACCCCATCCTGTCATAGACCCAGCCTGGGAGAAGAGCTGCTGGAGAGCAGCCCTGTGAGAAGGACCTGGGGATTGTGGGGATGAGAAACTCCCCATGAGCAGCAGCGGCTCTGGCAGCTCCCAAGGCCAATGGGATCCTGGGCTCCATCAGCAGAGGGGTGGCAGCAGGGACAGGGAGGGGATTGTCCCGCTCTGCTCTGCCCTGGGAGGCCCCAGCTGGATCCTGTGTCCAGAGCTGGGGCCCAACACAAGGAAGATGTGGGGCTGTTGGAGAGGGGTCAGAGGAGCCACGGAGATGCTCAGAGGGCTGGAGCAGCTGCCCTACAAAGAGAGGCTGAGGGAGCTGGGCTGGGTCAGCCTGGAGAGGAGAAGGCTGTGGGGGGACCTCATTGCAGCCTGCCAGTCCCTGAAGGGAGCAGAGGAACAGGAGGGGAATCAGCTTGTTAAAGGACAGACAATGGCAGGACAAGGGGGATGGATTAAAGCTGAAGGAGGGAAGGGTTAGATTGGGTATTAGGGGGAAGTTCTTTGCAGAGAGAGTGGTGAGGGGCTGGAAGGGGCTGCCCAGAGAGGGGGTGGGTGCCCCGTGTCTGGGGGTGTTCCAGGCCAGGTTGGATGGGGCCCTGGGCAACCTTGTGTAGCTCCAGGCCTGAGGTTGGTGTCCCTGCCTGTGGCAGGGGGTTGGAGCTCTGTGACCCTTGGGGTCCCTTCCAACCCAGACCAGTCTGTGATTCTGTCCCAGGATCGAGCTCTGTGGCTGCAGGAATGTTATCTGTGAGGTCTCCTGCCTGCCCTGATAAACTTGGCTGGAAGTGGGTCAGTAGGTTTAAAAGTTCTGGGGAGATACAGCATGATGGTATCAGCATCATACCATAGAAGAAGCCGGCTGAAGTCAAATTCAAGGCAACAATGAAAACTTGGAGAGGAGCAGAGAGAGGAGGCAGCGGATCAGCAAATGCAGGAATCCCTCTGGGTCCTATCAAGTGTTTTGCCAGTGTTAAACGCTGAGTAAAATATAGTGCCTGAGAGATCAGATCCCTGGGTATTCCCTCTGGATGGGGAGACCCTGGGTTGAATATTTCTTCAGTGAATCATCTCCTGGAGCTGTCAGAGCAGAGATCTGGCATGGGGTTCTCACTGTGTCCGGCTGGCTGCTGGAGGTAACGTTGCTTCCAGGCTAGTTGGGCTAAACCACTTGAAGACAACACATAAATAGCATCACACAGTGCTCTGCTACTAAAGCTCTGTTTGCTGCATGCCTGGATTCAGCAACAGCAAACAAAGCCCTGCTGGGATGGCCTGATTATCCAGAGCTGTGGTTTCCAGGGGAAGGGGCAACCAGAGGGGTTTCAGCAGGAGCGTGTGATGCTGCTGTGGCCTGCAGCAGGGTTTGGGGCAGACCAGTCTGCAAAACTCCCTTCATGGAAGCATCTTTTGAGTTTGCAAGGCCCCATTGCAGGGCTCTCCTGGGTCTTCAGCAGCATTTGGTTGTTTCATTAGATCCTTCTCTGTGAGCTGAGGTGGGTCTCTGGCAGCTGACAGGTATCCATCCAGGGGAAGGAGCCGATTGCTAAGTGATCTTCATGAAAGATGCTGCAGAGCCTTTGTGGCACAGGGAGGAGTCAGGCCCATGAGAGAATCCTATGAGGAAAGCTTGTGAAGGAGATGGTTTGGTTAGACTCGTACAGTTTTGCTTGGCTTTCTCCTGTAATCCATCACAGAGACTCTTCCAAAGCAGGGAACAGATGTGAAAAGACTTGTACTGCAGGAAGAGGATGGTGGGAGGGAGAGGACTGTGCAGCACACATGATGCTGTGGTGATGGGTTGTCTTCTCCCAAGTGTGGTCTGGGAATGTGCTGGGAGGAAGAGGTAAACTGCTGCCCTTATTTTTGCCATCCAGAGGGATCTTGCCAGGCTGGAAAGATGGGCCTGGGGGAACCTAGTGAGGTTCAACACTGCCAAGGGTCAGGGGCTGCACTGGGGCTGGAAGAATCCCAGCCAGAGATCCAGCCTGGGAGAAGAGCTGCTGGAGAGCAGCCCTGTGAGAAGGATCTGGGGATTGTGGGGGATGAGAAACTCCCCATGAGCAGCAGTGGCTCTGGCAGCTCCCAAGGCCAATGGATCCTGGGCTCCATCAGCAGAGGGGTGGCAGCAGGGACAGGGAGGGGATTGTCCCTCTCTGCTCTGCCCTGGGAGGCCCCAGCTGGATCCTGTGTCCAGAGCTGGGGCCCAACACAAGGAAGATGTGGGGCTGTTGGAGAGGGGTCAGAGGAGCCACGGAGATGCTCAGAGGGCTGGAGCAGCTGCCCTACAAAGAGAGGCTGAGGGAGCTGGGCTGGGTCAGCCTGGAGAAGAGAAGGCTGTGGGGGGACCTCATTGCAGCCTGCCAGTCCCTGAAGGGAGCAGAGGAACAGGAGAGGAATCAGCTTGTTAAAGGACAGACAATGGCAGGACAAGGGGGATGGATTAAAGCTGAAGGAGGGAAGGGTTAGATTGGGTATTAGGGGGAAGTTCTTTGCAGAGAGAGTGGTGAGGGGCTGGAACAGGCTGCCCAGAGAGGGGGTGGGTGCCCCGTGTCTGGGGGTGTTCAAGGCCAGGTTGGCTGGGGCCCTGGGCAACCTTGTGTAGCTCCAGGCCTGAGGTTGGTGTCCCTGCCTGTGGCAGGGGGTTGGAGCTCTGTGACCCTTGGGGTCCTTCCCAACCCAGACCAGTCTATGACTCTATAATTTTTGGGAGCCCTATGGAGTTTCAGCTACTGTAGCTGGTCTTAGGGACTGCTCGTCTCCATTCTTCACTTGGGATCATTGGAGATGGTCTGTGTGGACAGCATGAGAGCTGCAGATGCTCCATTTGCAAGGAATTACTGGAAGGGGGAGTGGGTTTAAATCATGTCTTCTCCAATAAATTGGCACAAGCTGGGTCTCCCTGCCCCCACAGGGATGTGTCTGTGGGAGAATCCAAACCATCCTTTGCTTTACTCATCCCCGCTCAGGTCTGCCCAGCCTTGCACCAGGCCAACTGCTATTTAAACACCAATAATGTTGTCTTAAGCAGTAAGTAAAACAGAGCTCGGCTGCTCTGCAACTTCACTGCTTCGAGTACAGACAGCAAGCTGTTCCTGAGCGTGGGCTACTGTCACTGCCAGGAAAGCTATTCTCATTCAGGAGAGAGAAATGAGCTCTGCAAAAAGAAGGCACGTCTTGTATCGACAGGCACCGCCTGCCAGTTCAACCAGTATGTGGTGGTACTGCTGCGTGGGGTAGGTTTGACGTGGGGATGTGTCTGGTGTGGGTGACCCTTTGGACTCTGGCGTTATGGACAGAGCATCGCCCTGGCTGCTGTGGTTTAACTGGTATCACAGGGTGGGATGCTGCAGTGATTACTTGCAATGGGAACAGAGCAAGACCCAGCAACGTGACACAGAAGGAGCCATAGTCCTTCATGTGCCATGTTGGTCTTCAAAGTGATGTCCAGCTGCTGTCCCAAAGCATTCTTCACCCTTTCTGGCCCAGAAAGAACAATGGCCTTAGAGATGCCTTGGGCTGCTTTTTGGGTTTCTTTAGCCTCTTTAGCTTTTTTTTCTTGGGGGGTGTTTGAAGCTTGCTGAGGATGCTGCCCTCACACTGCACAGGCAAGGGATGGGTTTTATTCCAGCCCTTCACTTGCATCTTTCAGGAGGAAACTCCTGGGAGTTCAGAAGGCACCGATGTCACTGACCTTCCTATTGGAAGAATTTGGCTCCTGATGGGAGCGTGTGCGTGTCAAGCAGAGCTCTTGAAGCCACCAGCTGGGCGGAGGGTGCCGGAGCCTTTCCGTGCTGTAGCTTGAGGGCTCTGATTTTTGGCAGCACTGGGCTGGCAGGGTGCCGAGCCACAGGAAGGCTCCATGGGTGCTGGTATCTCCTGCAGATCTGGGATCTGCTGAAGTGTGTCCGCCCCGACGCCAGCCGTGCTTCGGGTCTGTTCTTGGCTGCTTGGAGGGTTTGTGTGCATGCCTGCCCTGTGATCGCTTGGCCCATCTCACAGATGGGAACACCCTGGGAAGGGGGGGGTTCCTTTCACCCCCAGTTCAGCACAGGGAAACAAGACAAGGGGAGCTGCTTGGGGAAGCGGGGAGATTTTAAGCCCTGTTTCTGGGTTGGGAGAAGAAGGTTTGTCTCCCATGTGTCTCATTTCACCATATTCCCCCCCCCCCTCACCAAAAAAGCCCCCAAAAGAAGTGGGAGGCGTGTCTGTCAGGCTCTAAGGAAGGAGGACACCCTACCCCAGCTCCACCTTGCCTGGACTTGGCCCCTTCCCCTCTTTCCCTCCCATTGAGGAGGGCAGCAGGCACCTTGAGTCGGGGGCTGGCATATCCCCCTGCCATGGCGGAGGCCCCCGGCCTGCTGCGGCCCTGTACCCTGCCGGATGTCAGGGAGCCAGACAGGCCTCCCCAGCCGTCGCAGCTGAGCTCCCAGCCCCAAACAATGAGGCCATTGAGGGGCTGGAGCTGGGGGTGAGGCCCGGCCGGCCTGGCTGCGGGCTGCGGACGGGGAGGACAGCTGAGCCTGCTTGTTCCACCCCGGCCGAGTTCCAGCCCAAAATAGGCACCTGGTAGCCATTGGGAGGCTGGGCCTCTTTGTCCAGAGGCCGTGACTTGTTTGTGTGTGGGGATTTTGTGGAGTATTTATGGCTTGGACCGGGGGCAGAAAGGAGGGAGCCTGGCTGTTGTGCAAACTTCCTTGTTTTTTGGTGTTAAAAAGGCAGGACTGGTGGTATTTTTATCCCTGCCTTGCACCATCCCAAAGGTGCTTATGTTTCCTTGCAAACTGGACACCTCTGTCCTGGTGCAAGGGCCATAGACTCACTCCACCAGCTGCCACGATGGGGATGAGGGATAGAGAGGAGGAAAACCCCATGGTAGGTTCACAGCACCCATCCACGGGTGGTGAGAGGGACAGAGAGATGCCATCAATGGCTGGTGAAGCCATTAAGCTGTCTCCATTGTACGTGTCTGTTGTCGCTGTGCACTGCCCTGGTCACTAGTCCTGGGTTACTCTATGGCTGCCAGAGCCATGTCCTGCACCATGAGCTCTGAAGAAAGAGTTTCTCCTCCCTCCCTCACCAGACCCCCTCCAATTTGCTTCCCTGGCGCTGAAATGGATGCTGTCTGGCTCTTGTAGACACCGAGCATCTGCTGTGCCCAGTGACTCCGAAAATCAGGCTTCTTCCAGAGCCGTGCGTGGATTGAAGGCTTGGGTGTGAGTCGTCTGTTGAGGTGGTTGTAGTTCAAGCCCTCTCTGAGTCACACTGCTGGAAGTGGGGGTTATGTCTGCATTGGGAGGGGTGTAAAATTAATGCAGTATTTGGATCAGCTCATTAAGTAACTGTGCTGGTCCAAATCTTCTCCTTGGAGGCATGTGTGTTGCTGCCAGTGCCATCAACATAAAGACTCTCCCCAGCACAGACAGGGATAGGATTTGGCCTGTTTATATTCACAGTGTAAAAAGAAACGAAGGATTAATGACTGATTACTTCTCGGGCCAGTGGGAGCCCTGGGTACCCATCTAGTCTGCAGATAAAATGCAGGCCAGACTAAGACAAAGCTTTGCAACAGAATCCTCCCACTTAGCTCACCGATCTCCCCTCGTGCTGTAAAATGCACCGTCAGCTCTGCAACTGGCTAGCCAGCGCTCAGCCTGGGGATGAAACACCTCACAGTGCTTCTCTGAGCTGTTCTGTGAGGTTTTGGAGAGAAAAGCTTGGCTCATTCCCCCCCCCCCACCCCCAACCCTCCCCAGCTCATCCCTCTTCCCAACCTGAGCATCGTTTGGAGGTGGTTTGGTGGAGCATTGGCTGGTCCCTACCTGCCTGTGCATGTGTCTGAGCATCCTATCAGCCTCCCCAGCGGAGCCTGCGCGTTGGATGCAGTTTCTATGGTTACTGCAGCTCCTGGGCCCGGGAAGAGCAGTTGGATGCTGGAGCTGGCAGGACTGACGTCTCCCTCTGGATCAGCCAGAAACTTGACAGGGAGTTGGTGTGTGCAGGAGCAACAGAGTACAGGACAAAGAGGGGGAACCCAGGAGAAAAACCCCAGCCTCTACTGGGGATGGGGCTTGCCCCCCACCAGGTTATCCTCTGAACAAGCTTCAAACAGGAATAAAAAGGGTGGGAACAAAACAAACAACAACAAAAAAAAAAGGATGATGAGAAAATTGCAGTTCTGGTGCTCACATGAAGGTGACATTTGTTGCAGCATCTCTAACCATCAATTCAGGGCTCTAAACACATGGAAGTTTTAACTGCTGCCAGAGCCTGACTATTCTACCCACATTCATTTACTCCAGCACTTCTTTCCTCTTGTTTTCTTGTTTTAGGGTATTTTATCCTCGTTTTTCCCTCCCTACACACATGTGTTTCCTCCCCATACCGATATAATCCCCTCCCATTGGTTATGCTATAAATTAAGGCACCTTTAAGCCCTCACCACACCCAGTGTTGGTGCCACCTGGGAATTGATGGGACTCTTTTTGGCAGAGTTCTTCCCCATCTAAGCCTTGCTGCCGTGGGTGCACTGGCATCCCGCTGATGGATGTGAGCACTGAGCTGTCAGCAGATGTGCTGGGTATGAACCTGGGTGGGTGTTTGTGTCTCCTGCCCCATCTGCCTGGCCCCAAATACATGTGGTGCCTATGAAATTGGATTCAACCTTGTAGGCTGGCCTTGCAAAGCTTGCTCTTACCAGCTTGGCCTCTTTGCCTCCTCTAAACTGCTGGCAGACAGGGCAGCGCCTCCGGAACGCGTGTGCTGTAATAGGAACCTTCATCCCTGCTCTTATGGGCAGGGTGTGGGGACAGGAATGAACATAATTAGTCCAAAGACTTGGGTGATGAAGGGCCCTCGTCCTGACCTGCTTGGGAGGTAACTGGGAGCACAGGTCTCCCAGTGCTTCCCAGGTGAGGAAGGCTGCTTGCCTAGGGAGCTCTCGGTGAATCCCAAGCCAGTCAAACTGGCTCTCCCGTCTCCTCCCGGGCAGCTCTGAGCACTGAGGCTCTGTCAGGTGAGGGGTTGCGATGGGTTATGGCTGTCCCTGGCTCAGGGAGGAGAGGACAGGACAGGCATGGGAAGGATTTGTGGGGTTCTGGCTGTTTGCAGGGCTGAGAAAATTCCCCACAAAGCCAGGAAGCTGCCCCCTGCCTTGTGCACTGGGGTGTCTGTAACCCTGAGCCTCTGAGGTGGAGAAAGGATGGAGCATAAGTGAGAGCCCAGCAGCTCTCCTGGGTTTGCAGCAGGGGCTCTCCCTGCCCCAAAGCAGCACTGCCTGGCCCTGCCTGCACTGTGTGTGGGGCCAGCAGCTCCCAGCTCTGCATGGGTGGCACAGCGTGGTGAGCCCCTTCCATGTGTGGGGCCAGCCTGGCTCCCTGCCTCTCCCTGGGGATGGGAGAGGTGTTGGTGCCTGGGAAGAGGTTGCATGGCTTCTCCAAAGCTGCAGCCTAGTTTTGATGGAGTGGCTGCCCTTGCCTGCCCTGTGTGCTCCTGTCACCACTCACATTCCTGCCCTACGCTGGGGCTCCTCACTGGGCTGAGACCTGCTTCACCCAGGCAGAATATCCCTCACTGGTTGGCTGGGCAGGTTCCCAGATCTTGGGCAAGGCTGGGGATGCTTCTTCAGTGGTGTGGTTGCAATTGGAAAGGTTCCTTCCCCCCCCAGAAGCACCTGTCTCTGCAGCTGGATGAGGACCAAATGCCCGTGGTCCCGAGCTTGTGCAAACCCTGGGCTGGATGCAGTGGGGCTCAGCTCCATCCTGGGGGTGCCTGTGTCCCAGTAGAAGATGTGGAGGTGGTGTCTGTGACAGCGCTGGGCACTATGTAAGAACCTCAGGTCAAAAGCCATCAGCTCACATACTAAAAGCCTTCAGGCCTCTTTTGAGGCAAAATGATGGGGTTTTGCTTCGTTCAGTAGGATTTTTTTGGCTTGTGGAAAGGCTGATGGACACAAAGACAGAAGAGTGAGCTTCCATCTCATTGAGACTAGTCTCTTTTTGCTGCCAAGGGCGAGGAAGCTGGTGATGCTGGGATATGTTAGTGGCAAAGGCTGTTGAGCAGAGGGGCTTATGGAGGTAGTGTGGTCCTGTGGAGCAGAGTAACTCCAAGGAAGCTGCGTGGCTGGGGTGATGGGACACATGTGTTTCTATAGGGGCAGTGCCAGGGAGGGGTCTGGAGGGAGGTCACAGCATCTGCAGCAGTGCTGGATGCTTTACTGGTACAGGACCTGCCAACGGTCTGTCTCACTCACCTTGGGTCCCGTGTCCTTTGGGTGGGATGAGTCTTTACAGGGGGGCAAAGAAACAGAGCAAGAGGCAGGAATTTACCCCAGGCCCCCACAGGGCAGACTCCCTGTCCTGCCTTTGCTGGGCTAGCAATGGATGCTGCGACCCCAGCAGCACGTTCTCCCCCTCAGCAACTCCCAATCCACTTCCATCCCCAGAGATGTGGGCAGGAGGCAGAGGACAGGCTGTCTGCAGGGCCCCAGCTCCCTGAATCACCTGCTCAGCCCTTTGGTTGCTGGGACTTGCAGCTGCCTTAGCTGTGTGTTTACCCTTCCCCGATCCCTCTTCTCCCTTTTCCCCAGGCAGATTCAAGCCAGACAAGCAAGGGCAGATGCAGCTCCCCCTCCACAAGTCGCTGCAGGTGAGACGGGAGCTGCTTGGCACGCACACCTGAGCCACCTGGGCCTGCCTGCTGCCTCAACCATCCCAGGCAGGAGCAGCGCGGCGGTGGCGGCGCTGGGCAGCTCGCCAGGGGATGCGTGGGAGCTGGGGCTGGGGGATGCTTCAGGGAGAGGGAACAGCCCCAGTGAGGAGCCTCTTCCTGCGGCTGCAAGCGTCGAGTCGAGCCACTCCCAGTCTGGGTCGGTGGACCCAGTCTGGCCGCCTTTGGAAATGGAGCATGAGGCCTGTAGGGTTTTTTTTTTATTGTTCCCTTTCCTCCTACCTTACACCTTGCAGAAGGGAGGCCCTGGAGAACCAGGGATGAGGGGGGGATAGCAGGCAGGCCTGCCCAGGCCATGCCACACAGCAAGCAAGAAGCCTTTCACACCACTGGGACTGGCCAAGAAGCGTCAGGGCCTCTCCTGGCCCAGCATCTCCAATGGCTCCGGTCTCCTTGGCTGAGCTGGACCCAGACTGGTCACCTGTGTTCCTCCACACACCATCAGAGGTGTGTCCTGGCTGGATGTTGAAACTGGCCTCCCCAGAGGGCACCACGTTCCCTGAACACCACCTCACTCACAGCGCTGTCCCAGAGCTTTCCTGGTGGGCGGCAGCGGGAGGAACGGCTCCCAGCTCCTTGCTGGTCTGCAGGGAAGCCTCCTGGAAAGGAGCCTGGCTTTCTGAGCGAGCAAAACTCGGCCTGAAAAGAAGACTTTCCTCTCTGATCTATTTTCCTTGCCATGAAGGAGCCACAGTGGCTTCTACTGAAGGAAACACAGCCTACTTTTAGTTCCACGTTCTGACAAACCTTTGCAATACCACTGGGAGAGTCTCTGGGTTGGTTTTGAGCCCAGCCAAAGGCCAAAAGCTCTTGATTGATTTATAGTTCAAACCTCTCTCACCCCAGAACCTCTCTCATCTGCCCAGAACCTCCAAACCCCTGAAGTGCTTAGCTCCAAGGAAGGGAATATTCTTGCATGTGGGCTAATTTGGGTTAAATTTAAGGCTGTTTTGATTTGCTTCAGGCAAGTGTCTTTGGGCTCCTTTTGGTGTCACTTTGCTGTTTTACCAAGTAGATTCCTGGAGAAACAGTAGGAAGCTGAACATGTACGTACATCTCCGGAGCGCTCGGGTATTTCCAAGTGATGCAACTTCAGATTCCTTCCCCACCTCCCCCCTCCCCCCCTTCCCCTTTGCTTCAAACCCCTTTTTTGGCCTCAAAGATCAGCTTAGGGGCTTGTGGGGGTTGTTTTGTTGCTGCTGTTTTAGACTACATGAGGCAGAGCCTTGCCTGGTGGGAGGAGGTGGGCAAGCCTGGAGCGAGGGCTGGAGAGGGAGACACTGACCCTTTGGGGAGCCCTTGTAGGTTTGTCTGTGACTCTGGGACTGACTGTGTAATTGTCCCACAGTCAGGACCCATCAGCAGGTGAGAAATACCACCAGGTATTTGCATGCTAGCTGAAACCCATGGATCAGGCTGTGGAACGTGCTGCTTCATGTGCGAAACCGGTTGCCTTTCCCTGAGGAGACCTCCTGATCTGTGTGTTAAAACAACAGTTTCAGTCACTCCCTGCTCAGATGCTCTGGGAAACTGGGATGCTTGCTGGGGGAGATCCTGGCTTTCTACCTGGCCATGGCTTCAAATTGCATGTGTCAGAGTGACACAGCAACATGGCCCTTCATCTGGCCAGCGTGCAGATGCTCTGGTGGAAGGTTGTGTCTGGTGAGGCTGTTCTCCCCACAACCTGCACTGTCACCAAATGTGTGCTGATAAACCAGCCCAGAGAGGGGATGTTTGTTTAGGTTTTGGTCATTCTCCAGCCCTGGAAGCAGCTGGCAGGGGTGTCAGATGTGTCTTGTCTCTCTAGCTGAAGTCATGTTTGATGTCACTGTAATTAATCTGATTCCTTGAGGTCACAGTTCCTGATTGTCTTGGGCAGGCAACACCCTTCTGGATCAGCACCGGTGGTGATCCTAGTACTGTGTGAAACCTGGGAAGCAGCTGAGCATGGCAGGGGGGGATCTGGACCCCATACTCCCCCCCCTCCCAGTGCTGGGGACTCCATGTGAGTGGTTGGGGGCTGCAGCAGTGCTGTGGTTTCATGTAGGGACTTGCCTTTCTGCTGGCCACCTCCCTGCACAGCTCAGCCTTCTCAGGGAGGAAAAACAGAGTCAAGATTGTTTGCTGCTGGGAAAAGAGGTGAGTGGAAGGGGTGTCCCTGCTATGAGACTGGGATGGTGAGTTCAGAGAGGGGAAGGAGATGTTTTCCTGTCCTCAAAAATCTTAAAAAGGAAAAAAAAACCCAACAAGAATCCTGCCCTCCTGCTGCAGAGGACAAACCCTTCTGAAATCACCTCCCAGAAACCTCCAGCGGGGCTCAGGCATTCTAAGCCATCTTCTGGCATAGCCAGTGGTGGCATCTCTAGCCCTTGTGCAGGCTGTGGGGACCCCCAGGTTCACCCCCTTGATGCTCCATGTGAGACTGACGTGGTTTGCTTGTCCCCAGAGCTCCATCCTCCCCCAGACAGCCCTCGCTGGCCGTTTCCTGGGGTGGGGGTCCCCCCGATCCCCACGCAAGCTCTTGTAACAAGGTGGCTGAGGTCACGTTGTACCCACCACCTCTGACCCTTGCAAAGAGGTGCACGTGGTGGATGAGATGGGGAACTCTTGGTTCTCTATTTCCCTTGCTTGGACACAGCTGAGCTCTGATTTCCTGCAGGGCTGCAGCTCGCTGCGCGGCCAACACCCCGTGCTGCGACCCTCCGCACTGATTTCATACACGGGGGTGGGTGTAGGGCCCCAATCTCACCATTCCCCCTGCTGCCACGTTCCTAAAAGCCCCTCAGGGTGAAAGGAGCTTGGGTGTTTTCAGGGAACAAGAGTCCCAGTGCTGAGGCTGGGATGTGAAACAAGGGGAGTGTTTTTGTTTGGTGGCTCCGTACATGGCAGCGTGGCGAAACGCAGAGGCACATTTCAAGGCACGGTCGTTTAACTACACTGGGAATGTCTGATTCCTGGCATGCTTATTTCACAGATTTTAGTTGCACATTTCCTGGGCAACAGCTTTGCAAATGCAGCTCTGCAGGTAGGCTTTTTTTGTGGGGGGGGGGGGGAGGAGGAGGGCTGAAGGAAGGGGGCAGGTGCAGCTGTGACAACACTGGGGGGGATGCTTGTGAGTAGAGGGATGTGAAAGCTGCTTTCCCCTGCACCTCGTGGGTTTGGGGGGTTGTTTCCCCCCTTCCCTCTTCAAATGAAGAGTCAGAAAACATCTGAGACCAACACTGAGATGGAGTGGGAGGAAAGGGAGATTTTTTTTTAAGACCTGGTCAAGTTAATGGGAGTAGTTTTCTGTTATGGATTATGGATTTGCTCTCCTGGTTTGGCTCTGGTTTGTTGTGAGGAACTTGGTTTGGCTCCTGCTGTCTTCAGCAGAAGCAAAGCTGGACCAAAGTGACCCTTGGAGCGAGCCAGGCTCAGGATTCAGCTTTATCTCTTAATGGGCCTGTTGGGTTGTCTGTTAGCAGGTCAAATTTTGGAGCTCTGACTCAACCTGAACTTTCAGTGGCTTTTACACCTGGAGATTTAAATATCTGTCTGCAGGGGAGGTGATCACCAAACAGCATCCCTAGCTGCAGCTCCTTAAAGTTACCTCCCCCTTTACCCCCTCCAGCTGTGATTTCCCTCCTGCTGCTTCCTACCAGCTCCAGGGTGAGTCAGAAGAACGGGACATGAACGCTCCCACCTCAGGAGCATTCAGCACAGAGCCTGAGAGCAGCTTTCCTCAGCTGCCAAGGGGGAAAGGGGCTTTAGGCAAAGCTGCCAGCCTTTGCCCAGGAGCTGTGGAGCAGAGCTGGAGAGCTGTTCCACCAACAGCACGCAGGAGCCTCAGGCACAAGGGAGCAGATGTATGAGCTGCCAGGGGGGTGGCAACGGTGGTGATAACATCTGGACCCACCCGAGGAGAACACATCTCCCCGTGCTGGAAGTGCAGGGTTGGGACCTTTGTTGCTGCTGAGCCACCTCTGCTCCCACTGAGTTCAGCAAGAGTTCAGGGTGCTCTTGCAGGAGCAGGGTCCTGCAAGCCTTGGGTTGGATAGGAGCTGTGCCTGAGGGAGCACGCTGGGACTGCTGCCTGCCAGGCTGGGAGAGTCCCTTTGGGTGGCTCCTGCCAAATTTGTAGATAGAACCTCTTCCACTGCGAGAGGGAGTGCGCTGGAGCCAGCTGTTGAGCTGCAAAGCTCTTCCTGGGATGAAGGGGGTGGCTTAAAATAAAAACACCCCCCACCAACAGCCTTTAAAAAAGAGCTGCTGTAAGAGCCAGTGAGCCCCAGGGGAGTCAGAGCCTCCCCACACCCCCCTTTGCTGGCTGGGGGGGTGGCTGTGAGTGAAGCACCCCATCACTCCACGCAGGGCTCTGGAGTAGACGCAGCACCATCGCCTTGCCGCAGCGGCATCGCTGCTCTGCCAGCTCCCTCTTCCCTCCCTTTCATCACTCTTTCCTCTGCCTGTGGCCCCCCCCCCCCACATCCTCCCCCAGCCTCAATCCAGCTTGAAAATCTCAAGGCAAATCCTACTAAATAGGGAGATTTCTCCTGGCTGCTTTTCCCTGCCCTCCCTGGTTCTCTCGCTCCCTTTGCCGTTTCTGGCCCTGCTGGGTTTTGTGTTTCAGTTGTTATAAATAAAGCTCCAGGCACTGATTTGGGTATACAATGACACCTTGTGTTATTAGACAGCACAGGACAGACTTTGCAAGGGGAGCCTTGCTTGCCTGCCCTCCCTCTCCTTTCACTGCCTGCGGTCTGTGGGCAGCATGGTGTGCAGCTCCGGGGTGGCTGGCAGCAGGTGCTTCTTCCTCCCCTGCTGCTGCCTAAAATCACAGCCCCCAGGAAAATAAAAGAAGGAATGGAAGATTCCCAGCCCCTGCTTTGAACTGGGGTGGGTTTGACAATAGGCTTGGGCAGGGGGATGGAAAAGTTTGAGACGTGAAGAAGAGAGCGTGGCAGAGAGTGGTGGAGGAAAAGTCTGGGTTCTTGTGGGTTTGCACCCAGGAAAAAAAGTGGGTGGGAAGTGTTTGTAAGGGTGAAGCTGGGGATAACTGTGTCCACTGTCACCTCAGCACTGCTGGGGGGTGAGCTGAGCTTGCCCCAAATTGCCCATGGCTGTGGATCCAGGCAGGATTTCACCCTGCAGCCATGGTGCCCAGCCACTGTGCACCTGGCAGAGATGAGGTCTGAGCATCCTTCTTACCCAGGGCTCATCCCATGGCCATGTCTCATCCTGACCCCTGGGAAGGGCTTTGTCTGGCAGAGGCCACCTTGTGCCAGCCACCTTCTTGTCTCTTCATTCCCTTGGGGATTAGCACTAGCTGGAGTGGGGGGAAACTGAGGCAGATGTTGAGCTCAATGTGCCCATTTTGGCTTCTCCCTCAGTATTTCCTCCCTTGCTTTGGTAGCAGTGGCATGTGGCAGGGTAACATCTGCTGAGGAAAGAGGTGAAGGTAGCAAATAAATGGGGGTGACAGCTTGCAGGAGGTGAGGGCAGCTGGTGCCTGGGCAGTAGGCTCAGCCTTGCCCAGTCAAAGCTCAAGTGCTGCTCTGGTTTCTGGGATAAATCCCTATATTTTTCTTCCCTAAATTGTGTTGGAAAGGCAAATGCTGTGAATTTCTTCTTGGGACACCCAGCAGTGATGTCCCACAGCTCCAAAGCTGATCTCACCCAGCCCCATTGTGCTAGGAACACCTCTGCACTGGGAGGCAGCTGAGATCTGGGCACAGCACCCAGGGGCACCCCTCTGAGTGACCCCCCTGTGCTTCGCCCTGGGCTCTGGCTCCCTGTGGAGAGGTCTGTGGGTGCAGAGGTTGTGGAGTCTTTAAGGCAGAGGTTTAAAGGCAGGTAAGCCCAGCCTGCAGAGTTAGGGGGCTGGCCTCTTAGCCAGATTATTTTAATTCTATTAATGACTTTTCAAAGCAGGGGTGGGCTTGGTTGCTCTGCTCCCTGCTTCTGATTACTGAGCCATGCTTAGGAAGTCAGTGAGAATACTGAAGATGGGGAATTCCCTCTTGGAAACCACTCCTGCATTGTTTGGTGTGGTTTGGGTTTGGTTTTCATTTCCCTTCTTCCCTCTGAGGTTTTATTTTGGGGTGTAAGGGAGTGAGGCACCCCAAAACCTCTTCCTTGATGGCTGGCAAGCACAAAGCACCACTCAGCCAGCATCATGGCTGTAGAAGCAGGTGGGGATTGTTGTTTGCAGGCTGCCTGTCTGAATTCCTCCTGAGCAACAACGTGCCATGGTGTTGGAGCCAGGATAACTACCACTGTCCCCTCACCCATCCTCCAGCACCTCATGGAGAAGAAGGAAAACCCCATTCAGCACATGGGGTTTGGGGGTTTGGAGCTTGTGTT
This sequence comes from Laterallus jamaicensis coturniculus, assembly GCA_022605575.1. Lineage (NCBI taxonomy): Eukaryota > Metazoa > Chordata > Aves > Gruiformes > Rallidae > Laterallus > Laterallus jamaicensis. The sequence continues at coordinate 10,378,758 of JAKCOX010000022.1, forward strand.
CCCTGTGTTTGTGGAGGTGCAGATTTAAGGAGAAGGTACTAAATACCCTCTTTTTGTAGTTTGTGATGCCTGTGTTAGTTTTTAAGGTAAATAACACAAACTAGCCAATAAAATCCCCATGCCACATGTTAATAAAGTAATGGAGATATTTAACATGTGCAGTAAAGCTGCTATTCCAGAGCCCTAGGCCTGCTTTAGCAGCTGTAACAGGAGTGAATAAGATCTTTTTCTGCTTTTATTTATACACATATAATATCAAATATTACTGAGTTTTTGCTTGTTAATGCTAGCCAAAGGGGTTAAGAGAAATAAAAAGGGATTTTGCAAACATATCAGGGGAGAAAGAGCAAAAGTAGGCCCATTAATAAATGAGGGAGCTGGATTCAGCAATGATATTGAAGTGACTAAGTTACTGAGCTGCTTTTAAAATCAGTCTCTGGTAAAATCAGTGGAGACAATTAGGAGACCTTGTCAGATACAATCATGGGCTCCCAAATAGAAAAGCAGCCCATAAGGGAATAGAGAGGCCAAGAGGAATAGAGGAATGAAGCCAGAGGCTGGTGAAGTTGGAGGGGAGGCTCCTGTTGAGCCCATCTATCCAGCACTGGGATGTTGTGCTGGCAGGTCAGAGATGTCCCCACTGCAGGGCTGGACCTGCATCACACCTGGGACACAGGAGAAATGTGAGTTGGGGTGGGAAACTCTGGGGTAAAGGGGGATAGAGAAAAATAGGTTGAGTGGGGTGATTTCCCTCCAGCCATGTGACAGTGGTGTCTAGTGAAGGAATGGAGAGGGGTCAGAGGAGCCACGGAGATGCTCAGAGGGCTGGAGCAGCTGCCCTACAAAGAGAGGCTGAGGGAGCTGGGCTGGGTCAGCCTGGAGAAGAGAAGGCTGTGGGGGGACCTCATTGCAGCCTGCCAGTCCCTGAAGGGAGCAGAGGAACAGGAGGGGAATCAGCTTGTTAAAGGACAGACAATGGCAGGACAAGGGGGATGGAGTGAAGCTGAAGGAGGGAAGGGTTAGATTGGGTATTAGGGGGAAGTTCTTTGCAGAGAGAGTGGTGAGGGGCTGGAACAGGCTGCCCAGAGAGGGGGTGGGTGCCCCGTCCCTGGGGGTGTTCAAGGCCAGGTTGGATGGGGCCCTGGGCAACCTTGTGTAGCTCCAGGCCTGAGGTTGGTGTCCCTGCCTGTGGCAGGGGGTTGGAGCTCTGTGATCTTGGGGACCCTTCCAACCCAGACCAGTCTGTGATTCTATGCTTTGCTCCTGTGATGTCTGAGCTGGTGCTATGGGGTGGCAGGGCCGTGGGAAGGAGCATGGTGTGGCATGCAGGAGGGCTTGTCCTGGGTCTGAGCTCCATGGACACAGCGCTCCGTGGCCGGTTCTACCCAGTGTCTCCAGATGTCTTGTTGGAGAGGGATGCAGCCATGGGTTAAAACACTGTGCTGAGGTGCTGTAAAGGAATGATGTAGGTGAGCTGATGTAGATGGAGTGATGAGGAGCACCTAGCACCCATCCCAGGGTCTGACTGCAGCCCCAGCTTCATTTTGCAGATCTCATCCTCCCCTGTGGGGTTTTGCTCAGTATGGTCCATGTTGCTGGTGCCCCTCAATGGGAGTGTCTTCATTTAGCTGTGGAAAGACAGAGAAACCAAAAAATAGGGGAAAAGAAATCTCTGTTTCTTACAGCTGACCTTCCAGGCTTCCTCTGGATTTCTTTCCCCCCCTAAAAGAAATAGGGATTCCTTTTGGGGGGGAAAGGAATAGGGATTCCTTTTGGGGGGAAAAGGAATAGGGATTCCTTTTGGGGGGGAAAGGAATAGGGATTCCTTTTGGGGGGGAAAGGAATAGGGATTCCTTTTGGGGGGAAAAGGAATAGGGATTCCTTTTAGGGGGGGAAGAAATAGGGATTCTTTTTGGGGGGGAAAGGAATAGGGATTCCTTTTGGGGGGGAAAGGAATAGGGATTCCTTTTAGGGGGGGAAAGGAATAGGGATTCCTTTTGGGGGGAAAGGAATAGGGATTCCTTTTAGGGGGGGAAAGGAATAGGGAATTCTTTTTGGGGGGGAAAGGAATAGGGATTCCTTTTAGGGGGGGAAAGAGATCCAGAGGAAGACTGGGAAGGTCAGCTGTATGAAAGCAGAAACAACCATGCCACCTGAAAAATGGCAGGTGGATGTCACCACAACAGGGATCCAGAGGGAAAGAGCTTCTTGAAGAACACCTGAAGAACTGAAAGGCTTGGAATAGATGTCACCACAGGACTGCAGCGTGCATTGTAAGCACCAGTCTGAACGGGGTTGGTGAGGACCCAGCTCTGAAGCTGGCTATGGTCACAGAAAGGCTGAAACCTTCCATGCTGCATGTCTTGTGTAAGCACTAGAGCTGCCTTTTTCATGTTTTTTGGGCAACAGATGCTGAGGCCACGTGGCAGCCAGCCCTGGAGACACTCCCCTGGTTCTTCCTCTCCTGCTTACAGCGCTGTCGTGTGGTGCCCAAGCCTGGGCACTGCAGTGACATTCTAGCAGAAACCCTCTGGGAAGGGATCTGGAGGGAAGCACAGCCATGACATGGAGCCTGAGGGATAAGTGTGGGAGGAGAGGTTAAAAGAGTTAAGGCCCTAGATTCTGCTGGTTGCTTTGTAAAGGTGCCCAGGATGTGAGAGAACAACTGCAGCCCTGGGTGCAGTCCTCAGTTAAATAATGTGTGACATAGACTGGCCTGGGTCTCTATAAAGGGCTGTAAACACAAGGAAAGAGGCTTTGGGGAGGGGTACCCAGCCTTTAGAATTTCAAGTTAGAGGTGGGAATGATGAGTGAACTGCACAAAGGAGAATGGAGGCTGGATAGTGGTTAAAACCAAAAGGGGCAACCACCAAATCACAGAATCACAAAATCCCAGGGGTTGGAAGGGCCCTGGAGAGCTCCTGGGGTCCAACCCAGAGCTCCTGGTTGGACCCCAGGAGCTCTCCAGGGCCCTTCCAACCCCTACAACTCTGTGATTCTGTGATCCCTGTTTTGTGAGCTGTGAAGTAAATAGTGTAATTGCCATCCCTCATCTCTCCCAGCTCTGTAACAGGGATAATTCCCTTCCCCTCATCACTCTCTGCTCTCTCATCCCACACTCTCATCCAGTGACCACTCCAGTCACTGGGATGGCTCCTGCTCCCCCAAATGCATATAATATTGCCCTTCAGTTTAGGAGCTATGGGAGGGGAAAACTGAGACTGCAGAGCCCAGATCTCTGTACATCCTTGTTCCTACTAAGTGCCTGCTCCCACCTGTTGAAAACCCTTGAAGGCAGCTGGATAAGCTGCTCCTGAGTGTTGTGGGGTTCATTTGTCATGCAACTTGAAGGAGGGGAATCACTGGTGAGGTTTGAGCAGATGCCACCAGGAGTGAGAATTTCTGGATTATTTATTTGGTTTTAATGCCATTGTGCCTAGGAGGCTCCTTAGAGCTATAACAAGAGAAGCAGTCCTCTCTCTGCAGGTATGACATGTCATTGTGGCTTCCTGGGTGGCTGGGGTGGAGCTGGGGTAGCTGGTGCAGGGGTGAGCACCAGAGAGGTGTCTGTAGCGTTGAGATGATGCATCAGTCCCAGCTCTTACTCAGGGTCTCACAGAGGTTGCAACTGCTGTTCAACCCTTCCCCCTGCATCACCACATCCCTGCTCCTCTTGCTTCTTTCTCTTCAGCAATTTAGAGAAGGGTTAGAGGAGATATTGGGGGGAAGGTTTTTACAGAGAGAGTGGTGAGGGGCTGGAACAGGCTGCCCAGAGAGGGGGTGGGTGCCCCGTGTCTGGGGGTGTTCCAGGCCAGGTTGGCTGGGGCCCTGGGCAACCTTGTGTAGCTCCAGGCCTGAGGTTGGTGTCCCTGCCTGTGGCAGGGGGTTGGAGCTTTATGATCCTTGGGGTCCCTCCCAACCAAGGCCAGTCTGGGATTCTATGATTCTGTGATTTATTTCATGCATTTTATTATGTTCTCCTTTCTCTGCTCAAACACTTTCCCCCTCCTTTTATTCCCTGAGCTGTACCAGAGTTGGTGTTGGCCACGGTGAGTTTGGCCTCAGTGCAGCAGTGCTGACAGCCAGACCCTCTCCCTGCCTGTCGCTTCTGAGGCTCAGGGTATTTTTTCCCCATGACATGACTGAAGTTTGTGTGAATCTGTTTTGGTTTAAATCTAAAGTATGCATTTTGGGGGAGGGGGAGGGTTGGGAGAAGCATGCAGACCTCACCCCTCAAAGCCCAACCCATCCCCAATCCAGAATCCTTCCAAAAGGAAAGGCAAAGAACAACCTGATCCCTGTTTCTTCCAAGTCTCATGATTTACAGGCAGCCTTTGGGGCTGTTCCTTGGTGGTGGGCTGCCTGATGGATCTCAGCTTCTGGAGGATATGGATTTCTGGTGGTTTGGGTTCCTTACCTCCTCCCCAAAGACACCAGAGCAGCTCCTGGAAGAGGACAGCCTGTTGGCCTCAGTGGCACCACACACACTTAGTCTCACATGAGCCCATTTTAGAGGTTGGAAGCATCAACTGAGCTTTCCCTGTGTGGCTGACCTGCCTCTGCTGCCGGCCCTCCTGGTGTTGTCTCCTCTTTCTGGGTGGCCCAGTGTGGCTAACTGGGGAAGCCACCCACCTCAGCAAGATAACAAACCCTGGGACTTACAGAGCCACTAGCACACAGCTGAATTTGATCAGATTTGGCCCCTTTTCTCTAGCCTGGAACCTGGCAGGATGTGTGTAACCCCGAGATATCCCCAAGAATCACACAGAATCACAGAGTTGTAGGGGTTGGAAGGGACCTCAAGAGATCATCAGGTCCAACCCCCCTGCCAAAGCAGCTCCCCAGCTCATACTGCACAGGTCGGTGTCCAGATGGGGCTGGAATCTCTCCAGAGAAGGAGACTCCACACCCCCTGGGCAGCCTGTCCCAGGGCTCCCTCACCCTCACTGGGGAAAAGTTCCTCCCCATGGTGCTTTGGAACTTCCTGGGCTCCAATTTGCAGCCATTGCCCCTTGTCCTGTCCCCACAGACACTGAAAAGGGGCTGGCCAATTCCCCCTGCATCCCCTGCTTAAAATAATTAGAAACACTAATTAGGTCCCCCCTCAGTCTTCTTCTCTCCAGGCTGAACAGCCCCAGCTCTCTCAGCCTTTCCTCACAGGATAGATGCTCCAGGCCCATCCACCTCCTACCAAGGGGCACACAGCTCCTTGCCTGGCTTGAGTTTCCCATTTAAACACCATTCCCTGACAGAAAGAAACAAAGCCCTTGCATGACCCCAAAGCTGCCAGCTGCCCAATTTCACCATGGTGGGTACCCACTACAGAACACCCACCAGAAGAACCCCAGCGCCCTCACCCAAGCCTTCCACCCCGCGCTGCTCCCTGCTGCAGCCCGACGGAGCCGGGGGAAGCTGGTTGGATGAGCCAGGGGGGAAAAAAAGAAGCTGCAGCAAAAGATGGAACAAACAGAATTTTTTTTTGCATCTAGAGGGGGAAGCACAGAGCTAAAAATAAAACGGGAAGATCAGTATCTGTCAGGCTGACGGCGGATTGGCTCTTTGGAAATGCATGTAATTACCAGGCTGTAGGTAGACATTTGCATGGAGCGAATAGCAAGCTACTGAGACAAGGTTATGCTTTAACCTTTAAGTCCTGAATCTGCTGGAAAAAAAAAAAAACCCACCCAACTAAGACAGAACTGCAGGAAATTAACTTAAATTAATAGAGTTGCTGTGACTGTGCCACATGTTACTTCAGTGTGTGTCACTTCGCGGTACACCATGTCTTGCTGCCTCCGTGCCCTGGCTCCTGGAGGAGTGAGATGCTTTGGAAGGAAGTTTGGCATGCGTGGATCTCCCTCCCTCCCTCCCTCCCTCCCTTGTTTGGGGATTGGGTTTGACTGGGGAGAGGAGCTGTGGCTTTTTTGTGGTCCACGCGCCTCCTTTTGTAGCATCCTTTGAGCTGGCGGGTCCCAAAGGGCTTGAAGGGAATTTAGGCACAGGGGTCTTTGTCCTAAGGGGAAGCTGTGAGGCTGGGTGGTGGGTGCAGGTGAAATCCAGATGTGCTGCTTCACTGCTCCTGGCCAGGGAGGGGATGTGTTTGGGGGACACACACAGATGTTTTGTTGAGTGCCTGGAGCCCGAGCTCTGTGTGCAGAGCTCTGCAGGCACTATTCAGTGCTGAAATTGTACAGAGGAGAGCAAAGATGGTGCCTGTGTGTGGGTGTGCAGTGCCGAACTCTGCCAGTGCAGAACTGGTCTGGTGAAAAACACACAGAGAAACCAACACCATGTCCAAACACTCCCACTTGGGGCTCCCATCAGTGCTCTGATGCCTCTATGCTACCTGGGAGACCTTGCTCTTGCTGCTGCCCATCATCCTTGGGGCAGGGGTCAGGGGCAGTCTGGGGATGTCTGGTGATGGGAGGAGGACTTCCCACCAGGATGGGAGATGGAGATGCCATGGGCATGTTTCTGATTCCCAGCTGGCACAACCTCTAGAGCTGCCGCTGTTGTGAGGTGCAGGTATGAGCAGCTGGGTCAAACTGAGGATGGAGAGGAAGGAGTTGGAAAACATGAGGCTTGGAAGCCTGTGGTGACACCTTGCTGTCTGTTGTCACTGTGCTGCCTTGAACTGTGGGTGTGGTTTGGAGAATCCAAATTTTTCCAGCCTCTTTACTGGCTGTGCTGACCAGGCAACACTTGTTTCCAAAAATTGCTGCCTTCTTCCCTCCAGCTTGGGGACAATTCTGCCCACTGTACCCATGCTGTTGCTTGGCTCAGGCTGACTGTGTTTCTGTGTGTGTGCAGCAGAAGCTGAAAGTAGCAGCAGTGTGGTGGGACCAGCTGGTGCAGGGCACAGCAGCTCACCTCCCCAAAGGGCTAGGCCACTGAGAGCTCAAGCTGCTCCGCTGGCTCCCCATCAGCTCCCAAATCCAGTGTAAGGCTCTGGCCCTAATCTTCAAAGCCACTAATGGAGGACATGCCAATGGCATCAAAGGCTGAGTTTTGTTCTGTGAGCAGCACAAGCTGCTCCTCTGAGACAGTCCAGAGGATGAAGGCTGGGATGAAACCTAAGAGAGCAATCTCAGCTGGCTGGCATGTGGCAAGAGGTGGCTGGTGGTCAGGGCTCTTTGGCCTGGATTCAGGGATGTTGGTGTCGGTTCTCTGCTCTGGGCAATGTTGGACCCAGGTTCAGGTGCTTGAACACCATGAAATCCTCCAACCTGGTGCTTTGAGGGGTTGATGCTGAAGGAAGCTGGAGCTTTGTCTCTCTGCCTCTAGTGACCCAACTGTGAAACACAGATAAGTGCTGCCTTGCTTCTTGGGGCAGTCAGAGGATGAGTGCATGGCAGACTGTGAGACCTGTGAATTTGGTGACAGCCTAGGATGTACTTCAGGCATGGGGGACCAGTCTTCTGGGCAAGGCTGGGCAAATCTGAGTGGTGCTCATCATTAGGGAACAACCCATCCTCTTCTGTGTGCTCTTTTAGGAAATGAAGGGACCTTCATCCCTCCAGCCAGGCATCAAACCCAGCAGGTATCTGGTCCCCAAAGGCAGTGCTGCTGGAGACTCAGCATGGGGATGTTGTACCACTGGATGAGGAAGGAGCTTATGTGCTCCAGCAGTGACCTGGGATAAAGCCCCCACAGTCTTTCTGCCTGGATAGGTGGGGGATCGAACTGTTGGTGATGAAGGCGAGAGGCTTGGCTCTCCATGGGTTGTGCCCTTCATGCCTCCATCTGCTGAAGAGTTAAAATAGATGTATGTCTCCTTGAGGAATGTTCTGCTTTATGATTTCTTTACATTGTGGAGAAGGGATGTGAGGTTCAGATCTGCCATCGTGCTTTGTTCTTAACTCCAGCTGAGTCACCTGCCTACCTGGACCTGTCTTGGAGGAGTGGGGACTGAGGCAGCTTCACACACTGATGACACTGTTGTCTTGTGGTTGGCCTGGAGTCAGATCTTGGAAAGACTTTCCCTCCCCAAGAGCACCCCACGCACTGAGCTCTTTGGAAATCTTGCTTTGATGGTTTCTTCCCCACCTTTTTTGGAAATCCCCCTTTTAGATGCCTTCCTCTTTGAGCTCATTGCTTTTTCCTTCAGCCAGTGGTGGTTTTAACTCAGGGTGCAGCCTAGGAAAGGAAACTGGAACACCCTGTCTTACCTACAGGCTTCTCCTGCACACGGTGTAGACAGACCTTGAAGAAAGCCAGTTGTGCTTGGTTGTTTTTCCAGCTCTGTGAGTTGGGCTGATAAAAGCTAAGGCCTCTCCCTGCAAACTCCACACTCTTTGGGGGTTTTTCTTTGGGATATTAGTTCCTCATCAGTAAGCAGGAAGATAGAGCCCATCCCTCTTTACAGCATTGCAAGGCAGAGTTTAAGGTGGACAGATGTTTTGAAGGAGAAGGGATATCTGACATGGAATTTGGAGAGGGAGGTGCTGGCAGTAGGAAGGGCCACCAGGTTTCCAGCGTGCCATTCTGGAGTATGCATGAGGAAAGGTTTGTCACTGTCACTTGGCCCTTGGTCCTAACAAGCTGCTTGTTCCCACAGGCTTTACCATCACTGTGTCACCTCCTTTTGGGGTTCCTGCTTTTGTCAGGGATCCTGCTTGTGAAATCTCACAGGATTGAACTGTCCCTGGAGCCCCAGCCACAAGATAGTGCCCCAGGGCTTGGGGGGGACTTAGAGCAGAGGTGGCTCCTGCTCTGCCCCCTCCATGGCTGCTCACACAGGGAGGGCTGAGCGCCTCTCAGAGCAGCTCTGGAAATGATGCTGTTCACAGTTTGAAGCATCTTCCAGTTGACTTTCAAACATCACGCTGTCAGCTTGCTGTGGGTCATCCCTGTAGCCTGGTGCGCCTGTATCTACCCAAACTAACTTCAACTAGCCTTGGAAGCAGGGTGTGAAGGACTGGCTGTGTTGGTGAAGACCAGGTCTGCCAAGCTCCATCTCTCTTAGAGAGGCTATGTGTAACCAACATGTTGAGGATGTTCCCTTTGTGGTTGCCCATCCCAGCAACCTCCACTGAGAAACCTGAGCAAGGTGCCATACCCTCAGCTTCGTGTTTAAATAGCCAGGGTGGCTTTATCCCAAGTCCTCACTGTCCTGTGCATTGGGGAGGCTGCACCTTGAGTGCTGGGTCCAGTTCTGGGCTCTTCACCATCAGAAGGACATTGAGGTCCTGGAGCGAGTCCAGAGAAGGGCAACCAGGCTGGGGAAGGGGCTGGAGGGCAAATCCTCTAAGGAGCGGCTGAGGGAGCTGGGGGTGTTCAGCCTGGAGAAGAGGAGGCTGAGGGGAGACCTTCTCCCCACCTACAACTACCTGAGGGGAGGTTGTGGGGAGGTGGGGGATGGTCTCTTCAGCCAGGGGACAGGAGATGGGACAAGGGGAAATGGGCTCAAGCTGCCCCAGGGCAGGGTCAGCTCAGCTGGGAGGGAAAAGTTCTTCCCTGGCAGAGTTGTGGGGCTGTGGAACAGGCTGCCCAGCAAGGGGGTTAAGTCACCATCCCTGGGTGTGTTTACAAGGTGGGTAGATGAGGTACTTAGGGATATGGTTTAGGATAGGACAGGAATGGTTGGACCTGATGATCCTAAAGGTCTTTTCCAACCTCGTGACTCTGTGACTGATTCTGTGTCCCCGGCTTCTCGCCTGGGCTCTGCATTTCCACACCGGGCCCTACACACGGCCTTACCACAGGTGCACTGGGCTATGTTTGAAATATACCCATCATTAGATCCAGCTCATTACCAGGATCAATCCCCACTGCTTTAAACCCAGGCCTCCACAAGCCTGGGAAAGCCGGGAGCGCTGTGACACTGCCACTGGCTTGCTCTGAAGCAGGGAGCGCTAGGCCCGCTCTGGCCTTTGGGGTGTCCTTGTCACTTTTGACGCCACACAACGTTCATGTTTCTGTGGCAATGAACCAAAAGAATGAGGGGAAGTGCTTCCAGACTCATTTTTAACGAAGATCCTGACGTGTGGACAGATCCTTTGTCCAGATACCAATGTATTTATGCCGGTGGCACCTTGCCATTCATACAGCCACGCACAGGCTTTGTAACGCGATAGCAGCGCGTCCAAGTAAACCTGGAGTACAAAGGACTGAGAGAGCAGGGTTTGGCCTTTCCTTCCCCTGTTCTTCATGCGGTTGTACTGGCTGAAACCAGCTGGGGAGAGGTTGCCTTTGGTATTCTTTGAGGGTTTTTTTTCTTGAAGAGGAACAGTAGGCTCCAATATTTGGTGTTGGTTTCACACCCTGTTGTGTGGGGGGTGCTGGGGATGATGGAACCCTGAGCTTCTCCACAGTCAAGATGCTGGGAAGAGTTTGAAACTCCCAGCTTTCCTCTTTTGTCACAAAGACTTATCTGAAGGAATTTGTACTATTTTTACTGTTTGTTTTTGTTTCTCCCCTCCCCTTTTAACTCTGCACCTTCACGTTTTCAGCAGGCCCTGTCACTGGGGTATCTCCATTTGGACTTTGAAACAGATGACTCGGCTTCCTGGTTGTTTAGAATAGTTTTAAGTTATTTTTGCTCTCCAGCCCCATTTTCTATCATCATGCTGCAATTACTGGAGTGCCAGCTCTGCAGGGGAACACTTGCTTCTTTTAAACAAATGGTTTCCTTTGGAATTAAAGAACAAAAAAAAATAGTTTATGGAAACATTTCTGTGGGCCTTTGATTATTAATTTATTAGGAAGGCTCTAATTCTATCTTACAAAAAGAACCAAACCCTGAAATCTTAATTTTAGAAGACCTAAATTTGGAGGCAACTTTTGAACCCCCCAGTAGTTTCTTTAACATGGACTTTGGTGTCTCTTTTTAAATGGCTGATCTGCCTTGTGCTGCTTGGTTATGTGGTTAATCCTGTTGGGCCTGATCTGATCTGTCTGGCACTGGAGAGAAGGGAGCAGAGCTGAATGTTGGTGTGGGAGATCTGATCTCAGGAGGGAGGGAGGGCAGTGTTGCCCTGGGGCGATGGGGCTGGCTGACACCCCTTGCCCCCTGAGCTGCTGCCAAAGCCACAGGCTCAGTCCCTGGGTTTCAGGGATCCTACCTGCACTGGGAAGGGCTTTGTCTGTTTTCTCCACTTAATAATAAGAAAATAATTTTTTTAAAAAATAAGGGAAAAATGTTTGCTGACATGTTGGATCCATAAATGTGATTTTTAAGCTGTTGGAGCTGTGTTTGGAGACTGCTCAGACCAAGCTGGCTTCCAACAGGGGTCTTGCAGCCCTGCCCAAGGCATTTTTGGTCCATTCACGTGGGCTGAAGTAAGGCCTAGTTGCTGTTTATTCAGCAGTAAGGTGTGTTGGTACCTGCTTTGGAGGTGACGTGCCACCTCCTCCTGCCCTGGCTCTCAGGGATGGATGTGCTGGCTCTGCTTTGCTGGGAGAGCAGAGCCCAAGTGTCTGCTGAGAAAGGGGATGGGGAGGGCTGGCTCTTGATAGGTTCAAGTGCCTATGTGTAAATCCCTGCCTTTGAGCTGTGGAGGGATTGACCCCCACAGCAGAAGACCCTCACCACAAAGGATTTCTCCCCTGCCAGTGTGAGGGGAAACCCTCCTCACCACCACGATTTGAAGTGCTGCGAATGGAGGAGCTCAAAGCGCCCGCTCCCTGGGGTGCAGAATAAACCTTGCCAGGCTGTGCCTGTCCCTGGGCCCCCACGGGACCCTGCTGAGACCATCGTGCAGGGCAGGGGTCTCCCAGGGGCTAACCCAAGCAGAGGGGAGACTGGAGAGGGCTCCAAATTGCCTGGGGCTGTGCTGGCTGCTGGGCAAGTTGATGGCTTTCAGCCAGGGGTAAGGATGGTCCCCAGCCTTTCCCTCGGGCCCTGGGAAGGGGAAGAGGAGGGCTGTGTTCCCAGGGATTTTTTAGGGTATTGCTGGGATTCTTTTGCAGGGAGGGAGCCATGCAGCAGCAGTATGCTTGGCCTTAGGGTGGATTCCTTTCTCATGGCTCTTGAGGAGCCTCTTGGCTGTAGCTGGGAAGGGGTTAAAGCTTCATGGCTGGCCTGGGAGCTGCTGCTGGCTGCCTCCGTTCCCCTTCCGGGGCTGCTGGGCTGAGGTTTGCTGGTATGCGTGCAATGCGGCGCCGGCCAGCCTAGAGCACCCAGCCCTCTCTGGAGCTCTGCGAGAGCCTTCCCGGCATGGCCTCCCCTCCCCTGGCTCGTTCCTTCAGCGCTGAGTGATGGGGCTGGGGATCAGGGACCTGCTGGGAGAGCAAAACCAGGGGCCAGAAGAGATGGGTTGAAAAGGAGTTGAGCTGCAAAGCCTGAGCTCTGCTGCTCCGCTCGCCCGCGATGCTCTCATGCAGGGGAGCGACTTTGGGCACGTCCTTGTGCTGGCCTGAGGTTTTCTAGCTCATCTCTGCTCGTGTCTTCAGCCCTGCGATGCCACAAGCTGTGGGGATGGGAAGGTGGCAAAGGGCTTTGGCTGCTTCAGCAGGGTTAAACCTGACAGGGGAGCTGTGTTTTGTGCACACTCCTGCTTCCCAGGGCAGGGGAGAGGGTTTAATGCAGACGCAGGCAGGAGCTGGAAAAATTGCAGCCACAGCAGTAGTATTCAAGCTGAAACGTGGTGAGAAGCCTTGGAGGGAGATGCAGACTTGCAGGGAGATGCAGATCGCCTGGAGTTCTCTCTCTGCAACAAAAATTTATGTCCCTTATATAACTGGAGAAAAGCAAACAAAGAAACTTGTCTCCAAGTGGGAACATCATGTTACTGGGAGAAATCCCACAGCAAGAGCGAGACCTCGGATTCACTGGCAGGGCTATTAACTCTTCAGCAGAAGGGCAGTGCTGTTATTGCTAAACTGAAACAGCTCCTGAGTATCCCTAAGGGATTCTGTGTTTGGGGGGGTCCCTAATTTAGGCAAATGGCAGGACTACCTTTTTCCTCTGGAGCTTTTTTGGGGTTCAGTGAGGGCTGCTTCTGCTCAGGGGCAGCTGGCTTTGCCGTGCTCCCTCCCTGCTCTCCCAGCAGCCCAAACTGGTGTGTGTGTCCCTAATTTAGGCAAATGGCAGGACTACCTTTTTCCTCTGGAGCTTTTTTGGGGTTCAGTGGGGGCTGCTTCTGCTCAAGGGCAGCTGGCTTTGCCTTGCTCCCTCCCTGCTCTCCCAGCAGCCCAAACTTCTGCTGTCAGGGAAGGGCTGTGCTTTACCTTTGATCTTCACCTGACATTGGCAGGGACCCGTCTTGCAGAGCTGAGGCTGTTACACGCTGCTAATTTTGGAGTCTCAGATAACAGAGCCTCTCCAAAACTGTCACTGGGGGCTGTTTGTGGGGTGAGTTTGACCCCACTGAGCTCTGCTGGGTGGTGGGTCCTGCGGGAGGAGGCCCTGGTGCCTGGGGGAGGTGGCATGCTGCAGCACTGGGGAGGCTCATGGACCAGCTTCTCACAGAATCACAAGGTTGGAAAAGACCTTTGAAGATCATCAAAAGTCCAACCGATCCCATCCTAAGCTAAACCAGATCCCTGAGCACCTCATCTACCCTTCTAAACACCCCCAGGGAAGGTGACTCAGCCCCTCCCTGGGCAGCCTGTGCCACAGCCCCACAACTCTGTCAGTAAAACAGTGTCTTCTAATGTCTAATCTAAACCTGCCCTGGGGCAGCTTGAGCCCATTGCCCCTCGTCCCATCTCCTGTCACCTGGCTGAAGAGACCATCCCCCACCTCCCCACAACCTCCCCTCAGGTAGTTGTAGGTGGGGAGAAGGTCTCCCCTCAGCCTCCTCTTCTCCAGGCTCAACACCCCCAGCTCCCTCAGCTGCTCCTCAGAGGATTTGCCCTCCAGCCCCTTCCCCAGCCTGGTTGCCCTTCTCTGGACTGGCTCCAGGACCTTATTGTCCTTCTTAAGGTGAGGAGCCCAGAACTGGACCGAGCACTCGAGGTGTGGCCTCACCGATGCTGAGTACAGGGGCACTATTACTTCCCCAGACCTACTGGCCACACTGGTTTTGATACAAGCCTTGAACTACCCCAAACTGACAAATAAAGTCACAGAATCACAAGGTTGGAAAAGACCTTTAAGATCATCAAGTCCTTGGCCCTTGGTTGCCCTGGACTGTCAGGCTGATGCTGAACCAGGGTCAGTCAAAAAGAGAATAAATGTGTGTGTGTGTGTGTGTGGGGGGGGGTGTTGTTTTGGATTATGTTTATGCCATAACTTTCTCATTAACTCAAATTAAGATAAAAAAGGAAATAGATTTAACCAGGGAGGTGCAATAGACCTGTGGCACTAGACTTGATTGTGAGGAGGTTTTTTATTTCTCTGCAGGCAATTATCAAGTTCATCCCCTTTGGTATGAGCCTAATACCAACATGTTCACTAATATATTTATACTTGCCCAGCAAGGACTTGTTCAGTAAGTTCATAGAATCAAAGAATCACAGAGCTGTAGGGGTTGGAAGGGCCCTGGAGAGCTCCTGGGGTCCAACCCCCCTGCCAAAGCAGCTCCCCAGCTCATACTGCACAGGTCGGTGTCCAGATGGGGCTGGAATCTCTCCAGAGAAGGAGACTCCACACCCCCTGGGCAGCCTGTCCCAGGGCTCCCTCACCCTCACTGGGGAAAAGTTCCTCCCCATGGTGCTCTGGAACTTCCTGGGCTCCAATTTGCAGCCATTGCCCCTTGTCCTGTCCCCACAGACACTGAAAAGGGGCTGGCCAATTCCCCCTGCACCCCATGCTTCAGATATTGATAACCATTGATTAGGTCCCCCCTCAGTCTTCTTCTCTCCAGGCTGAACAGCCCCAGCTCTCTCAGCCTTTCCTCACAGGATAGATGCTCCAGGGCCTTCATCATCTCCATAGCCCTTCTCTGGACTCTCTCCAGGAGATCCCTGTCCTTTTTATCCCAGGGAGCCCAGCACTGGACACAACACTCCAGGTGGGGCCTGAGCAGGGCAGAGCAGAGGGGGAGGATCCCCTCCTGTGACCTGCTGCCCACACTCCTCCTGATGCCCCCAGGATCCCATTGTCTCTCTCAGCCCCAGGGCACACTGCTGGCTCATGGCCACCCTGTCACCCACCAGCACCCCCAGGTCCTTCTCCACAGAGCTCTTCTCCAGCAGGTCACCCCCAGCCTGTCCTGATCCATGTGGTTGTTCCTCCCCAGGTGCCAGACTCTCCACTGGCTGTTGTTGAATCTCATCTGGTCTCTCCCTGCCCAGCTCTCCAGCCTGGCCAGGTCTTGCTGAATGAAAGTTGGTTTTCTGCCTTGTCAAACTCCACTGCCTCTTGTTTTCCTGTTTCTCCAGCAAGGTGGGGTGTGGTGGGACCAGTTTCTGGGTGGAAATCCCAGTGTTCCTTCTTTGAGATTCCCACCACAGCTTTTCCACAGGGGCATCACTAGTGAAAAGAAAAACAAACAAACAACTAATCCTTTTAAAAAGCTGTAAAAATCCAATCAGAATTTAATGAACAGCCCAAAATGTTTCTGAGTTTGTCACTTGCTATTTGGGATGGGGGCCACTCTTGTGGGTGTGGGTGATGAACTCGCCCTCCCTGATCATTTGTGCTTGTAAATCCCCAGCAGCTGTGGCAGAGGGGTGGGATTGTGGTGCAGGAGCTCAGCTGGTGCATGTTGCCAGCATAGTCTTACTTTGGGGGGGGTTTGCTTCCCTTTGTTGAGGGGAACAGGGCCTCTGCGATGCAGTCAGTGCATGTGTGTCTCTCCTTCTCTCTCCATTTGTCCCCACCTCCCCCTGTTTTCTACCCAGTGATGAGTTGCAGTTGTGTTTGGCTGAAGGGTAGAGCTCCTGTATGGCTCCCACAAGCCTTGTGAAGATGGGTGGGTGGGTAAAGGGGAGGCACTTCAGCACTTGGTAGCTGCATGGGAGCTCAACCCTTAGGAGACACCAGAGAATCCACATTAGAAAAGCCACCAGCTGTTTCATTTGCCTTCCCACCCCGAAACTGCCCTGCTTGGAGGGGCTGGGGGTGGGAGAGAAGCAGAGGTGAGTTAAAGCTGCTGGGCTTGGGGGACCTGGAAGTTTCTGGAGGTTGGTGGGGAAGGTTCCCAGAGAGCCAGGCAGATGGAAAGGGGAGGGGGAGGGAAAGGGAATGGGAAGGGGAGGGGAAGGGAGGGGGAGGGAATGGGAAGGGAAAGGGAGGGAAAGGGAAGGGAGGGAAAGGAAATGGGAAGGGAAGGGGAGGGGAAGGGAGGGGGAGGGAAAGGGAAGGGAAAGGGAAAGAAAGGGGAAGGGAAAGGGAGAGGAAAGGGGAGGGGAAGAAAAAGGGAGGGAAAGGGAAAGGGGAGGGGAGGGGAGAAAGGAAAGGAAAGGAGAAAGGCTCAGTCAACAGGAGGTGGTGCCTGCAGTAACAGGACATGATGCTTGAGCAGGAGGTATGTCGAGTTGTCTGTCTGCAGCCTCAAGACCTTCAGGGCTGGATGGATGAACTTGCAAGCTCCTGGCTTTCCAGAGGGGACCATTACAGGATGAAACTAGGAGGATGTGATGCAGAGAGAGGCAAGTGGTGATGCATCCTGGTGTCCCTTGCAGGCTTGGAGCATACCAAGGTGTTTGTCCTGGTAGACCCCATCCTGGCCTGATCTTGGACCAATCTGTTGTCCACCTTCCCTCTCCAAATGCACCTAGTGGGTTTATTTGGCACTGTGGTTGGGAAGTGAAACCTGACACAAGTAAATATGTTGACAGGCTGTTTTCAGCCAGCAGGGAATGTAAATTATCTCATTTGAACAAGGCTAATGCAGAACCAAGCCATTGGTCCCAAATATCCCTTCTAAGTGCAGATGAGAAATATTCATGGCATCTTCACTCCCAGAATATTGCTTTTATCTTTGTGGTTCCTTGAGTGGCAATATAAAAGTTACTGATTTTGCACTTTTTATGCATCTGAACCTGCAGACTTTGAAATCAGTAGGTTTGCCTGCGTGCTTTGCCTCGTTAGAGCCATACCCTTGCAGGAACCTAGGAATCATAGAATCATAGACTGGCCTGGGTTGGGAGGGACCCCAAGGGTCACAGAGCTCCAACCCCCCTGCCACAGGCAGGGACACCAACCTCAGGCCTGGAGCTACACAAGGTTGCCCAGGGCCCCATCCAACCTGGCCTTGAACACCCCCAGACACAGGGCACCCACCCCCTCTCTGGGCAGCCTGTTCCAGCCCCTCACCACTCTCTCTGTAAAGAACTTCCCCCTAATATCCAATCTAACCCTTCCCTCCTTCAGCTTTAATCCATCCCCCTTGTCCTGCCATTGTCTGTCCTTTAACAAGCTGATTCCCCTCCTGTGTCTCTGCTCCCTTCAGGGACTGGCAGGCTGCAATGAGGTCCCCCCACAGCCTTCTCTTCTCCAGGCTGACCCAGCCCAGCTCCCTCAGCCTCTCTTTGTAGGGCAGCTGCTCCAGCCCTCTGAGCATCTCCGTGGCTCCTCTGACCCCTCTCCAACAGCCCCACATCTTCCTTGTGTTGGGCCCCAGCTCTGGACACAGGATCCAGCTGGGGGAGGGCAGAGCAGAGAGGGACAATCCCCTCCCTGTCCCTGCTGCCACCCCTCTGCTGATGGAGCCCAGGATCCCATTGGCCTTGGGAGCTGCCAGAGCCACTGCTGCTCATGGGGAGTTTCTCATCCCCCACAATCCCCAGGTCCTTCTCACAGGGCTGCTCTCCAGCAGCTCTTCTCCCAGGCTGTATCTATGTGCTGATGCGAAGTCAAATGTCTGGGCCAGGCACTTCTGGCTCTGTGGGATGGCAGCAGAGGGATGGAGCAGCCTTGGGGAGAGGGAGGGATGCACAGAGGAAGGGGAGGATGGAGCCTGCGATGAGGAGGAGGATGTGGAGAAGCTTTGTGAGGCAGGACAGATCCAGGGTTACATCCCTTGGGCTGCCAAACGAGGTGCTGGGTGCTAATCCCCAAAGGCAGCCTCACCAGAGATGGGAAGGAGCTCACAGCCCTGTCCTCACACTGTCTCCCAGTTTAGCCAGCCACCCTCACTGCAGCAGTCCCTGTCCCACCTGAAGCCCAGGAATTGGGGTGTACTTAACCACACTCTTCAATTCAAGCATGCACCCACAGGCTGCTTTCCTCACTGGAGCTGAGGGATGAGCTCAGGGTCAGCACATGAGTAGCTGCTTCCAGCAAAGGGCAGTTCTCTGAACTGGGGCCTGTTCCAAGCCCCCTTAGCCCAAACCTGGGGAGTGCACTGGGGTGTCCCTGTGCTCTTACACCCCCTCCTCCAAACCCAGACAGAGCCCACTGCTCTTCTCCCACTCTGTATCTCTGGCTGGGATTCTTCCAGCCCAAGTCACCGCAGCAGGTCAGATTGTCTCCAACCCTTGGCTGTGTTTGCAGGAGGATATCTCTGTGGCTTTTCCTTTCTTTTTTCTTTTTTTTTTTTTTGTGCTCCCTAACAGGGTTTTGTATTTTTTTTTTCCCCCCTTTAAGAACTCAGAAGATTGATTCCCTTGCAGGGCTCATCGCTGAGGCGAGCCATGTCCAAATGGTTTGCACGTCTGCATTTTTTACTGCTCTCCCTTTAATATGTATGCAAATGCAGTCTCTCCTGTCCTCACTCTCTGTGTGGGTTTGCACAGTCAGGAGCACATTCCCATTACTGCTGCCCATCTCCTGCTCTGCTCTGCATTTGAGGAGACTGCCTTTGAAACGCTGAGAGATGGAGGTGCAAGAGGAAAAAAGAGAAGAGAAATGAAGGATTTCCTCCCCTCCCCTTAATTTCTTTGCTGGGGAGGGGAAACTAGAGGGAAGGAGCTTGTAAATATATGCAAAATTGTTTATTGGGAGAAAGGCAGTGAAGGGGAGGGTTTGGGGCTGAGTTGGGGGCTCCAACTCACTGAGTGTATTCCATATGCTGTTCCATTTTCAGAGCGTTGGCTCAAGAGGGGCTTAGCTGGAGGTTAGGGGCAAATCCAAGCCTTGGCAATCATCTGGTGATAGTGGAAATATTCAGCTTTTTCTCCTGATAAATAGACACATGTTAGAACTGGAGTCAGGGTCTCAGGCCTGGAAAGCAATGTTAGCTTTCTATTTTTGTTAATTTTATTTTTAAATAAATAAGGAGTGAGGAGTCTAGAGTTGTTCCCTGCAAAAGGGGCAGCCTGTGGCTGCTGCTGCTGCTGCTGCTGCTGCTTTCTTTTCCTTCCTTTTTTAATTGCTGTATTTTTCCAAAGCACTTCAAACCTGACACCCATGAAACTTGGCCACTCACATACCCAGGGCTGTGTTTGTAGAAGTAAAATGAGAAATTCTGTGCTCCAGCTAAGGGAAGCATCTTTGGAAGCCTAGCCAGGAGTGGGGGAGATCTGGAGAAGGACCTGGGGGTGCTGGTGGGTGACAGGGTGGCCATGAGCCAGCAGTGTGCCCTGGGGCTGAGAGACAATGGGATCCTGGGGGCATCAGGAGGAGTGTGGGCAGCAGGTCACAGGAGGGGATCCTCCCCCTCTGCTCTGCCCTGCTCAGGCCCCACCTGGAGTGTTGTGTCCAGTGCTGGGCTCCTTGGGATAAAAAGGACAGGGATCTCCTGGAGAGAGTCCAGAGAAGGGCTATGGAGATGATGAAGGGCCTGGAGCATCTCTCCTGTGAGGAAAGGCTGAGAGAGCTGGGGCTGTTCAGCCTGGAGAGAAGAAGACTGAGGGGGGACCTAATCAATGGTTATCAATATCTGAAGCATGGGGTGCAGGGGGAATTGGCCAGCCCCTTTTCAGTGTCTGTGGGGACAGGACAAGGGGCAATGGCTGCAAATTGGAGCCCAGGAAGTTCCACAGCAACCTGGGGAGGAACTTTTCCCCAGTGAGGGTGAGGGAGCCCTGGGACAGGCTGCCCAGGGGGTGTGGAGTCTCCTTCTCTGGAGAGATTCCAGCCCCATCTGGACACTGACCTGTGCAGTATGAGCTGGGGAGCTGCTTTGGCAGGGGGGTTGGACCCCAGGAGCTCTCCAAGGCCCTTCCAACCCCTACAACTCTGTGACTCTGTGATTCTGTGATCTTACTCTCTCCAAGGGTTGGTACTTTTTTAAAGCCAATGCTGTTTGAAGTCACAGATCTCCAGTTGCTGCATCTTCTTGGGAAGGCTGAGGAGGTCCTTGCTCTTGGTGTGGGAACAGTGGATGACATATCCTGCTATCACCCATCTAACTCCAGAGGGGAGACAGAGGTTCATGCTGCATCCCACCCCCCTTTGGTGAAATTTAGGTCCTTTACATACAAAAAGGTACCATTTTTCAGGTGTATTTTAGGCCCTTCAAATCATTCATGACAAAAAACCTTTCAAACCTGGCTGCTTTCTGAACCCCATCACAGAGTGCCCAAGCCTTAATTCAGCAAGGAGGGAGGGAGCTGGACCCTGTGCCCTAGGGTGGGGCGGTGACTGAGGGCAGCTGCCTGCTCCTTGTGCCCCCCTGGAGCAGGGATAATATATCTGAAACCAGATCTTTTCCCATCTCTTCCAGGAGCTCACAGGCAAAGCACTTTCCTTTCTAGAAGCCAAAAGGGCCCTGTGAGCTGGGAAAGCCCCTCTGCTGTGGCAGGGGCTTGGAAGATGTGTTTACTTTTCCATCTCCAAGTTTTTCAAGAGCCTTCCTGGTGTCCTTGGGCGTTGTGAAAGCTCTTTCCAGGCAGGAGCACAGCTATGCCCGTGCTGGGTGACAGGCAGGAGCCACGGCAGCCACAGACCTTGTGCTGGGCTTTCTGGTCTGTGAAACTCAGACCTTGGCTCTGCTTGTGGGCACAGGGTAAGAGGGACCAAGGGGGTGATGTTCAGGAGGGTGTTTGGTGTTTTTGGAGGTGCTCAGCTCCTGTGGTGATGTGAAGGAGCTGGTTTCTTTTCATGCTGCTGGGGTGATGAGCATTTAGGGGCTGCCTGCTCCTGCCTCTACCTCCCCCATGCTCTGGGCAACCCCCCTCCCTTGCAGTCTTGAGACATGCAGGAGCTGCTGGCAGAGGTGGGTCCACAACCCACATTTAGGGCTGACTGATGCAAAGGGCTGTTCATTCTGCTTCTCCTGTTCCCAGCACCTTTGGGAGCCTCATCCTGTCCCACACCAACAGCTGTGGTGTTGGAGGGGGTGAGTGAGGGGTGCTGCCAGGAGCAGCTCCAGCTCTCCTGTTCTCAGCTCTCCCTGAGTTCCCCTCCATCCCTGTCTGCTGCCAGGTAAACACCTCATGCCACCCTGACCTCACCCTGGTGGGTTTGTGCTGCTTCTGATCACAGACTCCAAACTTCCCCTGTTACTGCTGCTTTTTTAACAGCCTCTTTTTTTATTGCTGAGCAGCTTCGTGGAGCCTTTCTACTTCCTTCATCTCTAAATTGTCCTCTACATAACGAAGGGACCGTTCCCCACCACGTTTTGATGTGTTTGTCGCCCAACAGATGTCTGGGTGGTTAAAGTGCCCCCTGAGTACAAGTATCCTGTGTTTGTGAGCTCTTTGATAGTTGGTTCAGGAATCTTTTTGTTCTTTCTTTCTCTCCTCCAGTCCTGGGGGTGTGTAGCAGATGCCTGCTGCAGTCTCTCCTTTGTTTTCTGCTCCTGATATCCGTGTGCCCACAGTGTAACTGCTCTACCCTCTCCTCTATCAAACTAGATTATCTCCTTCTTGTAAGTCCTTTCAGCACATGTGGCTGTGCAAAGGCACTATTGGCATGGTGTGGTGTTGCCAATGGTTGTGGTGGTGTGTGCCTGTTGCTCGCACCTCTTATTCTCCATCGAGCCTTTCCATCACGCCTTTCTGCCCAGAGAGGGGGTGGGTGCCCTGTGTCTGGGGGTGTCCAAGGCCAGGTTGGATGGGGCCCTGGGCAACCTTGTGTAGCTCCAGGCCTGAGGTTGGTGTCCCTGCCTGTGGCAGGGGGTTGGAGCTCTGTGACCCTTGGGGTCCCTCCCAACCCAGGCCAGTCTATGATTCTATGATTCTATGACCTTAGGACCAAGCTGTATGTAATGGTACCAGCAAAAGCCAGGCCAGCTAACTCCTCTTCCTGTTTGCAGCCAGATCTCAACACCCCTCAAATCATAACACCCCTCAAATTATCTCAGCCCCCCTCAAATCTTAGCCCCCCTCAAATCTCAACACCCCTCAAATCATCTTAACACCCCTCAAATGTCAGCCCCCCTCAAATCTCAACACCCCTCAAATCTCAGCCCCCCTCAAATCATCTTAACACCCCTCAAATCTCAGCCCCCCTCAAATCTCAGCCCCCCCTCAAAACTCAACACCCCTCAAATCTCAACTGCCACATCACCCTGTGTGGGAACCCCCAGCCCATTTTGTCCTGATGCTCTGCTTCATGTCACTACAGCCCTCATGCCATCACTCTTCCTTCCTGCTGTCTCCAGCATCTCCTCTTGAGTCCTGGACTTGGCTGGTGACACCTAAACTTCTTCTTGGTGTGACAGGATGCTCTTTACCTTGACTCCCTGCCTTTCCACTGGCTTTCCCCATTTCTACATCTGATCCAGAAAAATCTCTTTGTTATTCTGTCCTTCCTCCCCATCACCAACCTGTGTTTCTGTTCAATCTTTCATGAAAAGGTCTAAGACTGAAGGTGAAATGTGATAACAGCCTTCAAAAATATGTCAGTGGCAGCTGCAAACAGGAGAGGAATAAACGATTCTTCGTGTCCTGTGGTGGGTAGGACAAGAAATTATGGGCTTAAAGTGTAGCACAAGGGAGATTTAGGTTTGATGTTTGGATATCCTGGGGGTGAAGCACTGGAGGAGGCTGCTGGGGAGTCACTGGAGGGGCAGGTCAGATGAGCAGCTGTCAGGGGAGGCTGAAGGGGAGTCGAGGGGATAGCAGGGTGATCCAGGAGATCATTTTTCATCCTCTCCAGCCCGTTCACCTCCCCTTCCATATGCTGGAAGCCTCCAGCTAGGCAAGGGGCTTTTTGTGGCTTGCTCAGCCAGGCTCATGCCTTTCTCTCTCCTTGGTTTTTGTCTCTATTGCAGCAGTTCTGGCAAATGCAGTTGCAGCAAGGCTGGAAAAAGCCACAGCAAGCCTCCCCTCTCAAAACCTTTCCTTTGTGCTTGGTGGCTCTTTTCAAACCTCATATTGCTGGTGGGAGATGATGGCAGCTGGGCAACAGTGACCAAAACAAATGCTTTGCTGCACCCAGAAGGGGCCTGGGGGCAGCTTTGGGGATGCTGCTGCTAGACACCCTTGATGGGAAGCTGCTGCCAGCGTGGCACTGGGGTGTGCTGGGCATGTGCTGGTGTGGAGGTGGAGATGTGAAGGTGAGGATGGCTCCTGGAAGTGCTGTCCCAGCTGGTGGTGTGGGGCTCCCGGTCAGCTCGGCTCTTTGGCTGGCGGTGGGGGTGCAGGAGTGTGGGCAGGAGGGAGAGGTGTCACTGCCTGCTTCTGTGAGCCAGCCCTCAGCCCAGGAAGCAGGGGGAGCCAGGGAAGCAGGGGGAGCCAGGGATGCAGGGGGAGCTGGGTTGCAGGGCTCCTTGCAGAGCCCCCCCATGCCCAGCTCCTCAGAAGGACGCTGCGGGGCAGCCAAGGGGAAACTGCTGGCTTTGCCACAACCAAATCTGGGGGCTCCATCCAAATGTGGGGTACAGTGCAAGAGCAGCCACGCTGTCTCTGACACCTCTGACCAGGAGGTCACCAAGTCCCCTGGATACCTTCAACACCCACCTCCCCTGACCCTTCCCCATCTGGCACCACCGTGGCCATGTCAGGGTGCAGTTGCATCCACGCTGTGTCCCTGCTTTCCTCCCCAGTCCTCCCTGCCTCCTCTCCCTGGGGTGCTGTGGGGGTCCAGGTCAGCTGTGACCACCCCCCACTCCCCCCTTTCACCCAGCCTGCAGCACCATCCCTTTCACAGCTCCCTAGCAGGAGAGGCAGGCAGGGAGAAACAGGCCCATGAATAATTTATTATAACGATGCAAAATAGGGGTTTAAAACTCTCCCCATATAAATATTTATTTTTGACTCGTTAGCACCACAGCCGCCTCCACCCCCCCCCCACACTCCCCCCTCCCCAATCCTTCCCCTTCTCCTTCCCAAAGCCCCCCCCCCAGCCTCGTGGCTATCACGCTGGTTCTCCCAGTCCTCCTTGGCTCTGTCTGTCTGTCTGTCCATCTCTCCCATGCTCGCTCTGCACATGATCTGAGTGAGCCGTGATGCCAAACGCTTCCCAGGGAAGAGGGAAACCCCCCCTCTTAACCCTCTTCCTCACTCACACACACACACAAAACAACAACGGGAGGGGAAGGGAGGGGCGGGGGGAGAGATGGAGAAGCACACACAGGCACACGCACAAAACCCTTTGAAGCCTGAGCAGGGTAAGGGTTGTTTCTGTGGTAACGGCGCGGGGATTGGCGGTGATCGGTGAGGGCCTCCATCCCGCGGCGGTGCTGGGTGATTAATGAGCCGTTGCTGGGCTGTACTGGAGCTGTCGGGCCGGGCTGTGCACCGTGGGGCTGTTCTGACACCGCTGGACCTCGGACAGCTCTGCATCCTTCCACTGCTCACCCTGGGTCTGCCCACATGTCCTCGCACACACACAGGGTGGTGTGAGGTGTTGGTGCTTCAAGGGATGGGACATCCCTCTGTCCCCAGCCCTGTTGGTGCTGGAGCATCCTCGGGGCTCTGGCCTTCATCCCACTGCCTGACCTTGCTCCTCTGCATCAAGATCAGTGTCGGGGGTGGTCCAGCATCTCCCCGCTGCAGGGACAGTCAGAGCACTGTCCTGTCTGGTGGGTGCATTTTGGGGAGCATCACTCACAGCCTCACCTCAACACCTGCCCTCAGCCCCATTGCTGCTTGCAGCTCCCCATCCCCCTCCCACCCCCACAGCTTCCCAAGGTGGCTCATGGCTGAGCAGAGACCAGGACTGTGCCATCCCCATCCCACATCCAGCCTTCCTCAGTGCCACCACCCCTTGATCCAGGTGTCACCGGGCTGTTGGTTCCACCTCCCAGCGAGAGCTGCAGCTCCCCAGGAACCTGCCATCTCAAGGAGCTTTGAAACTCACCTCTCCACGCTCTCTATTTTGAAAAGGCAAAGGAGAACCAGGCATCGCTCACATCTCTTGGGCGAACAATAATAATGAGTGAGTTTCAAATCTCTTTTCCCCCAAAATAGCCAAACCAGAACACGCACAGCCTTCCCGAGCCGCTGCCTCAAACAGATGTGCTGCCAGTGAGGCAGCTATTTATAATGTGCAGCGTTCCCTTTTCAGCCGCAGCGACTCCAGCCCTCGGCTCTCGCGCTCGGCAGCTCCTTTTGAAGCCTGGAGCTCTAATCCAGGGACTGTTCCTGGTGCTGCTAAAAAATCTCCTCGTAAACCCACCAGGACGCCGGAGCCCTGCCTGCTGTCTGCCTTCAAAGGGGGTTTATCATCCCCTGAGGCTGCTGGGATGGGACCATACCATCCCTGGATATCCCAACTGGGA
Organism: Laterallus jamaicensis coturniculus; assembly: GCA_022605575.1. NCBI lineage: Eukaryota > Metazoa > Chordata > Aves > Gruiformes > Rallidae > Laterallus > Laterallus jamaicensis. The sequence continues at coordinate 10,404,140 of JAKCOX010000022.1, forward strand.
TGGGACGGCAGTGGGATCTAGTTGGGCTGCGTGTCCCTGATGCCCCCATGGCTGCAGCTCTGTAGAGGGCTGGAGCCTCAAAGCCTTTCCCAATCCCTAATTTGAGAGGTTTTGTCACACAGAGGACAAGGCAGGGGGTGTCAGGATGCTGTCGCTGGTCAGGGGGATGGGCTGATGTGGGATGGAGCCTGGTGGGTTTCATCTGATCCTCCCCAAATGGGAGGCACAGCACGATGGCCTGGGGGATGCAAGGGTGTGGGAGAAGGAAGAAAACTAAGGATCCAATTAAAAGGGGGGTTTAAGGGTGTTGCCAGTGTTGATGTCCACCTTTGGGGTGGGATGTTTGCTAGCCTGGGGTTCCCACAGCAGCACAGCTGCAGGATGGAGACCTCAGGCTACCCACACACCCAGGGACCGCAGGGATGGGGGGACTCATCGCCCCTATCCCATGAGGGGCCGCATCTCCCAGGTGCTGGAGCACACAGGGCCAAGCATCCCTGCTGCTGCTTCAGCCCCGATGAATAAGCGTGCTGGTATGCTGGGGCGGGGAGCGGGCGGTGAGGCGAGGCTGAGGCAGCCTGCATGTGGAAGCTGTTTACTGCCAGGGCGGCTGCAGGCCCAGGGCGGCTGCAGGCCCAGGGCGGCTGCAGGCCCAGGGCGGCTGCAGGCCCAGGGCGGCTGCAGGCCCAGGGCGGCTGCAGGCCCAGGGCGGCTGCAGGCCCAGGGCGGCTGCAGGCCCAGGGCGGCTGCAGGCCCAGGGCGGCTGCAGGCCCAGGGCGGCTGCAGGCCCAGGGCGGCTGCAGGCCCAGGGCGGCTGGCCTGGCTCTGCCTCCTGCAGCGACGCAGCCGCCCCAACCAGCCCAGCCGGTGTGGCCGCTCTGCGTGGGGCCAGTGTGGGGCTCAGGGGCCCCAGCCCAGAGGGGGTAAAGCAACTGCTGGTGGGGCTGAGGGGTTTGGATCTATCCCATCCCCTGTGTTCTGTTTGCGTTTCTCCTGAGCAGGGTGTTTGGGAGGTGTGGAGATTGCTGGGTTGGAATGGTGGGCTTTGGGGATGGCTTGGATCCTGCTCTCCTGGAGATTGCTGGGTTGGAATGGTGGGCTTTGGGGATGGCTTGGATCCTGCTCTCCTGGAGATTGCTGGGTTGGAATGGTGGGCTTTGGGGATGGCTTGGATCCTGCTCTCCTGGAGATTGCTGGGTTGGAATGGTGGGCTTTGGGGATGGCTTGGATCCTGCTCTCCTGGAGGCTGCTGGGTTGGAATGGTGGGCTTTGGGGATGGCTTGGATCCTGCTCTCCTGGCCCAGAGACTTTGTCCCCAGCCTTGATACGACATGGTCAGATGGGCAGATGGGAGCTGTGGTGATCTGGAAGAAGCTCCCTGCCCTTTGGAAAAGGAGATGCTGAAAAACATCCCCCAGAATGACCTCACATGGGCTGTTCTGGCTTTGGTCACTTGCTGTTTCGCAGGTGCCCTGGGATGGGGTTGTGCAAGGGGGCAGACACCATCCCTTCATCCCCAAGCTCTGTCTTTCAACTTCCAAATCCCATCTTGAGCGTGAGCAGTAGCTTGTCCTCCTGCCTGGTGAGCTCACATCCTGGTCAACCTCAAGGAGATGAAGGTGGAGATTTTAAACCAGCCCCAGGGTGGGAGTTTGGGAAGGAGCTGAGGATGGGCTGCCTTGGCAGGGCTGCTTCACCTCTGCTCTGGATGCGAGCTCCCAGCACAATGGGTCAGCTCAGCTCAGTGGGGACACAGACACAGGTTCCCATGAGGATGGTATCCCCAGCCCAGACTGGAGCCTTCCTGGTTTCCAGTAGTAACAGACAAACCTTTGCTCCTGGAAGAGGGATTGTAATGCAGTCTGTAGCAGTGAAGCCTCTTAAAAGCCAGTCTGGTTGCTGTTGTGTTAATTATTAATAGGATGTGGGGAAGAAAACACTGGAAAACCCCAACTGTTGGAGGCAAGCTGCCACCTCACTGCGTCCAGCAGCACCAGCCTGCTCTCCCCTGACCCGAGGGGACATTCACAGTGTCTGCCTCTTCCAGTGGCTGGTGTTGGTGAAGGAATTTGACCATCTCTCTGAAGACCACAGCAGTCCAAAACTGAGGAGCTGAATGAGTTGTGTGAGTCTTAGCTCAGTCCCCGGCAAAGATTTCCCCTTCTGGAAGGGATGAAGTCCCTTTTGGCAGCATCTCTGCCCAGCAGGACTGGCAAAGTGTTGGAATCACAGGGTCTGCTGGCACAGAGGCACTGAGGATCCCTGTCCCAGCCCAGGGCACCCCACAGAGCTGTGTGGGGAGGAGGGGACCCCGAGATGGTGCTTGGTCCTCACCTGCACAGTGAGTCAGAGCTGGGGGATTTCAGCACAGCTATTCTCCTGAAAAACAAGGCAATGGGGAATTTTCACCCAAAAGCCTTGCAAGCTTGGAGGATTTCTTCCCCCATATCTGACTGTGGGTACCAAGGACATCTCGGTGTGGGGACCTGGGAGGTGTTTCTATGGAAACCCATGGTGTTGCTGCAAGGGGCACCCCATGGCATGGATCCTGCTGCAGAAGCAGTCCTCAGTGAGGGAGGCACCAGCCCAAAGGGGCCCCAGACCAGCAGTGCCCTGGATCCACAGCACACAGCTGGGAGCAGCCTTGTTCTCCCTTGGTCCTCTGTGTGGGGAGGAGATCCCAGACCTATGGGGCAGGCAATGGCTGTCGGTGCCACCAGCCTCCCACCATCCCACCACTCCCTCCAAGAGCCCCCACCTCCCCTGAGTGCTCCTCTCTCCCCTCTCTTTCCCATTCCCCATCCCCTTTCTCTCCCTTTCTTCCCCTTGCTCCACCCCCCTCCAGACTCCTCTGTTGGGCATTGATTTTTCCATCCGTCAGCGAAACGCTTGAGGAAAATGAAAGAGCATCTTCATGATCGATCAGGAGAACTCTTCAGCCTGGGGTCAGGAAGGGTTTGAATCAGCTGCTCCCCTGGCATATAATTACCCCCTTCTCTCCCAAGCTGGGGCTTTTCACATGCCTGTGGGAGCAGCCGTCCCACTGGAGAACACCTCCAGCTTCGATGCTGGGAGAAAGGATCCATGGATATGGTGGGTTTGGCTATTTCCAGAGCTCAGCTTTGGGCTGGGGTCTGTGTGCTGGCGTTGTGCTGAGTGGGTGCAAGCCTGCCTGTGCTTCTCCCTCGCCGGCATCGATCGCCCGCCTGTAGCTAATTCCGTGCGGTGCTTGGTGAGGGTGGGGAGCTTTGAGGCTGAAAGAGGTTTCAAGAAGCTGAAAGAAAAACTAAATCCAATATGAGTTGGGTGTCCAGCTCCCTTCCCTCTCTCTCTCTTTTGAAGATCTCATTTGCAGGGGAGCATCATCATTTAGATGAGATATTAGGGGGAAGTTCTTTGCAGGGAGAGTGGTGAGGGGCTGGAACAGGCTGCCCAGAGAGGGGGTGGGTGCCCCGTGTCTGGGGGTGTTCCAGGCCAGGTTGGCTGGGGCCCTGGGCAACCTTGTGTAGCTCCAGGCCTGAGGTTGGTGTCCCTGCCTGTGGCAGGGGGTTGGAGCTCTGTGATCCTTGGGGTCCCTCCCAACCCATGCCAGTCTATGATTCTGTGATTCTATGATCATCTGGGCTCTGCTGTACATACAGACCACGGGCATCAGCCTGGAGTTGCTGGTGGAAATGCCATCTGGTACCACACCGGCCCCTGAGGTCCCACTGCTCACTGCTCTCCCCCAGAAAGCCAGCAAATAGCTGAGGGAGCTTCTCATTCCACCCTGGGGTAGCTGCATGCAAATGTTGACTACTTCTTCATGGCAACCGGTGTGAGTCATGCTGGGAGCCGGAGGGGAACGTTGGCGCCTGTAGCTTGTGCTCTGCTCTGGACTGTTGCCTGGATCCGGCGGGTTGCTTGTGTGGAGGTGTAGGCACAGTCCTCCCTGCAGCTCCTGCTGGAGCTCTGTCTCTGCTTGGTGGGACGTGCTGGCTGCTTTGCACACGTGTGGCTTCTGGTTCTCGTGGGTGCGGTGGTGGGGTTCAGTGGCCGGAGCGTATCGTCTGTGTGAGTCGCTGAGTTTGGGGCTTGTGACACAGCAGCGAACATAGTATCCTTTGGATTTCTTGGAAGAAGAAGTGATTCTTCCCTCCCTGAGTGTGATTCCACAGCAGCACGGGGGGATGCCAGCCCCAGAGCTGACACTAGGCATCCCAGCACATCATGGAGCTGATAGGCTCAGTGTTGTCCATCTCCACTGACCCTTTGGTTCCCTACTCCCAAATTATCCTCATTTTCCATAGATATTTCCATAGATACTGAGAGTGGTGAGGGGTTGGAACAGGCTGCCCAGAGAGGGGGTGGGTGCCCCGTCCCTGGGGTTGTTCAAGGCCAGGTTGGATGGGGCCCTGGGCAACCTTGTGTAGCTCCAGGCCTGAGGTTGGTGTCCCTGCCTGTGGCAGGGGGTTGGAGCTCTGTGACCCTTGGGGTCCCTTCCAACCCAGGCCAGTCTATGATTCTATGATTCTAACCTGTTTCCAGAGCTAGGTGGAGGGATTTCAGACCTAGGGGGTGCACAACACATGGCTGGTTGGAGCTTGTTGGACCATGCAGAGGTCCCAGAGCTGGGCACAGCAGCTTTCTGTGGTGGGTTGTGCATCTTTGCTAACACCATGCAGTGTGAAAGCATCACTGTGAGGGCAATGGGGAGCACTAAGAGAGTGAGGGGAAAATCACAGAAATCATAGACTGGCCTGGGTTGGAAGGGACCCCAAGGGTCACAGAGCTCCAACCCCCTGCCACAGGCAGGGACACCAACCTCAGGCCTGGAGCTACACAAGGTTGCCCAAGACCCCATTCAACCTGGCCTTGAACACCCCCAGACACAGGGCACCTACCCCCTCTCTGGGCAGCCTGTTCCAGCCCCTCACCACTCTCTCTGCAAAGAACTTCCCCCTAATATCCAATCTAACCCTTCCCTCCTTCAGCTTTAATCCATCCCCCTTGTCCTGCCATTAAAATGCAAGTCTGCTCTTCATCCCTCCTGGCTTCTGGCCCCGGAGAGCCTGGTTGTGGGGTGCACCATCCCACAACTGCATCCACCAGCATCTGCAGCCCTTCAGCCCATGGTCTGGAGGAGATCTGGTAGCTCGTGGGTACCCCATTACGTGGGAGCTCACAGACACCCGATTCCCATTGTGTTTTTCCACACTGAACTGGAACCAAGCCCGAAGCCATGAGGACAAAAAACCAGCGGTAGGGTGAGAAACCAGAGCAACACGTTCCTGCTCCCACTACAGCCAGTTCAGACCAGCCAGACCAGAGCGCTGCAGGAGAAGAACAATGCAAAAGCTCTGGCTTTCTCCCTCCAAACCAGCAGGCTTATGTTTGCTCCAGCCTGGCTGTGCTGCAGATGTGATGAGAGCAGCGAGCTGAGTGCTGACGCTGCTGTGGAGGAGCCGGCTGCAGAGCTGTAGGTAAAAGCTGAACTGAGTTTATCTGCTCTGCAGATAATGTCTTCTGCTGAAAGCAGCTGAAACATCCAGCTGCCTCCTGGGCTTGCTGGATAGTTTATTTTACAGCCTGTCATGAGAGCTTTGCCCTGTGTCCATGGTAAAGCCTTGGCATAAAGCCCCATCTGGGGGGGGGTCTTGGCCCTGGTGGGATTTGGCACCAGGCTGACAGTTGGGGGAACTTTGCTTCACCTCTGAGTGTTGCATCATTAGAGAAACGTGGATCTAACCCAGTTTCCCTGAATCCACGTTGCTCTGTGGGGAGCAAGGGAGGGAGGCTGGTTTGTGCAGGTGGATAAAGCGGGATCATAGAATGAATCATAGAATCCCAGACTGGCCTGGGTTGGAAGGGACCCCAAGGATCATAAAGCTCCAACCCCCTGCCACAGGCAGGGACACCAACCTCAGGCCTGGAGCTACACAAGGTTGCCCAGGGCCCCATCCAAGCTGGCCTTGGATCTTCCCATTACTCCTTGCAAACAGGATGCTCTAGCCTGGACACTGACCTGTGTAACCTGTCCTATGGAGCCTGCTTTGGCAGAGGGGTTGGACCCAATGATCTCTGGAGGTCCCTTTCAGTCCCTATGATTCTGTGACTCTAGTGAGCTGGCATCAGGTCACTGCTGGGTTTGGTGCAGGTAGTGGGGGCAGGGAGGACTCTGGGCATTTCTCCATCCCTTCTTACTGACCATGCTTGGTCATGAGCGTTGGTCTTCCTGCTGCCTCCTTGCTCCCAGGTCTGTAAAACTAAGACAAAATGCTCTCTGACTTGCTGGGGGGAGCTTGCTGCTCAAATAAGAAGTGCATGCTAATTACAGTGAGCTCCTCCATCCCTGTTGATAGCCCATACCCACCAGTGGGGTGCTGGGAAGCCCTGGGATGCAGGAGCGTGAGGTTGCGACAGAGACCAAACAATACACTCTCAGAGTGCTGAACAGAAAGTGGATCCATGTGTTAATCTGGGAAAAGGAGTGTGAAAATAACTGCAAATCCTTCATGACTTCCTTGTCATTTCTCCCAGGCAGGAAAAAATGCCTGTTCTATGCTCCAGCCTCCTTAATTCTCAGGTCGCTCCTGGGCTACCTCTGAGGCTGATGGGAGAAGAAACCCTGTCCCATCCCTGGGCTTCACATGTGGCTGCTGGGAATTTGGGGGAAAGGGGTTAATGACTGCATGGAATGGGGGGCTGCTGGGGTCTCAGTGCCTCAAGGGTCAGCCAGGTCTCCTCCTTGTTCCCTCTGGGCTCAGCCTGGCTGCTGGAGGAGCTGGGAGGATGCCTGGGTGGGTAGGGCTGAGCTGTGCCTCCGACAGCAGCACGCTCCCATCGAGTGGGCGACCACGGGGTGCAGAAAGCCAGGCCCCTCCCAGCTGCCTTTCTGCTAATGCTCATCTAATTAACCAGCAGCCTGGAGTGGCTAAAACCAGGGCAGCAGGAGAGCTGAGGTTTTCATCCAATAGGTTCCTGTCTCCAGCTCAGGAACCAGAAGAAAAACCCTTTTCATATTGTCAGATCAATACGCAGGTGGTGTTCCCCCTCCCTTCCCCTTCCCCTTCCCCAGCTCTTCTTTCACCTCCTGGGCCAGGGATGCTTTTCAAAGCCAGAGCAGGGCTGGGATCTCTACCTGATGGATTTTTGCACCTCATCCCCCCCCCCCCCCCCCCCCCCCATCCTGGCTGCTGTGTGTGCCACATGTGTGCTGAGAGGTGCCAGGAGCAGCTGGGACCGTGATCTCAGCAGGTATCTGAGGGAGCAAATCTTGGCTTCAAACAGGCACAGGCCCTTCTTAGGGACAGGTTTCGATCAGTAAGGTGTTTGAAGAGTCCCCATCTCTTTGCCAAGCAATCAGTGGAGCTACAGGGCTGTGACAGGGGGGGCAGGATGGGGACCAGCAACTTTCTTACTGCTCACTGAGGTGCAGGCAAAGGGTTAACAAGAAGCAAAGCATTTTGCTTTGGTTCTCTGGAAGGAGCTGCTCGTCCTGGTGCTTTGGCTGTTGTAAATGCATTCTTCTTCCCAAGGTGTCTTCTGAAAATTAGCTCCAGCATGTTGTCAGTGGTGGGGAGATGATTATGGAGAAGCAGCTGTCCATCCCCTCCTGCCAGCTCCCTGTGAGGCAGCAGGAGGGGTGACGGCTCCTTTGGGTGCTTACTGCTGGCAGCAGATTTCCTAGTGCCTGATCCAGGCTCTGGGATAAACAAGCAGCTTTAAGCCCTCCCTGGTCCTTTCCATCCCATCTCAATGCACCAGGGCAAGAAACCACCATGCAGTGCCCAGCTTGGTGCAATCTCCAACGTCAGTGTGTGTGGGGGGTTGTTTTTCCCACAAGGAAGTTGTACAAGCCTTCCCCCAGACATCAGCCTGCTCAGGCAGCCAGGAAGGGGTTGTCTGCAGCTCCTGTGTTGTTTCTCCCCCATGGGAAAGAAATTACTGTCCCATTTCTCCATGCAAAACTGAGGGGCTGGAAAACAGGCAGAAGGGGAGAGGAACTGGATGGGTTCCTCACCATCTCAGGGGGTGGCACCCCAGTCTTAGGTTATTGGCTCTCTGTGCCTTTCCTGGTCCCTCTGTCATTAATAGGAGCTGGGTTTATTATCTGTGGCCTTGCACCAGGCTTCAAACACCCCATCAGCTCCTGAGCCCACTGCTGGATCCAAAACCAACTCAGGATGCTCCAGCCAAGAGGCAGGGGAGCTCCACACCCGCTAGCAGAGGAGGGCTGTTGGGCTGTCATAGCTGTCCTAGCCAGATGCAAGCTCTTCCCAGGCATTTCCCCCCTCCCCTTCCCCTTGCCCTAGCCTCAGGCCAGGCAGGGAAAATCCTTCAGCAGGACCCCAGCTGGGGCTGCTGGCTGCAGGCTTTCCATGGCAACATCCATCAGGGGGTGGGAGTCAGCAGTGAAAAATCCTGCCCCCTCCTTCCTCCCCTTGCCTGGGCTGCAGGTCACTATAGGGGAGCTGAGCTGCAGATGTGGTCTCCTTATCTTGGGAAGGTCTGAGTCAGTCTTTCTCTGCGTGACAGAGCAAGCAGCTGAGGGCTGGAGGGAGGAATAAACAGCTCCTGAGGCATGTCTGGGATGTCCAGCCCTGAAGACAAGGTGACAGGCCAGGAGCCTTTCACCACCCTCCATCCTGGACTCGTGGTACCCCCATGGCATGGCAGGAGACAAGGGAGACATCTCTGTTGAGCAGCCTCCATACATCCTTGATGTCTTGGCTAAGGGAAACCAGGAGTGCCTGTGCCATCAGCTGGATCCTGCTCCTGGGAAGAGCTGAGGAATATGTGGAAGGGGGAGGAAGCACATTCACCCCACCAGCACGTACCCAGGATGCTCCTTGACGCAGCAGCTGATGTGGCTGTCCAAGGACTGATTTCCTCCAGCCATCCACACGTGTGATGGAGAGCAGGATCCAGCCCTGGGGGCCAGATACCTTGATGCCCTGACTATCCTCCACAGGCTGCTGTGAGCAGATCTGTGTCCAGGTGCTGCTAGCAGAGCTCAGGGCTCACCACCCTTGATGGTGCAACCATCTGGCTCCAGCGTGGAGGCTGGAGGTGGGACAGTCACTCTGGGTCCCCTGGTTGTGTGCTGGAATGGGTGGGAGCTGCTTTCCTCCCTCCCTTGCAGAGATGATGTCCTCTGATGGCTCTTCTGCTCAAGAAGCTTGCTCCTGGATGCCTCACCATAGAGATGGGATGTCTCCAGCTCCCCCTGGATGCCTCACCATAGAGATGGGATGTCTCCATGCCCAGAAAAGCTGTTGGGGATCAGTGAATTCCTGGTGATGGGTCCAGGTTTCATGCTGTAAGCTGAGCTATAAACCAGGACACAGCCTGCTGGGAGCTGAGGAAGGGGCTGGTGGAAGGTGCTGTTATCATAACAGTCCATATCATAAGGTGCCAAAGCATTAACCCCCCATGGGTCATGCACTGAATAACCACCAGTCCAACCTGAGACAACCCCACTGCATCAAGTGTTAAACACACTGCAGCCTTGTTCTGTCACTGGGGGCCTCAGCTCAGGCTTCCCCACCTCCCCCAAAGTCTCCACACCAGATGTCTCCCCAAAATCTGGCAGCTCAGTGAGCAATCCCATCCTATTGTCCTTTCAATTCTGGTGCCCCCAAATGAGAGGGGAGAGGGGGAGGGTTGTCACATGCACCCCTGGCTCTGGGAGATCGAGGGCTTTCAGGAGAGTGGGTGCCCCGTCCCTAGGGGTGTTCAAGGCCAGGTTGGATGGGGCCCTGGGCAACCTTGTGTAGCTCCAGGCCTGAGGTTGGTGTCCCTGCCTGTGGCAGGGGGTTGGAGCTCTGTGACCCTTGGGGTCCCTCCCAACCCAGCCCAGTCTGGGATTCTATGAGAGGGTGGTGGGCAGGGAAGACCCGTCAGTGATGGAGGCCTGGAGGAAGACAGGACACCCAGGGCTTGCTGGTAGGGGTGGGCACCACACCTTCCATGCATCCCTGCTGCAGTGGGACCTTGGGAAGCAGCAGCAGCAGCAGCACATCCAGCCCAGGCTGGGATGACCAAGCACAATGGGACATCCCAGTGCCATCAAGGTTGGGGACCAAGCTGGCTTCCAGTCTCTCATTTCGGAGCTGCAGCCAAGAGCCAGGGCTCAGGAGAGGGTTTCTATAGCAACAGCTGCCACTCACTCCCCATCTTGGATGTAAATTAGTTGGGATTTTATTAGTGTGCAGAATTTCAAGAGGCCAGAGCTGGCGAAGAGGCCTGACAAACTCAGGACAGGGGTGTGTGAGGGAAGCCTGCCCCAGCACCCTCAGCCAGCACTGGTGTAGGAGCATCTTGAGGAGTTTGGATTGAGGCAGGTTTGGGGGTTTTCTGACTTGCCCAAATGCCTGGCTTTTCACCCCAGTGATAGCACGTGCCTCTGAAGCAGCTCTGGGTTTTCCATGGCTCAGGCAGGAGGCTGGAGATGGGACAGCAGAGGCAGAGGGGGTGGCACTGACCCCAGGAGAAGCAAATGGGTGGGCTTGACTTGCCCCAAAGCTTGGGAAAGGGAGTGCTATGGGGTGACCTCCCTGTGCTGGGTGCTGGATGTGGTCCTGGTGGGATAACAGCAAGGCATGAAAGCCCCAAGCCCCTCTCTTTCCTGGATACCCTAACTGGAAGGGACACACTGATGGTGATGAGCATGCTCATGTTTATCAACACTCCTCTGGCTGTGCTTTAACATTAGCTTTGGGGCTGCAGGACCCCAGGCACAAGATGCTCTTTGTCTCACAGTTCTTGCAGACCCAACTGAAGCATCAGGTGAGGAAGGAATCCCACCTCTTGAGGTCCAACCTGGGCATCAGCCTGCCAGAAGTGGAGAGCAGCTCTCAGGCCCTGGACCTTCAGGTAGGAGATTCCATTCCATTCCCTTTCCACAGCCCTTTTTGGCTCCTTCAGGGTGTTAATGGTGTGAGACCACCCTAAGTGACCCCAGCTGGTGCAGCACTGCCTCTAGAGGGTTTCCAATTAAAAGCTTGATGAGGAAGGTACATGGTGCTTTGCTGGAGGTGGTGGTTTCTGGTGGTCTTCTGGAGAGGTGAGTAGCTGGAGGTGCTTTTTGATTGCTGGGGGGGGGACTGGGGCAGGGGTTGTTGCTTGCTCAAGGGGTCTGGTTATCCTGGGTTGTGGGGCTCCTTGTTAGTGAGATCATGAGGGTTGTTAGGTGGGATCAGCCCCTGCTTAGGCTCCTCTCTGAGCATCTGGGGTTTTGCTGGTGCTGGCTGTGAGTGCTGCTCTGCTGGGAACCATTCTCTTCCCATCCTTGAGTGTGAGGGAATGGAATGCCAGTAACTGCCCTCAGACCAAACATTTGATATGAAATTTGTGTGAAAACCCTTGATTTCTATGTGTTTTCCAGCTTCTCTGTGGCTAGGAGCCATGTTTTCAGTGCTCAGGTTTTCAGCTCTCTGCCTCTAGCTCTGAGGGCTCTGAATTTTCCTTTCTAATGAAAGAAGAGGTTTGGGGCTTTTCCTTTTTTTCCCTTTCCATAACTTCCTGACTCTGGAAACAGGAGCTCTGGGAAAGCCAGAAGGTTCTGAAACACCTTCTGTTAGTGCTGTGGCATTTGCCAGGACTGGTTTGCTAACATAGAATCATAGACTGGGCTGGGGGAGACCATACAAACCTTCCTCATCTTGATGGCTTCCAAATCCAGGCTGAGACCTTCCTGATCTACAATTCTGGGGGCTTTGGGCACCTCTCAGTGCCTGACAGGGACAGCACAACCTACCACAAGAAGGTGGTGGTGGCTTGGAGCTGGCTGTCCATCAGGGCTTTGGAGGATGCCCATCCCCTGGAGCAGTGGGCTCTGTCTGGGTTTGGAGGAGGGGATGTAAGAGCACAGGGACACCCCAGTGCCCTCCCCAGGTTTGGGCTAAGGGGGCTTGGAACAGGCCCCAGTTCAGAGAACTGCCCTTTGCTGGAAGCAGCTACTCATGTGCTGACCCTGAGCACATCCCTCAGCTCCAGTGAGGAAAGCAGCCTGTGGATGCATGCTTGAATTGAAGTGTGTGGTTAAGTACACCCCAATTCCTGGGCTTCAGGGAGGACAGGGACTGCTGCAGTGAGGGTGGCTGGCTAAACTGGGAGACAGTGTGAGGACAGGGCTGTGAGCTCCTTCCCATCTCTGGTGAGGCTGCCTTTGGGGATTAGCACCCAGCACCTCGTTTGGCAGCCCAAGGGATGTAACCCTGGATCTGTCCTGCCTCACAAAGCTTCTCCACATCCTCCTCCTCCTCACAGGCTCCATCCTCCCCTTCCTCTGTGCATCCCTCCCTCTCCCCAAGGCTGCTCCATCCCTCTGCTGCCATCCCACAGAGCCAGAAGTGCCTGGCCCAGACATTTGACTTCACATCAGCACATAGATACAGGCTGGGAGAAGAGCTGCTGGAGAGCAGCCCTGTGAGAAGGACCTGGGGATTGTGGGGATGAGAAACTCCCCATGAGCAGCAGTGGCTCTGGCAGCTCCCAAGGCCAATGGGATCCTGGGCTCCATGAGCAGAGGGGTGGCAGCAGGGACAGGGAGGGGATTGTCCCTCTCTGCTCTGCCCTGGGAGGCCCCAGCTGGATCCTGTGTCCAGAGCTGGGGCCCAACACAAGGAAGATGTGGGGCTGTTGGAGAGGGGTCAGAGGAGCCACGGAGATGCTCAGAGGGCTGGAGCAGCTGCCCTACAAAGAGAGGCTGAGGGAGCTGGGCTGGGTCAGCCTGGAGAAGAGAAGGCTGTGGGGGGACCTCATTGCAGCCTGCCAGTCCCTGAAGGGAGCAGAGACACAGGAGGGGAATCAGCTTGTTAAAGGACAGACAATGGCAGGACAAGGGGGATGGATTAAAGCTGGAGGAGGGAAGGGTTAGATTGGATATTAGGGGGAAGTTCTTTGCAGAGAGAGTGGTGAGGGGCTGGAACAGGCTGCCCAGAGAGGGGGTGGGTGCCCCGTGTCTCGGGGTGTTCAAGGCCGGGTTGGATGGGGCCCTGGGCAACCTTGTGTAGCTCCAGGCCTGAGGTTGGTGTCCCTGCCTGTGGCAGGGGGTTGGAGCTCTGTGATCCTTGGGGTCCCTCCCAACCCAGGCCAGTCTGTGATTCTATAAAACCCACCCTAACCCTTTCCAGGAGACAGCTTAGCCAGGCACAACACAACCAAACCCATCCCCAGCAATCCTGGGTTGCCTCTGCCCCAATTTGGGGCAGCAGTTCCCTTTCAGTTGGCCTTACATCTGGCTGCTTTGGGCTAACTGAGGAGCTGGAGCTTTTGCTGAAGCTCCAAAGGAGGCAGTAACAGCAGCCTCTGCTTTTTCCACACGTGTGTATTTTTAGCTCTGCTGTGCATTAGCGTGCAGGAGCTCAAACTGCGAAGCCTGGCTGAGGTTTTATCTGTTGTGACAGCCCTTAGGGCTGTAGTCAGACACTCTCTTCCTTGCTACCTCGCTCCTTTTTCTTTTTTTTTCCCCTTCCCTTTTTCTTTTCCTTTGCCTTTTTTTTTTTTTTTTTGGTATTTAGTTTGCAGCTCAGAGCTGCTTGCTGCAGATGCACCGTGCAGCTGGCAAGGTGAGGGGCTGGTGGGGGGGGAAAACAGGGTCTGCAGAGAGGTCTGAGCCTCTTGGTGAGGGTGCTTGCTTCAGGTTCTTTCTGTATTTTTCCATTCCTCCTTGCTGTTGCTGGCAGGGGTGGAGTGGTGGGAGCTGATCATAGAATCATAGACTGGGCTGGGTTGGGAGGGACCCCAAGGGTCACAGAGCTCCAACCCCCTGCCACAGGCAGGGACACCAACCTCAGGCCTGGAGCTACACAAGGTTGCCCAGGGCCCCAGCCAACCTGGCCTTGAACACCCCCAGACACGGGGCACCCACCCCCTCTCTGGGCAGCCTGTTCCAGCCCCTCACCACTCTCTCTGCAAAGAACTTCCCCCTAATATCCAATCTAACCCTTCCCTCCTCCAGCTTTAATCCATCCCCCTTGTCCTGCCAGTGTCTGTCCTTTAACAAGCTGATTCCCCTCCTGTTCCTCTGCTCCCTTCAGGGACTGGCAGGCTGCAATGAGGTCCCCCCACAGCCTTCTCTTCTCCAGGCTGACCCAGCCCAGCTCCCTCAGCCTCTCTTTGTAGGGCAGCTGCTCCAGCCCTCTGAGCATCTCCGTGGCTCCTCTGACCCCTCTCCAACAGCCCCACATCTTCCTTGTGTTGGGCCCCAGCTCTGGACACAGGATCCAGCTGGGGCCTCCCAGGGCAGAGCAGAGAGGGACAATCCCCTCCCTGTCCCTGCTGCCACCCCTCTGCTGATGGAGCCCAGGATCCCATTGGCCTTGGGAGCTGCCAGAGCCACTGCTGCTCATGGGGAGTTTCTCATCCCCCACAATCCCCAGGTCCTTCTCACAGGGCTGCTCTCCAGCAGCTCTTCTCCCAGGCTGGATCTCTGGCTGGGATTCTTCCAGCCCCAGTGCAGCCCCTGACCCTTGGCAGTGTTGAACCTGTTGCAAATGTGCAACATCTCCTTCCCACTCCCAGTACCTCCAAAAAATGACCTGGAAGTGGAATGGCACAAAGACAGCCCTTGGTATGTCCCTCTGAAGGGTGAGGAACCAAGGTGCTGCCCAGGGTTTGGCTCTTCCCACATTCTCAGCATCCTTCCTGCTCTGCTTGGGTAAGTCAGGGCCCAAACAGGAGCAGATGTTGCCTGCAAATCTACTGCCCCCTGGAATTTATCCAAGCTGCTAGGGGAAATTGGGGATAAGAAGCAGGAACTGGCAGCTGGCTCCTCCTGATATCCTACCCCAGGTTCTGGGATATCTGTACCAACCCTGGTATCTCCTGGATGGCAGCTCCCTGTGCAGGGAGGGCTGGTTCTTCCAGCTTTTCCTTCAAGGAAAGGGCTTCTTTGGGGTGCTTAACCAGAGGGTGTTGAAGGAAATGCATATTTAGGTAGAAAATGATGATTTAGCATGGCTTTTTTGGAGGTATTTGGCTCCTGAGATGACCTCTGCAGCAGTCCCAAGGTGGATTTGGGGCTGTGTGCCTGCAGAAGGAGGTTGGGGTGTGTGGCTGCTGGGTGGGCTGGAAGGCAGAGAGGGGAGAGATGTTTGTGGTGGGTTGTGGGCTCCTTTATATAAGCCTCTCCACCCCATGTTTCTTTCTGTAGCAGCAAGCTGCAGCTATGGGGCAGAGGCTGCTTTGAGAGCATCCTCAGCCAGGAGCCAGCCTTGCCATCCAGTTTATCTGGGTATAAACCCAACTGGGAGCCCAGGATGTCTTCCTGGGTCCTCCTGCTTCGTTTGCATTGATGAGGCATGGAGAAACAGCCCAAACTTTGTTTGCCAAGCCCACATCTCAGGCAGCTTCTCTCATTAACTGTTCCCCCCACTGTGCTTGCTCCATCCTCCCCCTCTCCCTCCCCCAATTCCTCCTTCCCTTTGCTGGCAGCAGGCAATGCTGGGAAGCCCAGTGAGGAACTTCAGCGTGCTCCTGGCTCAACCTGCAGCAGAGATGGCTGGAAAGAATCTGGTGCCTTTGCCCTCTTGCTGGGAGCACCTAGGGCTGAAGAATGTTGCTTGTGGTGCAGAGCAGGGGGTGTGGGGATCTGCTTTGGTGGTGTTTTCTTTGTGCAGGTTGTTTGTGTGATGTGAAAGTCCCCAGTAGCAGGCAGAGCACGGCAAATATCTTTGCACAGAGCTCTGGCATCCCCCAGAATAGCCCCTGAGTAGCTCTGTGGGGCTGGACTGAGATCCTCCTCCTCTTCCCCCCCATCCTCACCAGCCTCCTGGGGAAAAGCCATTTGTGGCTTCAGGGGGGTGGATGCAGATATACCACATCAGCAAAGAAACCCAGTACTGGCCAAGATGCCAGGCTAGGAGCTGCTTAATCCTCTCTGTGCTCTTCCCTTTGCTGAGGGAAGCTGCTAACAGTGACTGGAGCTGGCTTCTGGGGTGCACAGGGTCTACCTGCACCCACCACCATGGAGCCAGAAGCCAGCCTTTTCCCAGGGGCTTTGACACCAGTGTAGCTAGATGGGGGTCTAGGAGGAGTTAAACACTGCTGGGTTTATTGATGGATGTGAATCTGTGAGATTAAAGACTTTTACTGGGGGGGAGACAGAGGAAGATGATACTTGAGGAAAGAAAACTTTAAAAAACACCCTGTGGCATCCACTTTAGCACCTCTTCCTGTGTTGATAGCAGTCCTTCCAGCTTCTAAACACCCTAAAAATGGGGCTTTAAGCTGCTCTCTGATGTCCCTGTGGAAGACAAGGTGGATGCCTGCTCCAGGCAGCCAGGCTGTTCCCTGCCATGGAGCAGTCACTGGGACATACTGGCTCTCCCAGCCCTGTGTCCTGGCAGGGGGCTGGATACATCAGGTCTGTTGTGAGGCCAGACCCCAGCAGCCTCCTGTCTGCTTGGTGCTATAAACCAGACTTTCTCCCCTGTCCTCGTGTCTCCTTGAGCTTCCCAGGCTGCAAGCAGTTCCCCTGCTCACACCCAAACCCCCCTTGCTCCTTCACTCTCCCACTCCTTTGCCTCCTTGCTCCAGAGCTGTCTCAAGCTCTCAGCAGGGCTGATGCTTTGGTTTGATCTCCCAACTGCTTCCCAGCCCCCCTGTGCATGTGGGTACTGGGAGAGGGGGGCTGAGAAAGTGGGGAAAGGCTGAACAGCAGGAGATGGGCTGAGGGAGAAGCAAGGAGCAGGGAGAAAAAGTGAGAACAGGGAGGAGGAGGAGGAGGAGAGAGAAAGGATGCTGCCTTGCCTGTTCTCAGATTTATATCACTTGAGTTGCACTGGATTAGCTAAAAGTGGTGCAGAGCTGCTTTTCCCCTCCCCTTTCCTTCAGGCAGGGGCTCATATTTGGAAGTTGAAAGCCTTAATTCACTTCAGCTTCAACCTGCTCCTAATTGACTTAAACCACATTGAAAGAAAACTCAGCTTCCCCCAGCAAGCAGCTGCAAAATTGCACCTTCAGTTCAGCCAGCATGACTCTGTGGATAAAGAAACCCAGAGCCTGGCACAGGGCTCTCACTGTGTGCTGGGGGCTGTGCTGAGCTCTGTGGATCCCCCACTGGGCCCATTCCTCACCAGTGGGGTTACAGTCTGACCTGGAGTAAATCAGGATTTGGGGGTGATGGGGGCTGTGAGTCAGGGGGATTGGGCTGTTTGGAAGAGCTGCTGGTTCTTTTCATTCCTTTTTTTTTTTCCCCTCTATCCCTCTTCTTTTTCCCACTGCAGATGTCTGCTTTAAAAAAAAAAGGGGGGGGGTGTAAAGAATCCCAGGGGTTGGAAGGGCCCTGGAGAGCTCCTGGGGTCCAACCCCCCTGCCAAAGCAGCTCCCCAGCTCATACTGCACAGGTCGGTGTCCAGATGGGGCTGGAATCTCTCCAGAGAAGGAGACTCCACACCCCCTGGGCAGCCTGTCCCAGGGCTCCCTCACCCTCACTGGGGAAAAGTTCCTCCCCAGGTTGCTGTGGAACTTCCTGGGCTCCAATTTGCAGCCATTGCCCCTTGTCCTGTCCCCACAGACACTGAAAAGGGGCTGGCCAATTCCCCCTGCACCCCATGCTTCAGATATTGATAACCATTGATTAGGTCCCCCCTCAGTCTTCTTCTCTCCAGGCTGAACAGCCCCAGCTCTCTCAGCCTTTCCTCACAGGATAGATGCTCCAGGCCCTTCATCATCTCCATAGCCCTTCTCTGGACTCTCTCCAGGAGATCCCTGTCCTTTTTATCCCAGGGAGCCCAGCACTGGACACAACACTCCAGGTGGGGCCTGAGCAGGGCAGAGCAGAGGGGGAGGATCCCCTCCTGTGACCTGCTGCCCACACTCCTCCTGATGCCCCCAGGATCCCATTGTCTCTCTCAGCCCCAGGGCACACTGATGGCTCATGGCCACCCTGTCACCCACCAGCACCCCCAGGTCCTTCTCCACAGAGCTCTTCTCCAGCAGCTCACCCCCAGCCTGTCCTGATCCATGTGGTTGTTCCTCCCCAGGTGCCAGACTCTCCACTGGCTGTTGTTGAATCCCATCTGGTCTCTCCCTGCCCAGCTCTCCAGCCTGGCCAGGGCTCTGGATGGCAGCGCAGTGTCCTGCCTGTCAGCCACCTCTCCCAGCTCTGGATCAGCAGCACTTGCTGAGGGTGGGTGCTGTTCCCTCATCAAGGTGTCAGTGAAGATATTGAACAGGACTGGACCCAACACCCAGCCCTGGGGACACCGCTGGGCACAGGCTCCAGTCAGACTCTGCTCCACTGATCACACTCTCTGAGCTCGGTCCCACAGCCAGTTCTCATCCCACCTCACTGTCCTCTCATCCATCCCATGCTCTCTCAGCTTTGCTCTCAGACCCCTCCCCAAATGTCATGGTAACTCTTACTGGAGGGCTGTTTCTGCAGCACATCTGATGTGTCTGACAGGGTCAGATTAACCCAGCCTCTGACTTCCAACCACAGCTTATTCTGAAGGCACCAAAACCAATGCAAAACACCCCAAAGGGACTTCCCCTGTCTTGGTGAGGAGCTGAGCAGGCAGCAGGAGCTCCTGGTGCTCTGGGGATGCTCTGGTGCTCAGCAGGGCCAAACATGAGGTGAGGAAGGGGTTGTACTGGGGAGATGAATCTGTGGACATTACTCAGTTGAGCTTCCTAGGTGCCAGAGAGCTTCCTTTGGACTTCAAGTTGAGGCTTTCAGAGGGCCAAAGGAGAGCAGTGATTTGAAGCGGAAGAAGGTATCTAAGGCCAGCAGATGCTCTCAAGCCCCCTCAGCCTTGTGGGTGGCTCTTGCATCACACCTGGGCATGTGGCTTGAACTGAGGGCAGGAAAGACTGGCTTTTCCTTCCTCCCATTCCCTCCTCTTCCAGCTCCCCTGCATCCTCCCCCAGCACTTTGGCCTTGCTGCATCTTTCTCCCTCTGTTGAGTTCTATACCCATGGGGTTACCCACAGTTCTGGCCCAGTTAGTGGTTGGGTTTTTCTGTTAATGAAGCACTTTTGCCACCTTGGGCCCCAGAAAATAGAGCTGGGGGGGACAATCTGAAGGCTGATGTACCCTGATGGCAGCTGAGATGGTGTTTATTTAACTTCTCCCCAGCAGAGAAAGACCCTCACGCTCCACAGGGCTCCTCCCTAGGTTTCTGTGGGTCAGATCTGCCTCCTGGGGCAGCACCATTCCCATGGGGCAGGTGCCCAAAGACTCAGTGCCTGCTCTTTGCAATGGGGAGGTGTTTGGAGGCATTGGGTGATGGAGGTGTTGAAGGAGAGACTGGTTCCCAGGGCAGGGAGAGGTGTGTAGGGATCCCCTGGGCACAGGGCTCTGGGCCAAAGCTGGTGCTGTGCCTCATCAGGCAGGGTACCATCACCTGGGGGTCCTGTTGGTGACACCACCACCCCCAAGGCAGAGACTGCACAGGAGGGACCTTCTGAGCACCCCTTGTGAGTCTCTGGGCAGCACTGCCAGGCACTGGCTGGGAGCCACCCTGGGATGGAGCCAGAGTGGGAAATTGGGGTGAGAAGGGGTGGAAAAAACCCACCCCAAACCTCCCCACGGAGCAGAAGCAGAGTGAGGAGCAGAGCCACTCAGCTGATGGGGTTGCCATGGCGATGTGGCAGCGAGGAAGAGGAAAAGGCAGAAAATAGCCCGATGCTGGGCTGAGACCTGGGGGAGCCCCTGCCCCTCAGCCCCCTGCACCCCAGCCTGTCTCTGCCTCTTGTCTCTCCCTTTGCCTTCCTCCCCTCACACAGTTTGATTTCAGCCAGAATCCCCCTCTCTCAGGAGATGCTGAAGCAGCTGGGGTGACTGGGAGGGGGGTTATTCCTCTGCAGTGCTGGGGTGGGGGCTGAAGGGACCCTGTGAAGGGTGCCCTTCCCTTAGGGCTGCCTGGAGCCAGGTCTGTTCCCTCTGGGGCTGGAGGTTGGGGGGCAGCTGCATTCCCCACAGCAGGACAAAACAGCTCCAGGCTTTGGGTTGTGCTGGTGGTGAAGGACCTGAGGTGGTCCCTGGGATGTCCCAGGGTCTGACCCAGGTTTGGTGGATGTACCTTTCCACATCTCCTCCACCTGTGGCAGCCAGGCTTTGTTTCCCAGGGGTTCAGGTTGGGTTGCCTGGTGTCTCCTCCCAGCTTGAAGGAAGAGGTTCTGATTCACCTGCTGGCTTGTTTTCCTCCTTGAGAAAGTGATGCTTTGTAACCACAGCCAGTCATTTCCCCTCCCTGAGTCACACCAGGGCCTGGTGTGGGGGGGTGTGAGCTGGGACTAACCCTTGAGGCTGAGCTCACTGTGAGGGAACAGAAACTGAGGCTGGTTCTGAGAGGAGACAGCATATCTGTGTGCCACAGCCTGGAGACTTTGCCCTACAAAACAGTGTCACCCACCCACACTCTTGGCTTTATCAATGACTGCTACTTATGCTAAAGGTCCAGGTCAGAGGCTGGTGGCCATGAGAAGGTTTCAGCTTTCAGGAAAAGCACAGCAAAGGGAATCTCTCCAACTCTTGGGGCAGCAAAAAAGCAATATAGGAAAATGTGACCTCCTAAAGCATCAAAAAAGAAGCAGAAGACACACAGTAACCATCCCCCAGCTGAGTGCTCTTCAGCCACAAGCTCTTTCAGACCCTCCTCATCATTTCATTTAGG
Organism: Laterallus jamaicensis coturniculus; assembly: GCA_022605575.1. Classification (NCBI taxonomy): domain Eukaryota; kingdom Metazoa; phylum Chordata; class Aves; order Gruiformes; family Rallidae; genus Laterallus; species Laterallus jamaicensis. The sequence goes on from JAKCOX010000022.1 coordinate 10,424,746, forward strand.
GCTTGGCAATGACAAGTGAATGCCTGGAGCTGGTGGTGCTGTGGGTGGGGAATCTTGTCCTGCTTTTCCTCCTCCTCCATCCACCTCTCCCCTTTCCTCACCTCTGCAGCAGATGCTGGTTGCTGTGCCTGGGCATGAGCGTGCTCCTTGCACACCAGCATCTTTGTGTTTGAGTGCAGTGTCCAAGTGCATTTCCCTTTCCCCTTCCCATTGGCAGGGTTTTATTCCAGCAGAAGCCCTCCCAGAGCTCCCACTGTAGCATCTCCCTCTTCTCCCAGCCTTTGTGCCTATTGGGCATCAGGGTGAAGGTCTCTAACTGGGTGCTGATGCTCTATATCCAGATGGCCCAGCTAATAGTGCCGAGAGCAGTAACTCTCCATCCATTCCTTGTGGCCCTGACCCTCCTCTCTGGGAGGCTGGAAGGAGGCAGGCATCCCTGCTGATGGTGATGGTCCTAGCACAGAGGAAAGTGGGTCCTCCTTGCCTTATTTTGGAGCAACCAGGGCCCTTCCTCCATTCCCTCTAATTCCCAAAGAGCTACAACCCAGCTCTTCCTCCCAAAGGAGGTGCCTGGGTAGCTTTATCTGGAGATCTCACACCCCTGCACGAACAGCATCAACTGTCACCTAGGGATGGGGGGGAGCACACACAGGGAGATTTCCAGGTGTTGGGGGGGTTTAAATGAAGAAAACATCTCATGGAGGGAGTGGAGAGCTGCCTGGGATTGAAAAAAGACCTCAGAGAGATGGCAAATGCTGCAGGATCAGCCCTTTCTACCAACTTCCTACCCCAGCCTGGAAGTATTTTGAACAGAGAGTGTTTCCCTGTGTAGTCTAAATATCCAATGTAGCTTGGTGAAGAGTTCCCTGAGGCCAGGGATGCACAGATATCTGAAGGTCATAAACACCTGCCTGAGTAATTATTTAGAGTGGTCTAAGGGATATAGCCATGGGTAATGGGATGAAAGGAGGAGAGGAAAATGCAGCATAGTTATCAGAAAATGCTCCCTGCTACCCTGCTTAGTGCTGCAGAGGGAAGTATACAGGTCCTGGATAAACCTGGAGGGGTGATTTATGGATGGATACATGAAATGATGGTGAAGTCCCCAAGGAGAAGCAGTGAATGGCCCATCTCCTGAGACTCTGCAAGCTCAGTTCTGCCAATCTGGTAGACCAAGGGACAGGGAGCACTGGGGTGGGAGAGGAGCTCTTTCACTGCTGCATGTTGTTGGCAAGGAACCAAATGGCTAGAAACTGCCCACAAAGAAGTTTAGGTTGAAAATGGAGGAGCTGGTTTCAGGGAGGGATGAAGCTGTGGGCCAGCAGGTGAGAAAGCTGGCTGGAGGGGGTGGAGATGGGGCAGAGCTGGCTGCACAACTTGGCTGCTTGAAGGCAATGAATGCAGCAGCCTCCAGGCAGTCTTAAATTCCTGTGTGATGTGTTCTGTGAGACCTGGTCCATCCTCAAGTCTCCACTGTCACGCTAGTAATAATAATCAGAGCTCAGGGAGAGCAGCAATCTTCCCTGGCAAACATCTAGGTATTCCCTAGTGCATCTGGAGAGCTTCTTCTGACTTTAGTGCCTGATGAATCTTGTAACTCTAGGGTTTGTGTCTGTCTTTAAGAAAACATACTTTAAAAATGGCTGGTGTTGGTTGGAGGGGTATGGGCTGAGTTGCTTTCCTGGTCATTTCTACCTGGGCATCAGTTGTCTCAGAGGTGGCTGTGCCCTTTGCCTGGGTGAGGTGGGTACCAGACATCATGATGGGCTCTTCTTGTCTGATCTTCCTTTCTTCAAAAATGAACTACGAGACAATTTCAAACACTCTGCTGTTTTTAGAAAGCTCTTTGCATGGCTGAGTGTGGTGTTTCCAGAGGAACCTCCCTCCCCTAGCATGTCCTGTTCCCAACACTGGCTGGGAGATTGCTGTCCTTGGGCTTTCTCCTCTCCAGATGGATGGTTGAAAGACACCTTGAAAGGACATGGGGAGATCAAGGGCTGGGAGTGTGAGGAGTGAGGCCAGAGGCTGTTCCTTTTTGGTGGTCAGCTTCTCTTTCCTCAAGTCGGTGTGAGCAGTGGAGGGGGGGTGGAGAGAAGGCTGCTCACACCCCATACCCATGCCCGCCTCTAGGTGTGAGGGACTTTTGGGGGGGGGGGGGGGGCTGTTCTGAGAAGGTTTTAGTGGGCCCTGAGCATCCTGCAGTGTTGCTGCTCAGCTCCCTGCTCCTGAGGCAGGAGGTGGGCTCAGAGCACAGTCATACTCCAGATTCCCAGGCCTCTGTCCCGACAGGGCCTGAACCAGCTCCTCCCTCACAAGCTCACGCTTCCTGCTCCCTGGCAGTATCCCACATCTTGCCCAGTGATGCTTGGTTTCCCTAACAGTATCTCCTGTGGGGTTTTATCAAAGGCTTTAGGACAATCCCAATAAATTATACCTACTGATTTCCCTTTACCTGTTGTTTGGGTGATTCCATCAGAAATCCTCTCCCAGAGTTGGGTGTGTGGAGTTTGCCTTTCAGGAACCACCCCAGCTTGTTCCAGTGTTTTATCTCAGCCATTTTGTGTCTCAAATTTATTTTGAAACATCAAATTGTTGTTTTGGAGAGCCTTCGGAAGGGACAAGCTGAGGAGCAACGCTGGCTTGGGTTGTGCCTAGGTATCTGGGCCTAGTAGTTTCTGGTCTTGAGCACTGGGACACAATGCTTTGGGTGGGGTGACAGCAGAAGTGATGCTTGTGTTAAGACACCATCACTACTTCCAGGAGCTGGGAATCTCCCAGCAATCATAAAATCATAGACTGGCATGGGTTGGAAGGGGCCCCAAGGGTCACAGAGCTCCAACCCCCTGCCACAGGCAGGGACACCAACCTCAGGCCTGGAGCTACACAAGGTTGCCCAGGGCCCCAGCCAACCTGGCCTTGAACACCCCCAGGGACGGGGCACCCACCCCCTCTCTGGGCAGCCTGTTCCAGCCCCTCCCCACTCTCTCTGCAAAGAACTTCCCCCTAATATCCAATCTAACCCTTCCCTCCTCCAGCTTTAATCCATCCCCCTTGTCCTGCCAGTGTCTGTCCTTTAACAAGCTGATTCCCCTCCTGTGTCTCTGCTCCCTTCAGGGACTGGCAGGCTGCAATGAGGTCCCCCCACAGCCTTCTCTTCTCCAGGCTGACCCAGCCCAGCTCCCTCAGCCTCTCTTTGTAGGGCAGCTGCTCCAGCTCTCAGATCATCTTTGTGGCCCCAACGAAGGGATGTGTCTGAAATAGCCCACTCTCCAAAAAAAAACAACCCCCCACACCCAGCTCTCCCCAGAGCACAAGGTTGTTCCTTCCCTGCGACAACACGCTCCGCCTTTGTCCTTGAAACCCAAAGAGTGGGAGGTTTGAGCTGTACAGAGCCAGGAGGAGGCAGTGAAACCAGCCTGCCAAGGGTTAACCGTTTCCATTGCAATTGTGTCATCTCTTTGGGGACCTCTGGCTCATTTTTTTGCGAGCGGGCGCTGAAAAGCTGAGGCACAGGGGCTCCTTCTTATTCAGCTGCACGCAGCTTCAGAGAGCGCCGGACGGCCACGCAGCTGGGCTCGGCCACCTCGGCCTTGCAGATGGATGGAGAGAAAGGATTTGTGTGCCTGTGTGTGTTTGTGAGCGTGTGTGTATGGTGTGTGTGTGTGTGTCTGTGCCTGAAACCTAATTGTCTGCTGTCTAATCCGTCAGCCGGGGGGACAGCTTGCACAAGCCCCTTCCAGGCAGGCTGATAAATGCAGCGCTGCCAGGCCCCTCTGCGAGGTGGTTTTTGGTTTAATTGGGATTGCTACGTGCATGGACTCCGTGTGTGTGTGGAAGGGATGCTGTGTGTGTGGAAGGGATGCTGTACATGGGGAAGCGTGAGGCCTAGCTCCTGAGGGATAGGCCTCTGTGGCCAGCCAGGCTCCTAGCAGGGTGTGTGTGTGGGGGGGGGGGGGGCGTCTCTTAAATGGTGCTTGGCAAAGTGATGTGAGGGTGAACTGGTGCTGGGCTGGGTGAGGTTAATGGTGGCTCCTCAAAGCACTGGGACAGGCTGCCCAAGGGGGTGTGGAGTCTCCATCTCTGGAGATAGTCACGACCCATCTGGACACAGATCTGTCCTAGGGACCCTGCTTTGGCAGGGGAGTTGGACCCAATGAGCTCTGGAGGTCCCTTCCAACCCCTACAATTCTGTGACTCCTTGTTTTAAACTGGTTATGTTAGTCATGCTGTGTGGTCCTGCTCCTATGGGCTTCTGTGTTTTGGGGGGATGAGACTCTTCTGAGAATGGGGTGTAAATACACCCGGCTGGTGGGACTTTGGGGTCACCCAGGTGGTGGGGTGGAAGGTACAGACATCACCTGATGCCTTCAGCGCAGCTGAAGGAGCTGTGCAGGGCTGTCCCTGCCCTCCCCACGATACCCAGCACCAATACACCTCACCCAAACATCCCAACCCTGAGCAAGTGGCAGCTCAGGGACTCCCTGAGCCAGAGTGGCATTTTGTCTCTAATACCCCTCAATGGATTTCCTATGAATTTGTCTAGCTGATTTTCTGTAAACACATAAGCTTTAATCATCCCTGGAGAGCTGGGGCAAGGACTTCCACTGCTTAACCACACACCACGTGAGGAACCATCTCCTCTTGTTTCCTTTGAACCTGCTACCTCTTAACGTTATTGAATATGTCCTAATTCTTTTATTGGGAGATGCAGTGAGGAATCAATCTCTGTTCACCTTCTTGTGGCCACAAATGTGCCTCTTTAGCTGCTTATTTTCCAGGCTGAGATCTTCCTCCTTCAGACTCTTGTTTGGTTGGTTTTGATCACCCTACCCTAGACCTTCTCCCAGCTTTGCTGATGGTGTCAGGACTCTGTGTGTGGCAACATCCTCATTCATGATGTAATTAAAGGCCATGTCACAATTACAGCAGATAGTATTTGCATCAGCACTGATTGCTTAGTGTGTGTGGGTGTCAGGAGGTCCCTGTGCCCTGCCTGTCCACGAGAAGTACTCGTGAAGCTGCTGATCTTCAGCCTGGGGGTTTAATCCCAATACCTAGCCTTGGAGTCTCCTGGCTGAAGGGGACAGGGACCAGTGATTATTTATAGGGAATCACTTGCTGTGCTCTTCCAAGATGTTCCTAACTTAGAAGTGATGTGCTCGTGGTGTTTCATGCCACGGGTGCAGTCACCTCGAGCTTGGTACCCACCAACTCTTCCATCATAACTCTACAGTGGCTTTCAGGGCAGATGGTTTGCAGGAATTGTATTTAGAGGAGATGGATTTCAGGATGGCAGACTCTGGCTGCTTGTGTGGCCATCAGACATCTCCCTCATGGCTGGAAACTCAATTGCATGGTGCTGCTTCACCCCAGCAGGGTCTTGGCAGAGGTGCAGAGTTTGGAAGCTGAGGGCCAGGAGCAGGGTGCCCCAGCCCATGGTCACCACAGCCCAGGCTGGGTTGTGGCCTGGCACCTCCACCCCGTTCACCTGGGGTCCCTGCCTGGGGCTGCCCCCCAGCCTGGCATGTGCTTGGACAAGACTGCAGTGCACAGACCAGCCCAGACCCACTGCCCTGCCCTCCTGCTCTCAGCTTCCCCACCCCTCCTCCTCCTCCCCCCTCCCTTTCTCCCTTTGCCCTCTCTCTGCTTCCCTTTCTCGCCACACCTGCTCCTCTCCTTCCCTCCCCTCTTCTCCTTCCTCCTCCCCTCACACCTCTCTCTATCCTCTTATCTCATCCCCCTTGTTTTTCTCCTCTCTGCCTGTCCAGCTGATTTACATGCAGGCTGCGTTGAAGCAGCTCAGCTGGATCTAATGCCTCCTGCTGTGCTGTCTCTGGCCTCGGTGCAGCCCTTCCCTGGGCAGGGAGGTGCTCTGTGCACCCCACCACCTTGGCTCACGCTTTGGTCCCTTTCTGTATCACCTTTTGCTCTTCATCCTCTCTCCTTCCCTTCCACACCCTTTATCCAGTGCTGCTGCCCTTGCTGCTGTCTTCTCCATCTTTCTGGGCAGGTCCCTGACCCGTGTGCCCGTGCTGCCCAGGTCTCCTTCAGTCTCCATCCTGGGTTGGGTGTAAGAGGATGGACCGAAGCCCAGCAGCCAGCCCCAGAGCTCGGGGGGATGGTTTGCTCTAACTGCTGCTGTTCTCATGGCCTTGATGCCAGCGTGGGCCTGAAAACCAGATGCTGAATGTTCCCAGGTGGAGCCCATGGGGCCCCTAGGCCTCTTCCAGGGCCCCTAGGCCTCTTCCCAGGCCTTGGGGCTGGTGTGAGAGCCCAGGGAAGCTCTCCTGCTCCCCGGTGGCCCTTGCTGCTTGTGGAGCTGGGATCACAGTACCCAGGTTATTCCCTGGCTCTAATCACTCCCGTTTCCATTCTGCTGATTTGCATTTCCGCCAGAGGAAGGTGCCCTGATTAATATCCCCTCAGAAGAGCTTTATTGCGATGGCTCCTGCCTCTCTAATTGGAAAGTGGTCTTAACCTTTCATACGAGTGGTTGGGCTGTTCCTTGCCTGCCACAAACCCTGGGAAGGGTCTTGCTCATGCTGAATTTTGGGGGAGTTGGGAGGTTTGGAGACTGCCTCTGAAGCAGGGCAGGAACCCCTCTGCCCAAAGGGGAGCCTGCTGGGTACCATGCCCCTAATGCCAGTGGATGGGACCATCCCTGGACATAGACATTGAGGAGGAAATCACCGCTCAAGGGGATGTGCCTGGGTGATCCCAAGTCACAGCCCAAGGGGATGTGCCTGGGTGATCCCAAGTCACAGCCCAAGGGGATGTGCCTGGGTGATCCCAAGTCACTGCCCAGGGGATGTGCCTGGGTGATCCAAAACCAGCGAGCGCCCAGCCAGCCCCAAGCCAGCAGCCTGGTGCTCCCCAGCTTACACCCACATGGTAATTAAACAGCCCATCAAGGAGCACTTCATGCAGCAGGGATAGAGCTGTTCCCATTTACCTTCCCGCAGCTGGGAGGCAGGATCTGACCCGGCAGCCGGGATCCTACAGCTCTGGCTCCCCAGGGAGTCCCAGGCCCACCGCTAACCCGCACTGGCAGCTTGAAAGCCTGCCTTGCACTGAGCTGCTTTCTGATCTTCAAAGGCTCCGAATGCCCAAGGAAATCAGCCCTTGTGCCTCTTCTTCCCCTGCACTTCCCCAGATCCTGACTCTCATGCAATTGATTACCCCTGACAGGAGCCCCTCCCGCCTGGGCTGTGTGTGGGGAAGGGAGCATGGCTCTGCCACCCTTCCATGGGCACCCAGACCAGGCTGCTCTGGTTGTGATGTGAAGCTGCTGCTCCTCACACGCTCCCAACAGCTCCTCACCCTGTGATGCTGAAGGTTGGGCCAGGGAGATGTGCCAGCGTAGGCACTGCTGGCTTCATCCTGGCATCCCAGCCATGTGCCCTCTGGCCAAGGCTGGCAGCTGCCTGCTCCAGGCAGGTCCCTCAGACTCCTGCCAGTGGGTTTTGCTGCTCCCTTCCTCTGCCTGGGGACATCAGTCCCCACAGCAGTGGCTGTGGATCCTATAATGCTTCTCAGGTCTCCCATGTGATGGCTATCCCCATTCTGGTCCTTGGGAAAGCAAGAAGTAAGTCATTGCACAAATTGCTTGTCTTGGGTTTATATGGAGAGCTGGTGGCAAGTGGGGACAGAACAGGATGCCTCTGAAATCAGGGAAGTCTTCCTCATCTTTAATGGCACCCAGCTTCCATTCTAAGTGAGGTGGTCTCCTGACAGACTTTTAGGTAAGTAGACAGGGATGCATTGTAGTTGGGTCTTGCAACTCTTTAGTTTCCACTCTACATCCTCTTAATTCTCAGTGGATTTCCTTGTAAGATCATGGGCTGCAAGGCAGAATTCAAGCACTGCTGACAAGAATCATACCTTTGAGAAACCCAGAGAAAGAGGCTCCTGGATGCTCTTACCTCCCCTTCCCCATTCCCTTTCCTTCTGAGGTTAGAGAAATATCTATCTATCTATCTCTATTTTGTAATTATTGTTTAATTTTGGTATTTTAAGCTGGTTTAGTGGCTGCAGCAGTGAGTCTTCCTGATAAACAGCCTGGGAGATCCAGAGAATAATCTCTCTGCTTGGTGACGGCAGAGGCGCCTATCGCAGCTGCTGGCAGCCATCCTCATCTGCTGCTGGCTCTGTGAGCCTGGGGAGGGGAGGAATCGCCTCCATCCTTAATCACAGACTTTGAAATCCCAGCTAGTCTGTGCCTCTTCTTTCTCAGGCTTGTAGGGTTCTGCCACGTGGGCAGGGGGAGAAATAAGCAGCTCTTGGATGGGGAAAGGACTTGGGACTGGGAAGAGGGGGAGGTGGGTGAGCAGCAGCTCCTCTCCCTTTGCTGGGAGAGCAAAAAGTCCTGGGCTTGCCACCTCAGTGTACTTTCTCAGCAGCTTTCTGGCAGGTGAAGGCTGTGTTTTTAATACAGGCACACGAAATGCTGGGTACATAGATGCTTGATGGAGCCTGGGTGTCAAGGCAGCTCCCCAAAGGGTGTCAGGGACAAGGTGAAAAGGGTGATGAAGGATAGGAAGGACTCAATGAAAGGATAAGAGATATGGGGAGGAGGCAGAGATGCTTCATTCTTGCTTCAAATGCCACCAAGAGAGATGCTTGGGTTTGGCCCTGTGTTACAGACCAGGTCCAGTAAAAGAACTGGGTTTATATGTGTTGTCCAGGGAAGCTGATGCTCTGGTGCTGGGATGCTGCAGGGTGCTGCAGCCAGCAGGGAATGAACCTCTGTCTAGAGGATGTGTGATCTGAAATACCTGTCAGGGCAGTTCTGGGGTGCAGGACAGGGCTGGACACACCCTGATAACCTCTCAGGGACCCCAAAGCAGTGTGCTGAGGGAGGGTGCACACGTGCATGTGGGCTGTCACAGCTGGCAGCCTGCTCACCCCAGTGATGGAAGCCCAGTGCCTTACCTGCTGGAGACTGGGGTCAGCGTTGCTGGAGGCAGCTTTTCCTTCTCCTTTATCTGTCTCATTAAAGGCAAAGTAAGATGCAGGGCTGTGGGAACCACCTCCAGTGCAGCACTGTGACGTTCTTAGGGGGAAGCTGAGGTTGCAGAGGCACTGGGGGGGTGATTGTAGGATGTTGCCATAGAGTCATAGACTGGCATGGGTTGGGAGGGACCCCAAGGATCACAGAGCTCCAACCCCCTGCCACAGGCAGGGACACCAACCTCAGGCCTGGAGCTACACAAGGTTGCCCAGGGCCCCAGCCAACCTGGCCTGGAACACCCCCAGACACGGGGCACCCACCCCCTCTCTGGGCAGCCTGTTCCAGCCCCTCTCCACTCTCTCTGCAAAGAACTTCCCCCCAATATCCAATCTAACCCTTCCCTCCTTCAGCTTCACTCCATCCCCCTCGTCCTGCCATTGTCTGTCCTTTAACAAGCTGATTCCCCTCCTGTGTCTCTGCTCCCTTCAGGGACTGGCAGGCTGCAATGAGGTCCCCCCACAGCCTTCTCTTCTCCAGGCTGACCCAGCCCAGCTCCCTCAGCCTCTCTTTGTAGGGCAGCTGCTCCAGCCCTCTGAGCATCTCCGTGGCTCCTCTGACCCCTCTCCAACAGCCCCACATCTTCCTTGTGTTGGGCCCCAGCTCTGGACACAGGATCCAGCTGGGGCCTCCCAGGGCAGAGCAGAGAGGGACAATCCCCTCCTCTGTGGACTCAGAGACGTTGAGTCCTTCCCAGTGCTTTTAGCAGGTACCTGCTCCTTGGCATCCCACTGCAGGATAGGAAGCAGATCCCACTGTCACACCTTCAGTCTCAAGGTGCATGAAGAACAGCTCTCCCAGTACTGATATCACCCCCTTTCTTCCCCCTTGTCCTCTCCTGGGCTGGGTTTTGAAATCCCTGCACTTGCAGGAGGCATCCCATGGATGCTGACAGAAATCACAGTGCTACTGTGGTCCAGGGATGCTGGCTCTCCATCCAAAACTTTCCACTGAGTTCAGAGCATCTGAGCTATTTCTGGAAAACAACTGTGCTGGGTCAGGAGCCTGGGAAGGGGCTTTTGCTCCAGCCAGGTCTCTTCTTGACCAGAGAGAGTCTATAGTACAAACACCCCCCCCCTCCTCCTCCTCCTGTTTCTGAGCAAAACCCAAAACCACTCAGGCTTTGAGCCTCACCATGAGCAGCATCACTCAGGCAAATGGTGTTTCCACCCTGAAGCCTTTAGACTTTCTAGTTTTCACCTGCCTCTCTCTGCAGAAACCCCTTGAGAAAATGTTACTGAACAAGGTAATTCTTGGGGGGGGGGAGAGGATCAATTGCCTGGACCAAACAAGCTGGAATTTGTAGCATCCCATTCTTCATGGAAAACAGATATCCCTCCTTAAGGAATCCCCAGGGAAAGCATCCACCTTGGGGAGCATCACCCCATGTTGGCCACCCCTTGCTTTGCCCCAAGCTGCCTGGGTTTCCATGCACTGCAGTGATTTTTTTGCTGTCCCTTCCTGGGAATCAGGAATTGCAAAGAGGAAAAGCAAGTTTTCTACTTCTTTTTTATTTTCTGCTGGGTTGATTTGGAGGTTTCCCCCCCCCCTCCACCTTCCCCCAGACCTGGGCTTGGGAGTAGGTGGGGTTTGGGAAGTGCTTTCAGATCAGCTGCTGAGTTGGGGGTGCCAGGAGGGAGGGTTTGGTGCTGCTGCTGCATCCTGGCACAACTCTGGGGGAGCCAATCTCACCACCAAAGGTGTTTTGGGAAACACACACCCTCCAGTCAGCATCACTTGTCCCTCTCTCAGGGCACCTATTTCTGCCTCAACTTCCCAGCAAGCTTCCCAGTCTAAAACCATGCTAGAGAGCTGGTTTCATTCCCCCTTCTGTGTCTCATTTGCATACATTTGCATAGCACACAGGTTTCTGGGAGGGGAGGAGGCACTGGAGAGCCACATCCTTGATTCCTTTTATTCCCCCCCTTTCAGCAGAATTGTCTTTCTTCACCCCAGCAGTGTTGCTCCAAGGGGCTTATTCCTCACTGGTGGTGGACAGGGGTGATGCCCTGATGTCCCCAGACCCTGTCCTGGCACCTTTGCTCTTCCCTCAGCCCCATTTCCAAAAGCCCCCCTTGGTCCCTGCACACTGCAGAGCCATTGTCACTCATCCAAAGGTCCCATGACTCCTGCCACAGCGTGTGGCTTCCCACTGGTACCCCAGCCCAGCATCTTTCTGGGTTGGAGACTGGGCTGTTTTGGGGGGAGGTGATGGGCTTGGGATGGGAATTGGTTTCTCAGGTCTGTATTTTTCCAGTTTCCCAGCCAAATTGGAAATGCAAACAACCTGCCTTCCCTCCAAACTCTGAACAGGAGGAGCTCATGGGTTTTTGGCAGTGAATCTTCCCTTCCAGGGATGCTTTTAATGAAAAACACCTCCAGGACTGAATGCAAGCTGGGTGGGAACTTAACTGGAATTGCCACTTGCTGTAGGTGATCACACACAGCCCCACCCTCACCTGCCTCCCAACAGCATCTCTTCTGGTGGGCTCTGCCACTGCCTGGCCCTGGGCAGGGGGGTAAAGGCTTCTTTCATAGAATCACAGACTGGCCTGGGTTGGGAGGGACCCCAAGGGTCACAGAGCTCCAACCCCCTGCCACAGGCAGGGACACCAACCTCAGGCCTGGAGCTACACAAGGTTGCCCAGGGCCCCATCCAACCTGGCCTTGAACACCCCCAGACACGGGGCACCCACCCCCTCTCTGGGCAGCCTGTTCCAGCCCCTCACCACTCTCTCTGCAAAGAACTTCCCCCTAATATCCAATCTAACCCTTCCCTCCTTCAGCTTTAATCCATCCCCCTTGTCCTGCCATTGTCTGTCCTTTAACAAGCTGATTCCCCTCCTGTTCCTCTGCTCCCTTCAGGGACTGGCAGGCTGCAATGAGGTCCCCCCACAGCCTTCTCTTCTCCAGGCTGACCCAGCCCAGCTCCCTCAGCCTCTCTTTGTAGGGCAGCTGCTCCAGCCCTCTGAGCATCTCCGTGGCTCCTCTGACCCCTCTCCAACAGCCCCACATCTTCCTTGTGTTGGGCCCCAGCTCTGGACACAGGGCACACTTCCTGGTGATGCTCAGGGACAGTCCTGCCTGCATCCCTGGTGATGCTTGGGGACATGGTGCCTGCATCCCTGGTGATGCTCAGGGACAGTCCTGCCTGCATCCCTGGTGATGCTTGGGGACATGGTGCCTGCATCCCTGGTGATGCTCAGGGACAGTCCTGCCTGCATCCCTGGTGATGCTTGGGGACATGGTGCCTGCATCCCTGGTGATGCTCAGGGACAGTCCTGCCTGCAGGCTGGGCAGCTTCTTTGCACTCTGGGGTCATCCTGAGCTGATCAGTCATGGTTGTGTCATCATCCCTTGCAGGCAGTAACGCTGCTGGGGTAGAGCTAATGCTGGTTGTCATAAAGAAATTTAAATAAGTGAGTCCAACTGCCTCTTCTGCCTGGGTTTCTGTCCTCCTTGTCCTCAGGTACATCCCTCCTGGTCTCTGCTGCAGTGTCCTTTGCTGTAAGAGGGATGAGCCCAAGGTACCTCCTTGCTGGCCTGCCAAGGTGGAAGGGCAAATGAGCAGGAGAATATAGTGTTGGGGTCTTGGTCTGTCATCAGCAGGGCTGTGCAGGCACTGTGCTCCCTTCAGCTGCATGTTTCCCTTCCCCAGGGCGAGATGAGGAGGAGAGATCAGCCCACATGGGGACAGTGGGGTGGGGAAGGTGACAGCAGCCATCAGCATGTGGGGTGTGAGGGGAGGTGAGGTGCCTGGTCTGTGGCAAGGTGTGGGGCCTTGGGCTGGGAGAGAACCAGCCCTGGGCACCTGGAGCCACCTGAAACAGCTCCTGCCTGGCTGGGCTTCCACTCTATACGTCAGTGAATGGGGTGGGGTGGTTCCTGGTGTTGCAGAGGCTGCTGAGCCACCACCCGTGCTGAGAGCTGGCTCTAGCCAACCCCGGGGGGCGCTGGCTGGCTGCGGCTGGCACGGTGCAGCTCTGCTGCCTAGGGCTCCACCGGCCCCCTGTGCCAGGCAGGGCAACCTGGGTACCTGGGGTCTGGGTAGGGGGGGTCTGGGTGGAGGGGTCTGGGTACCTGAGATTTGGGTAGGAGGGATCTGGGTACCTGAGGTCTGGGTAGGGGGGGTCTGGATACCTGGGGTCTGGGTACCTGAGATTTGGGATGGGGGGCTCTGGGTACCTGAGGTCTGGGTAGGGGGGGTCTGGATACCTGGGGTCTGGGTACCTGAGATGTGGGTGGGGGGGTCTGGGTACCTGAGATTTGGGGGGGTGGGTCTGGGTACCTGAGGTCTGGGTAGGGGGGGTCTGGATACCTGGGGTCTGGGTACCTGAGATCTGGGTAGGGGGGGGGGGTCTGGGTACCTGAGATCTGGGTAGGGGGGGGGTCTGGGTACCTGAGATTTGGGTAGGGGGGTCTGGGTACCTGAGATTTGGGGGGGTGGGTCTGGGTACCTGAGATTTGGGTAGGGGGGTCTGGGTACCTGAGATCTGGGGGGAGGGGTTTCTGGGTACCCAAGATCTGGGTAGGGGCTCTGGGTACCCGAGATCTGGGGGGGTGTCTGTGCCGGCAGTGCAGCAGGGCTTGGCAGATCTCTGTGCCACACACCATCACCTTTAAGACCCAGGCTCAGGTTACCAAAAAACCCCGATCATCCTGTGCTCAGCCTGGATGGGGTCGTTGCAGGGGGAGCTCCAGCGCAGCCCATGCCCTGCTCTTTGCTCCCATACCCTTCTCCTCCCAAAGCCTCCCAAGCTGCCCAGCTCAGAGCCTGTTTGTCTCCTGCTTGACCGTTCCTCTGCCTCCCCCGCCTGTCTCCTCTACTTCCTCATTCTCAGTGTGGGGTTGAGCAAGAGCAGAGTGGAGCCTCCTCAGGATCAGGGTGAGGCCAGGGGGGCCTCTAGTTCCAAGTTCCTTTTTTTTTTCCCCCCCTCTTCTCTCATTTCCCCCCCTCCTCCTCCTCTCTGCACACAAAGCTGGGCTATGATGAAACTCCAGCTCTATCTTGCTTGCAGCGTTCGTGCACGGCACATGCTGGAAATAATTGTCCTTGGTGGAGCTCTGCAGGCTGCAGAGCCATTTAACCAGAGAGAGAGAGGTGGAAAGGAGGTTTATTTCTACATGCTGGGCTTCAGCCTCACTGCTGCAGCCCTGGGTGCATCTGTAAGGTGGTTTGGTGGGGAGCTCAGGGCTGGATCTTCAAGCCCTGTGAGTGTGGGCACTGAGTGAGTCATGATGGGTGGAGCAGAGTCTGACTGGAGCCTGTGCCCAGCGGTGTCCCCAGGGCTGGGTGTTGGGTCCAGTCCTGTTCAATATCTTCACTGACACCTTGCTGAGGGAACAGCACCCACCCTCAGCAAGTGCTGCTGATCCAGAGCTGGGAGGGGTGGCTGACAGGCAGGACACTGCGCTGCCATCCAGAGCCCTGGCCAGGCTGGAGAGCTGGGCAGGGAGAGACCAGATGAGATTCAACAACAGCCAGTGGAGAGTCTGGCACCTGGGGAGGAACAACCACATGGATCAGGACAGGCTGGGGGTGACCTGCTGGAGAAGAGCTCTGTGGAGAAGGACCTGGGGGTGCTGGTGGGTGACAGGGTGGCCATGAGCCAGCAGTGTGCCCTGGGGCTGAGAGAGACAATGGGATCCTGGGGGCATCAGGAGGAGTGTGGGCAGCAGGTCACAGGAGGGGATCCTCCCCCTCTGCTCTGCCCTGCTCAGGCCCCACCTGGAGTGTTGTGTCCAGTGCTGGGCTCCCTGGTGTAAAAAGGACAGGGATCTCCTGGAGAGAGTCCAGAGAAGGGCTATGAAGATGATGAAGGGCCTGGAGCATCTCTCCTGTGAGGAAAGGCTGAGAGAGCTGGGGCTGTTCAGCCTGGAGAGAAGAAGACTGAGGGGGGACCTAATCAATGGTTATCAATATCTGAAGCATGGGGTGCAGGGGGAATTGGCCAGCCCCTTTTCAGTGTCTGTGGGGACAGGACAAGGGGCAATGGCTGCAAATTGGAGCCCAGGAAGTTCCACAGCACCATGGGGAGGAACTTTTCCCCAGTGAGGGTGAGGGAGCCCTGGGACAGGCTGCCCAGGGGGTGTGGAGTCTCCTTCTCTGGAGAGATTCCAGCCCCATCTGGACACCGCCCTGTGCAGTATGAGCTGGGGAGCTGCTTTGGCAGGGGGGTTGGACCCCAGGAGCTCTCCAGGGCCCTTCCAACCCCTCCAACTCTGTGATTCTGAGTGTTTCTCACACCCCAGCCTCTCTTTGTTGTGCCTTAAATCAGCTGCAGAGGATTTAGCAAGCCTTGCTCTGTGTTTTCTAGCCATACAAACCAGCTGGGGAATGCCTGCTAGGAGCTTCCTGGAGTTTGCATGATTTGGATGGGCAGAGAGAAGTAGGGTAAGCTTAAAGAAGCTCCAGGACCTTTGTTTGGAGGTGTTTGGAGTGAGGACTTTGCCTGAGCTGCCTTAAGGAAAAGGGCCCACCTTTGGTACAGGAGGTCAGGGCAAGGATGGAGCAGCTGAGACCACCATCATACCTCTTTAGATGAGGTTTTGTCCTACTCAGTGAGAGCTCCTGGCCCTGAGCACCAGCACACCTCAGCAGGAGCTGTGTGTGTGTGTGGGGAGCGTGTGCTCAGCAAAACCCAGAACACAGCTTGTTCTCCCTCAGCTTGCTCATTAGTCATCCCGAGTCCTCCTTTCTCCTCTGGTTCACACAGCAGCACTGCAGCTTGTCAGGCTCTGCTGTGGCTTATCTGTCCACAGAAAAACATGTTGTTTTCTTCAAACTTCCTTTCCCATCCAACCAGCCCAGCCCCTTCCTCTGCAACCCCTCCACAGGTCCCTGCTCTTGCTCACCAGGGATCTATCTCCTCTGGGTTAGCAGCCTGGGGCTGCTCAAGGTCAAGATGGGACTTTTTGGGGGGATCCAAGTGGTAAAAAGCCCAAATCTTTTTGCTGTGAATAGTTCAGGCCTGGAGGCACAGCCACCCACCTCTCAGTGCTGCTGCTTTGGTGTCACCAGCTTCTCCTGCCCAAGTGCCAACTGGCACGAGGAGCAACGTGCCACCTCTGAGCTGCTTTCCCCTGCTGAGGGGGTGGGATGTGATCTTGTGTGTGCTCTGCAGAGCTGGGCAGAAAGAGGCTTTTGCATTATTTACTCTGTGTTGGAGCTGGAGCCAGACCTGACCCTGCTCTCACCCAGCAGAGGTGGGAGAGAAGCCCTCCCAGTAACACCATCAGACCCACTGGTTCTGGGCTCAGGTTTCTTCCCCCAGCTGGTTCTCAGCAGGGTCTGGCTGGGCTCCCCCCCCTTTGCTGTAATGCTGACGTGGGGTTGGGGAGAAGGGGGGGTGTTTAGCTCAGCTCACCCCCAGCGTTGCTTCCCCAAACACCACCCACTGAGGGGTTTGGTGCTCAGGGTGCTCAAGCCAGGCTGGCCAACCCTTCACAGGCACTTGGTGCTGAGGCTCAGCCAAACTCATGACTTCTGGCCCTCCAGCAGCGGCTGGGGTCAGCGTGGGAGGAGGAGGAGGAGGAGGAGGGTTGTGGTGTCAGCCCCATTCGGAGTCCCCCCACCCCCTCACCCATGGAAACGGTCCCAGGGAGGCGCTTTGCCTGCTGGCAGCCAGCTTTGCCCCCATCCATCCTTTCTCCAGCACCAAGAGGGGGAGGGGGGTGGTGAGAAAACCCATTCAACATCCCTTCCCACCGCCTGCCTCCCCTCAATTCCCCTCCTTCCCCCCCCAGAAAAAATCTTCCATCACCTAAAAAAACCCCCCAACCAAACCCAAACCCCTTCTCCCTGAGTGCTTTTTCTTGCTAACCTCGGCTTGCTTTGCCTCTCCTCCCCTCCCTCCCTCCCTTCCTCCCCTCCATCTCCCTCCCTCCTTCTCTCTGGGGGGAAAAAAGGTCATTGCGCAAATGATTAGTCAGAGCTCAGTTGCTGTAGCAACCGGCTGCTGGAACTGGGACAGGCGTGCAGCGAGGACAACGGAGAGGTCGAGCAGCAGCCGGGGCTGGGGGAGCATCACCAGTCGGGGCTGGGGGAGCAGCATCAGGCAGGGCTGGGGGGGCATCAGCCAGGGCTGGGGGAGTGGGGGACCACCACCAGCCAGGGCTGGGGGAGCATCAGGCAGGGTTGGGGGAGCAGCATCAGCTGGGGGAGCATCACCAGGCAGGGTTGGGGGAGCAGCATCATCCGGGGCTGGGGGAGCATCAGGTGGGGCTGGGGGAGCAGCATCAGCTGGGGGAGCATCACCAGGCAGGGCTGGGGGAGCATCAGGCAGGGTTGGGGGAGCAGCATCAGCTGGGGGACCATCACCAGGCAGGGCTGGGGGAGCAGCATCAGCCGGGGCTGGGGGAGCATCAGTTGGGGCTGGGGGAGCAGCATCAGGTAGGGCTGGGGGAGTGGGGGAGCATCATCACCCGGGGCTGGGGGAGCATCAGGCAGGGTTGGAGGAGCAGCATCAGCTGAGGGAGCATCACCAGCCAGGGCTGGGGGAGTGGGGGAGCATCACCAGCCAGGCTTGGGGGAGCAGCACCAGCCAGGAGCTGAGAGTATCAGCCAGGGGCTTGGGGAGCATCACCAGACGGGGCTGGGGGAACCCAGCCATCCTGTTTGCATCCCTAGAGCTGGGGAGCCAGGCAGGGTGAAGCCCCCCCCGCCTTGCTCCACCCCATGCATGGGGCTGTTTCAGCCCCCCCTCTCGACAGCTTGGCTGAGGTCTGGTGTAAACTGGCAGCATCTCAGTGCTGCTGTGGAGGAGTGCGTCCAGCCTTGGTCTCTCTGTAGGGTCTCTTGGTGGGTGGTGGGACCATCCTTCACTGGCAGTACACTCTGTATGGAGAAGGGGGGGGTCCTGCTGCTGTGGAGTCAGGGCACCTTGTGGTTTCCACCCTCTGACTGAGCCCAGGGAATGCCTGCTGCTGGGGTTCAGGGCTCCTTGTCCTCTTGCAACATCCCACACTGTGAAATATGAAGCCAAGTTCCTCCTGATCCTTCATGAGGAACCAGGCATTAACCATGTCCTGCCCATCTCCAGCTCCAGAGCACTGCAGTCCCTTTGCCTTCAGCCCCCCAGCAGTTTCAGAGATGTTCTCAAGTCTTCAAATCCTCCTCCTAGAATCATAGAATCCCAGACTGGTCTGGGTTGGGAGGGACCCCAAGGGTCACAGAGCTCCAACCCCCTGCCACAGGCAGGGACACCAACCTCAGGCCTGGAGCTACACAAGGTTGCCCAGGGCCCCATCCAACCTGGCCTTGAACACCCCCAGGGACGGGGCACCCACCCCCTCTCTGGGCAGCCTGTTCCAGCCCCTCACCACTCTCTCTGCAAAGAACTTCCCCCTAATATCCAATCTAACCCTTCCCTCCTTCAGCTTTAATCCATCCCCCTTGTCCTGCCATTGTCTGTCCTTTAACAAGCTGATTCCCCTCCTGTGTCTCTGCTCCCTTCAGGGACTGGCAGGCTGCAGTGAGGTCCCCCCACAGCCTTCTCTTCTCCAGGCTGACCCAGCCCAGCTCCCTCAGCCTCTCTTTGTAGGGCAGCTGCTCCAGCCCTCTGAGCATCTCCGTGGCTCCTCTGACCCCTCTCCAACAGCCCCACATCTTCCTTGTGTTGGGCCCCAGCTCTGGACACAGGATCCAGCTGGGGCCTCCCAGGGCAGAGCAGAGAGGGACAATCCCCTCCCTGTCCCTGCTGCCACCCCTCTGCTGATGGAGCCCAGGATCCCATTGGCCTTGGGAGCTGCCAGAGCCACTGCTGCTCATGGGGAGTTTCTCATCCCCCACAATCCCCAGGTCCTTCTCACAGGGCTGCTCTCCAGGAGCTCTTCTCCCAGGCTGGATCTCTGGCTGGGATTCTTCCAGCCCCAGTGCAGCCCCTGACCCTTGGCAGTGTTGAACCTCAGTAGGTTCCCCCAGGCCCATCTTTCCAGCCTGGCAAGATCCCTCTGGATGGCTCCTTTCCTCCTGGGGTGTCGACCACCCCACTCAGCTTGGTGTCACCAGCAAACCTGCTGAGGGTGCCTCAATCCCATCACCCATGTCATTGATAAAGATGTTCAAGAGAACTGGTCCCCAGACAGACCCCTGGGGGACACTGCCTGTCACCAGCCTCCACCTGCACACAGACCCATTGACCACCAAAAAATGTTAGGGGTCAGCACACCCAGAGTGCAGGGGATGAGCCTCACCCTGGGAAAGCCACCTGCCTGATCATGGTGTCTCCCTCCTCCTTCCCTCCCTGCCCTTACCGTGAGGCCAGGAGCTCAGCATCCCCACCTCCATGGGCTGCTTGGGCTTGGTGTGCTGGGCAAGGGCTGTGCTGGGGATGGTTGCCCAGTTGCATGGTGGTTTTCACCACCATGGTCATGGTCTCTAAGGGGTTTTGTTGTTGAGGCTGGTGCATGTGTAGGCTCAGCCTGCTCCAGCCTAAAGGATACACAGCAGAGACAGATGGAGGGGGATCCCCACCCTGCAGCCCCCAAAGCACTGCTGCACAGGCCCTTCAGGGGACCTCCACATGCTTTTGGTGTGAGCAGGGACCTGTTCCCATCACCAGGTCCCTGCTCCTACACTGGCACAGGGTGGGAGAGCCCTGTCACTTGGCTGTCTCCCTCTCTGCTCTTCCCCAGTCCTTTGGGGTGTGAAGATCAGCTTATCTGCTGGGTCTCTGAGCATGCTGCTCCTTGCTCTGTGTGTTGAGCAGGAACTTGGGGTCCTGCTTCCCTCTGGGATGCATGTGGAGGGCAAACAAGCCTGAGGTTGCTGAGGGCTTTGAGACCCTCCTGAAGGGAAGTGCTGGGGAGGGGATGTGAGACCTCCACTTTGGGAGAGCTGGGTGGGCTCTGGGCAGGATTTGGGGGCTGTCTTCAGCCTCTTGCTCAAGGTTGAGCCCTGGGGATCCACCTAGGAAGCTGTGGGTTGGTGTCCTCCAGCCCAGGAGATGATTTTAGCCTGAGGCTGTTGGAACAGCAGGGAAGGGTGATGTATGCAGAGAATGGCTCCCAACAAACAAGCTTCCTTGGGGAGTGGAGAGAAGTCACTGAGATGTGCTGGAAGCCTTTCCTCTTCCCTGGGACCCTCCTTGATGGCCAAGAGAGAGCCAGCCACATGTAACAGCCATGCTGGCACTCAGTGATGTTCACAGCCCTGCTCCCAAACCCCTCTTCCCTGTTCTCCATGGCCCCACAGGCAGAGAGAGGGGCTTGCCAAGGCACTGCTTGCTCTGCCTTGCCCACTGATGCTCCTCTCTGTCCAGTGAGAGGTTCTCAAACCTCCTGAGTTTGCCCTCAGCTCCCAGCATATCCTTCTCCTTTCCCTCTGGATGGGTTTTTTTCCCCCAAAGCCAGCAGGGCTTGTGCTGGTTTCTTACCTCATGGATGCAGAGGTGAGCTTGGCAGCATGACATCAGAGCAGCCTCAAGGCTCAAAAGCCAACTGGGAAATTAAAGCAAGCCAACTGGTTTCCCTTCTTCCTCTTTTTCCTTCTACATCTCATTATTTTAAAGGCTGATTCCTGGGGTTTTTTCCAAACCCTGGAAAGCTGTAGGAGCTCTGGATGCTGGGGGTTGTTGGCCATGCTGTTTTGGTGTGTTATTTTAGTCATGTTTTCCTCCTGGAAGCAGTGAGTAAAACCTGCAGGTTGGGTCCAGCTGACTAATATTTCAGGTTATCACAAATGACAAAGGAAGGGAAGAATGAATGAATGTAAGGCCTCCAGGAGAGGGACAAAAATCCCTCTGACTCACTCCCAACAGGCTATTTTTGAGCCTGCAAACACAAATTGGTGCCTGTTCCCCTTGCAGTGGGCTGGGAGACCATCCCCATCCAGAGCTGGGTTTGGGTTCCAGGGGCTGCCAAGTCCACAAACTGTTTGCTGCTAATTTGTTTCTACATCCTTCACCTCTCAGCCTCCTCCTCACTCCTGAGGAACCCCCAAGGTCCTGGCTGAGAAGTGGTTGTGCTGGGTGTTTGAAGGCATCATCCGTGAGCTAAAAGAAGGGTGGAGTGGGCATGGAGAGGGGGGAATCAGCTTGTTAGAGGGCAGATACGGGCAGGACAAGGGGGATGGATTAAAGCTGAAGGAGGGAAGGGTTAGATTGGATATTAGGGGGAAGTTCTGTGCAGAGAGAGTGGTGAGGGGCTGGAACAGGCTGCCCAGAGAGGGGGTGGGTGCCCCGTCCCTGGGGGTGTTCCAGGCCAGGTTGGCTGGGGCCCTGGGCAACCTTGTGTAGCTCCAGGCCTGAGGTTGGTGTCCCTGCCTGTGGCAGGGGGTTGGAGCTCTGTGACCCTTGGGGTCCCTTCCAACCCAGGCCAGTCTGGGATTCTCTGATTCTGGGCAGCTTGAAGTGACCCCATCACTGTGGCTGCCCTGATGGGTGGGTGCTGCCAGTCCGGGCTCTGCTGTGGGATCCTGGGGGCATCAGGAGGAGTGTGGGCAGCAGGTCACAGGAGGGGATCCTCCCCCTCTGCTCTGCCCTGCTCAGGCCCCACCTGGAGTGTTGTGTCCAGTGCTGGGCTCCCTGGTGTAAAAAGGACAGGGATCTCCTGGAGAGAGTCCAGAGAAGGGCTATGGAGATGATGAAGGGCCTGGAGCATCTATCCTGTGAGGAAAGGCTGAGAGAGCTGGGGCTGTTCAGCCTGGAGAGAAGAAGACTGAGGGGGGACCTAATCAATGGTTATCAATATCTGAAGCATGAGGTGCAGGGGGAATTGGCCAGCCCCTTTTCAGTGTCTGTGGGGACAGGACAAGGGGCAATGGCTGCAAATTGGAGCCCAGGAAGTTCCACAGCAACCTGGGGAGGAACTTTTCCCCAGTGAGGGTGAGGGAGCCCTGGGACAGGCTGCCCAGGGGGTGTGGAGTCTCCTTCTCTGGAGAGATTCCAGCCCCATCTGGACACCGACCTGTGCAGTATGAGCTGGGGAGCTGCTTTGGCAGGGGGGTTGGACCCCAGGAGCTCTCCAGGGCCCTTCCAACCCCTGTGACTCTGTGATTATTTTTCAGGGCATTTCCCCCTCTCAGTCCTTGGGTTTTGAGGCTCTTGGTGCAAACTCAGCTTTTGGGGCTCCTGTTTGTTCAGCTGGACACTTAACCTGTGCCAGCCAGGTTACCTCCTGTGCTCCCAGGCACATGTGTGGTCCCCAAGGGACAGGCTCAGCCCTGGCTCAGCTTCTCACCCACAGCATGGAATGGGCACATCCACATGAACCCCAGCCCCGAAACAGCATTGGGAAGGGGGGGTGTGGGGTGTGTGTGATGCAGCCAAGGTGAAATATCCAAGGAGGGACGGGAAGTGCAAGGCAGGAGCAGGGGAAACAGAGGAGAGAATAGCTGGAGCTGAGCTCAGCTGGGGCAGGGAGCCCGGCTGCAGGCAGGGAAGGGGAATGGGAACAGGATACAGCTGGGACTAGCCCTGTGCTCAGCCCTGTGCTCAGCCCTGTGCTCATCCCCGGCAGCCAGCGCTGCTGCTGCTGCTTCTCTCCTATCCCCTGAGGGAATGGGCCGGGGCTGCGTCACAACCCCTCCCCTCCCCCCCAGATTTGGGCTCCCAGAGGTGCCCACTGGGGATTGCAGCATTGTTGGCGTGGCTAGGGGTTGCCAAGCAGCTGCAAGCAACCAGGGATGCTCCTGGGCACCCACATCAGGCAGCCAGGGATGCTCCTAGGCACCTGCATCCCCCCCCCCTCCCCATGCCACTAGGAATGCTCCTGGGCACCAGCATTCCTTGTGCCACCAGGGATGCTCTTGGGCATCCCCTTGTGCCACCAGGGATGCTCATGGGCACCTGCATCCCCCCTGTGCCACTAGGGGTGCTCCTGGGCACCAGCATCCCCTTGTGCCACTAGGGATGCTCTTGGGCATCCACATCATACAACCAGGGATGCTCCTGGGCACCTACATTGTGCAACCAGGGATGCTCTTGGGCACCCACAATGTGCCACCAGGGATGCTCTTGGGCACTCACATCATGCAGCCAGGGATGCTTCTGGGCACCCACACTGTGCAACTAGGGATGCTCTTGGGCACCCTAATCATACAACCAGGGATGCTCCTGGGCACCCACATCCCCTGGTACCAGTCGCTGGCTGCACAGAACCATCCCAGCTCTGGTGCTCGTTGCCTCCAGTTCACCACAGCTCCACCACGGTGCATTTCCACCCCAGCTCCCTAGGTTTCCTGAACGCTGGCACAGGGCAGATCACGTTCTCCCCCCCTCCCCTGGTGTGTAGCAGGAGCTGTGGTGTCACCACGCTCAGGGCTGCCTGTCGAGAAGCAGCACAAGCCATCCCAGGGTAGCTGCTGTCCCTTCCAGCACTCTCAGCTGTGCCCAGGGATGGCTGACTTCTTATTTTTTGGCATGTGGAGGTTTATTTTTAGCTGGATTAAAAAAACCCCAGCCTTTAAAAACAAAACAACAAACCCAACAAATGGAGGCAAAGTTTTTATGTGAAAAAATACTCCTCATAATGGGATTTTTTTTTTCTCTTCTGGGACATTTCTACATGATGGGTTCCTCCTGCCCTCCTGCTTTCCCCTCCCCTCTATCCTCAGGGGTGTTTCTCCCTTTCCAAAGCTGCCCTGTTTCCCATTCCCTCCTTCAGGAGGAGGAACAGCAAATACAAGGGCTGGGGTTTGGTGGTGGTGGTGGTGGGGTTTTTTGCTGGTTTTAAAAATATAAATCCATAGGAAAGTGTAGTTAAACTAAACCCTTCCCTTTTCAACCCACTAAAATGGAAGGGGATTAATCATTTCAAGTCATTTCCCCCTTCCTCCAACCTAGCTCTCCTCTCTCCTTCACCTTTGGTGTGGGAGAACTGGGCAGTAAGTGGCCAAGAGCAGCTCCTCCTCTGTCTTTACTCAAGGGAAAGATCTCTCTGTCCCAGTGGAGGTCTTCCTTTGGGGCTGGAGAGGAGCTTGTGAAGCTTCTGACACCCAAAAGCCAATGTGTGTGTATGTGTGGGGCTCATGCTCCCAGCCTTCTCCCCTCCCTGGTGCAGGGATGCTCCCATGGGGGGTCTGTGGGGTTGAGGGCTGGGGGTGACCCAGGGTGGGTATGGAGACTTGGGAGCAGGACAGCAGAAACCTCAGGTCCTGGGGTCTGCTCTCAGCTCCCCAGCAGCCTGTCCCAGGTGACCTTGGGGATGCCTCTGTGTCCATCTTTGCCTGGGAAGGAGGAGGGCTCTTCCTCTGCACCCCTGGGCTCAGGGGGGTAGTTAAGACCTTAAACACCCTGGGTTGGTGCAGGGATCTGGCCAGATGTGCTGTAGAGGAGAGGAGTTTTCCTTCCAGGTTAGAAATACTCTGTGGTGGCTTCTCAAGGACAGTTCTTGGGCTAAAAGGTACCAGAGGTGGGGATGTTTCTGTCCTTTGACAAGAGAGCTCCCTGCACCCAGGAAACAGCACCCAAACCAGCAGCTGCATGTCACAAATCCATCCTCCATGTGCATCACAGGGTCCCTCCTGACCCAGCCCAGAGCCTCTTCACCCCTTGGCTGGGGCTGTGGCACCATGGGGCAGAGCTCTTGGCCTTTGAAGAAGACACTTAAGACCACAGCAAGTCCTTCTGCTGTGCAAGGCTTGGTGGGTCTGATTGCATCACCCACGTCTCAGTCATTTCCCACAGCTCCCATGGCAGCAGATGATGATGATGATGATGATGATGCTCTGCCTCAGGTTCCAGACCCTAGAGCTGGGAAGGGGAGGAGAAGCAAACACCCTGTGTCCAGGCTGTTCCTTTTGTGTTGGGCTGAGGGATCTGGGGGGGTGTTTTTCCCCCCTCTTTGGTTGGGTTTGAGACATGCAAGGAGTGTGTTACTCAGCCATGACTCGAGAACTTGTGAGCAAGAAAGTCATACCAAAGTCTGCCAAAAAAAGGCTCTTCTTAAGCACACCCACCTCATCACACGTTCCTGCTGTAGCTGCTTTAGTGGGATCTGCTGCTGAAAGGCAGCTCCCTTGCAGGGAGGCTGTGCTAGCCATCTGTGAGCTGGTGGCAATGGCCCAGGGACAGACCCGTGCCCATCCCCGTGGGTCCAGTCCTGTTCAGTATCTTCACTGACACCTTGCTGAGGGAACAGCACCCACCCTCAGCAAGTGCTGCTGATCCAGAGCTGGGAGAGGTGGCTGACAGGCAGGACACTGCGCTGCCGTCCAGAGCCCTGGCCAGGCTGGAGAGCTGGGCAGGGAGAGACCAGATGGGGTTCAACAACAGCAAGTGGAGAGTCTGGCACCTGGGGAGGAACAACCACATGGATCAGGACACGCTGGGGGTGAGCTGCTGGAGAAGAGCTCTGTGGAGAAGGACCTGGGGGTGCTGGTGGGTGACAGGGTGGCCATGAGCCAGCAGTGTGCCCTGGGGCTGAGAGAGACAATGGGATCCTGGGGGCATCAGGAGGAGTGTGGGCAGCAGGTCACAGGAGGGGATCCTCCCCCTCTGCTCTGCCCTGCTCAGGCCCCACCTGGAGTGTTGTGTCCAGTGCTGGGCTCCCTGGGGTAAAAAGGACAGGGATCTCCTGGAGAGAGTCCAGAGAAGGGCTAGGAAGATGATGAAGGGCCTGGAGCATCTCTCCTGTGAGGAAAGGCTGAGAGAGCTGGGGCTGTTCAGCCTGGAGAGAAGAAGACTGAGGGGGGAACCTAATCAATGGTTATCAATATCTGAAGCATGGGGTGCAGGGGGAATTGGCCAGCCCCTTTTCAGTGTCTGTGGGGACAGGACAAGGGGCAATGGCTGCAAATTGGAGCCCAGGAAGTTCCACAGCACCATGGGGAGGAACTTTTCCCCAGTGAGGGTGAGGGAGCCCTGGGACAGGCTGCCCAGGGGGTGTGGAGTCTCCTTCTCTGGAGAGATTCCAGCCCCATCTGGACACCGACCTGTGCAGTATGAGCTGGGGAGCTGCTTTGGCAGGGGGGTTGGACCCCAGGAGCTCTCCAGGGCCCTTCCAACCCCTGTGACTCTGTGATTATTTTTCAGGGCATTTCCCCCTCTCAGTCCTTGGGTTTTGAGGCTCTTGGTGCAAACTCAGCTTTTGGGGCTCCTGTTTGTTCAGCTGGACACTTAACCTGTGCCAGCCAGGTTACCTCCTGTGCTCCCAGGCACATGTGTGGTCCCCAAGGGACAGGCTCAGCCCTGGCTCAGCTTCTCACCCACAGCATGGAATGGGCACATCCACATGAACCCCAGCCCCGAAACAGCATTGGGAAGGGGGGGTGTGGGGTGTGTGTGATGCAGCCAAGGTGAAATATCCAAGGAGGGACGGGAAGTGCAAGGCAGGAGCAGGGGAAACAGAGGAGAGAATAGCTGGAGCTGAGCTCAGCTGGGGCAGGGAGCCCGGCTGCAGGCAGGGAAGGGGAATGGGAACAGGATACAGCTGGGACTAGCCCTGTGCTCAGCCCTGTGCTCAGCCCTGTGCTCATCCCCGGCAGCCAGCGCTGCTGCTGCTGCTTCTCTCCTATCCCCTGAGGGAATGGGCCGGGGCTGCGTCACAACCCCTCCCCTCCCCCCCAGATTTGGGCTCCCAGAGGTGCCCACTGGGGATTGCAGCATTGTTGGCGTGGCTAGGGGTTGCCAAGCAGCTGCAAGCAACCAGGGATGCTCCTGGGCACCCACATCAGGCAGCCAGGGATGCTCCTAGGCACCTGCATCCCCCCCCCTCCCCATGCCACTAGGAATGCTCCTGGGCACCAGCATTCCTTGTGCCACCAGGGATGCTCTTGGGCATCCCCTTGTGCCACCAGGGATGCTCATGGGCACCTGCATCCCCCCTGTGCCACTAGGGGTGCTCCTGGGCACCAGCATCCCCTTGTGCCACTAGGGATGCTCTTGGGCATCCACATCATACAACCAGGGATGCTCCTGGGCACCTACATTGTGCAACCAGGGATGCTCTTGGGCACCCACAATGTGCCACCAGGGATGCTCTTGGGCACTCACATCATGCAGCCAGGGATGCTTCTGGGCACCCACACTGTGCAACTAGGGATGCTCTTGGGCACCCTAATCATACAACCAGGGATGCTCCTGGGCACCCACATCCCCTGGTACCAGTCGCTGGCTGCACAGAACCATCCCAGCTCTGGTGCTCGTTGCCTCCAGTTCACCACAGCTCCACCACGGTGCATTTCCACCCCAGCTCCCTAGGTTTCCTGAACGCTGGCACAGGGCAGATCACGTTCTCCCCCCCTCCCCTGGTGTGTAGCAGGAGCTGTGGTGTCACCACGCTCAGGGCTGCCTGTCGAGAAGCAGCACAAGCCATCCCAGGGTAGCTGCTGTCCCTTCCAGCACTCTCAGCTGTGCCCAGGGATGGCTGACTTCTTATTTTTTGGCATGTGGAGGTTTATTTTTAGCTGGATTAAAAAAACCCCAGCCTTTAAAAACAAAACAACAAACCCAACAAATGGAGGCAAAGTTTTTATGTGAAAAAATACTCCTCATAATGGGATTTTTTTTTTCTCTTCTGGGACATTTCTACATGATGGGTTCCTCCTGCCCTCCTGCTTTCCCCTCCCCTCTATCCTCAGGGGTGTTTCTCCCTTTCCAAAGCTGCCCTGTTTCCCATTCCCTCCTTCAGGAGGAGGAACAGCAAATACAAGGGCTGGGGTTTGGTGGTGGTGGTGGTGGGGTTTTTTGCTGGTTTTAAAAATATAAATCCATAGGAAAGTGTAGTTAAACTAAACCCTTCCCTTTTCAACCCACTAAAATGGAAGGGGATTAATCATTTCAAGTCATTTCCCCCTTCCTCCAACCTAGCTCTCCTCTCTCCTTCACCTTTGGTGTGGGAGAACTGGGCAGTAAGTGGCCAAGAGCAGCTCCTCCTCTGTCTTTACTCAAGGGAAAGATCTCTCTGTCCCAGTGGAGGTCTTCCTTTGGGGCTGGAGAGGAGCTTGTGAAGCTTCTGACACCCAAAAGCCAATGTGTGTGTATGTGTGGGGCTCATGCTCCCAGCCTTCTCCCCTCCCTGGTGCAGGGATGCTCCCATGGGGGGTCTGTGGGGTTGAGGGCTGGGGGTGACCCAGGGTGGGTATGGAGACTTGGGAGCAGGACAGCAGAAACCTCAGGTCCTGGGGTCTGCTCTCAGCTCCCCAGCAGCCTGTCCCAGGTGACCTTGGGGATGTCTCTGTGTCCATCTTTGCCTGGGAAGGAGGAGGGCTCTTCCTCTGCACCCCTGGGCTCAGGGGGGTAGTTAAGACCTTAAACACCCTGGGTTGGTGCAGGGATCTGGCCAGATGTGCTGTAGAGGAGAGGAGTTTTCCTTCCAGGTTAGAAATACTCTGTGGTGGCTTCTCAAGGACAGTTCTTGGGCTAAAAGGCACCAGAGGTGGGGATGTTTCTGTCCTTTGACAAGAGAGCTCCCTGCACCCAGGAAACAGCACCCAAACCAGCAGCTGCATGTCACAAATCCATCCTCCATGTGTGTTGCAGGGTCCCTCCTGACCCAGCCCAGAGCCTCTTCACCCCTTGGCTGGGGCTGTGGCACCATGAGGCAGAGCTCTTGGCCTTTGAAGAAGACACTTAAGACCACAGCAAGCCCTTCTGCTGTGCAAGGCTTGGTGGGTCTGATTGCATCACCCACGTCTCAGTCATTTCCCACAGCTCCCATGGCAGCAGATGATGATGATGATGATGATGATGCTCTGCCTCAGGTTCCAGACCCTAGAGCTGGGAAGGGGAGGAGAAGCAAACACCCTGTGTCCAGGCTGTTCCTTTTGTGTTGGGCTGAGGGATCTGGGGGGTGTTTTT
Source organism: Laterallus jamaicensis coturniculus (assembly GCA_022605575.1). Lineage (NCBI taxonomy): Eukaryota > Metazoa > Chordata > Aves > Gruiformes > Rallidae > Laterallus > Laterallus jamaicensis. Next base: position 10,453,492 of record JAKCOX010000022.1, read on the forward strand.
CCCCCCTCTTTGGTTGGGTTTGAGACATGCAAGGAGTGTGTTACTCAGCCATGACTCGAGAACTTGTGAGCAAGAAAGTCATACCAAAGTCTGCCAAAAAAAAGGCTCTTCTTAAGCACACCCACCTCATCACACGTCCCTGCTGTAGCTGCTTTAGTGGGATCTGCTGCTGAAAGGCAGCTCCCTTGCAGGGAGGCTGTGCTAGCCATCTGTGAGCTGGTGGCAATGGCCCAGGGATAGACCCGTGCCCATCCCCGTGGGTCCAGTCCTGTTCAGTATCTTCACTGACACCTTGCTGAGGGAACAGCACCCACCCTCAGCAAGTGCTGCTGATCCAGAGCTGGGAGGGGTGGCTGACAGGCAGGACACTGCGCTGCCATCCAGAGCCCTGGCCAGGCTGGAGAGCTGGGCAGGGAGAGACCAGATGAGATTCAACAACAGCCAGTGGAGAGTCTGGCACCTGGGGAGGAACAACCACATGGATCAGGACAGGCTGGGGGTGACCTGCTGGAGAAGAGCTCTGTGGAGAAGGACCTGGGGGTGCTGGTGGGTGACAGGGTGGCCATGAGCCAGCAGTGTGCCCTGGGGCTGAGAGAGACAATGGGATCCTGGGGGCATCAGGAGGAGTGTGGGCAGCAGGTCACAGGAGGGGATCCTCCCCCTCTGCTCTGCCCTGGTCAGGCCCCACCTGGGGTGTTGTGTCCAGTGCTGGGCTCCCTGGGATAAAAAGGACAGGGATCTCCTGGAGAGAGTCCAGAGAAGGGCTATGGAGATGATGAAGGGCCTGGAGCATCTATCCTCTGAGGAAAGGCTGAGAGAGCTGGGGCTGTTCAGCCTGGAGAGAAGAAGACTGAGGGGGGACCTAATCAATGGTTATCAATATCTGAAGCATGGGGTGCAGGGGGAATTGGCCAGCCCCTTTTCAGTGTCTGTGGGGACAGGACAAGGGGCAATGGCTGCAAATTGGAGCCCAGGAAGTTCCACAGCAACATGGGGAGGAACTTTTCCCCAGTGAGGGTGAGGGAGCCCTGGGACAGGCTGCCCAGGGGGTGTGGAGTCTCCTTCTCTGGAGAGATTCCAGCCCCATCTGGACACCGACCTGTGCAGTATGAGCTGGGGAGCTGCTTTGGCAGGGGGGGTGGACCCCAGGAGCTCTCCAGGGCCCTTCCAACCCCTACAGCTCTGTGACTCTGTGATTCTGTGATCTGTGTCACCTGCCTGGTGACTGGGACCCTTTGGCATCACAAAGGTGCTGGGCTGGGCTTTGCTCCACAATCCAAGAGAAAACAGAGCTGGGGGTGTTCAAGGCCAGGTTGGATGGGGCCCTGGGCAACCTTGTGTAGCTCCAGGCCTGAGGTTGGTGTCCCTGCCTGTGGCAGGGGGTTGGAGCTCTGTGACCCTTGGGGTCCCTCCCAACCCAGGCCAGTCTGTGATTCTATGAAGTATCAGTGGGGTGGGATGTAAGCGATGACCTTGGAGACACCCCATCACCTCACTGGCACGCAGGAGCCAGGAGGGGGAGGGAGAAGGGCAGTTGAGGGGGGGGGCCACAGCCACACAAGATGCGTCCAGGCAGAACCCTCTTCCCTGAATCACTGGGGTAAACACCACCTCCACCACCGAGCCTCCTCTCCCCACCCTTTCCTTACACTGGGGCTCTAAATAATTGATACCCCCTGATAAATAATACATCTTGGATTTGCTCCTTCTCTTCCCTGTGCCGGGGAAGGGGTGGGGGGGTGGGGGGGCTCCCAGCCTGGCGGTGCTGCAGCAGCAGCAGCCTTACAGGGATGGGGGAGCAGGCGTGTGGCAGGCAGGCTGGGGTAGGGGAGCTCTGCAGTGGGGGGAGAGAGCATTCCGGGGAGATAAAGGGCTGGTTTGATGTGTGTTCATGTGGCGGGGCTGTTTTGCCTTGCATGCCTTTCTCTTTCTGCTTGGGTTTTTTTTTTCTTTTCCTGGAGTGAAGCCTGGCGCCAGCAGTCTGGAACCAGCCTGACAAGCTTTTGAGTTATGGAAAGGGGGAGGAAAGGGGGGGGGGGAGGGATGGAGAGAGGAGGAGAGAGAGAAAGAGGGAGCGAGAGAGGCAGGGAGGAGGAGGGAGGGCGAAGGCTGAGGGAGGCAGCTGGGATGTGGATTGTTAGGGGAGAACAAGAATATACACACAGGGGGCTGGTGGGGTGAGGGCTGGGGGGCTACTGGGGTTGGTGGGGAGGGGTTGGAGCTGGTTTCTAGTGAACCTTTCAAAGGTTCTCCAACCCCTCCCCAAAAAAACAGTGAACCTTTCAAAGGCTCGCTAGTTTTTGGGGAGGGGGTTGGAGCTGGGTTTAGTGGTTCACTGGTTTTGGGGGAGGATTTGGAGCTGGTTACTAGTGGTTCCTTAGTTTTGGGGGAGGGGATGGAACTGGTTTCTAGTGGTTCCCTAGTTTTTGGGGAGGGGTTGGAGCTGGTTTCTAGTGAACCTTTCAAAGGTTCCCTAGTTTTTTGGGGAGGGGTTGGAGCTGGTTTCTAGTGAACCTTTCAGAGGTTCTCCAACCCCTCCCCAAAAAACAGTGAACCTTTCAAAGGCTCACTAGTTTTTGGGGAGGGGTTGGAGCTGGGTTTAGTGGTTCACTGGTTTTGGGGAGGATTTGGAGCTGGTTACTAGTGGTTCCTTAGTTTTGGAGGAGGAGATGGAACTGGTTTTAGTGATTCCCTAGTTTTTGGAGAGGGGTTGAAGCTGGTTACTAGTAGCTCACTAGTTTTTGGGGAGGGGGTGGAGCTGGTTACTAGTGGCTCACTGGTTTTTTGGGGAGGATTTGGAGCTGGTTTCTAGTGGTTCCCTAGTTTTTGGGGAGGGGTTGAAGCTGGTTACTAGTGGCTCACTGGTTTTTGGGGAGGATTTGGAGCTGGTTTCTAGTGGTTCCGTAGTTTTTGGGGAGGGGTTGAAGCTGGTTACTAGTGGCTCACTAGTTTTGGGGAGGGGTTGGAGCTGGTTTCTAGTGAACCTTTCAAAGGTTCTCCAACCCTTCCCCAAAAAACAGTGAACCTTTCAAAGGTTCACTCGTTTTTTGGGGAGGATTTGGAGCTGGTTACTAGTGGTTCCTTAGTTTTGGGGGAGGGGGTGGAACTGGTTTTAGTGGTTCCCTAGTTTTTGGGGAGGGGTTGGAGCTGGTTACTAGTGGTTCCCTAGTTTTTGGGGAGGGGGTGGAACTGGTTTCTAGTGGTTCTCTAGTTTTTGGGGAGGATTTGGAGCTGGTTTCTAGTGGTTCACTGTTTTTGGGGAGGGGTTGGAGCTGGTTTCTAGAGAACCTTTTGGGGAGGGGTTGAAGCTGGTTTTAGTGGTTCCCTAGTTTTTGGGGAGGGGTTGAAGCTGGTTACTAGTGAACCTTTCAAAGATTCTCCAACCCCTCCCCAAAAAACAGTGAAC